>OZ010787.1:105801380-106401380 GCA_963932465.1 Maratus speciosus | reverse complement strand
ACCAAAAATATTTAATTTAGCTTTTATTTTAAATGTTTATAATCTTCATTTTTAAAGAAGTGCCCTAGGCTGTGATATTTATTTTTTTGATGAATCTCTGTTTGTATGTAAATGCCTCAGTTACCATTAATATTGCTAATCCATATTACACGTATTGGAGACTTTGAAAAATGCTATACAGTAAAATCTTCTAAGGCGGAATCATATAGGAATGAAAAAAAATACATTATAGACAATTTCCCTTTTTAGCAGGTGTAAATCTATTCTTTTTGATGAACCAGGCCATGGCACGACAATGATTTTCATACGAGCTGGGCCAAGACCGTGAATGAAAATTTTGGCCAGGGCAGAATTAGGAAGAATGAAGCCAGTCCCAGTTCGTTATGGGAAAAATATGTTAGGCCCATCCTGATCCTTTAGAAAAAGTAAGCCCAGCCTGGCCCAGAAAGAGTAATGTCTAGGCATGCTCTGACCGAGGCCCAGCCAGAAAAATGAAGGCAAACTTTCAAACGGGCTGAGTCGCCAGAATAAAGACTTTTTTTACGGGTCGGTGCAGAGACCAATAAAAAATCTGAAGTTGTGAGGCTAAAATTATGGAAAAAACTCAATCTCAAAAAATGCTTGTTTAAATCAACTGAGACATTTAAACAGTACAGAAAGAAGGTGGAAATGGCAAAAGTTAAATTGAATCAGAAATTTAAGCTACAGGAAGGAAGTACTTACAAGCTTTTAAAATGCATTTAAACATTCTTTTAGAGACAATCTTTGTTTAAAATTTTAAATGCGCTGTTCTGCATGATGGGTTGTTTCACCCTTTCTCGTCTTTAAATTATTATAAGTCAAGAATCATTAAAGATAAATGGTTCAAACTTTGAACATGTCTGTTTCGATTATTTTGCATTAATTTTGTTTCGACAAATTAAAAGAATGAAGAATATTTACTTCTGAAAATATGATTTTTTAAAAAAAAATAAGTTACATGATTTAATTTTTTTTTAAAATTAATATTAAAAAAAATGCTGAAACAAAATTGAAATTTATATTTCTTCTTTAATTAAATGAAATGAATTGAAATTCGGCAAATAATATTACGAGATATAAAGATTTTAAATTACCCCCACTTAAAAAAAAAAAAAAAAAAAAATTGAAAACATTATGAGAAATTTTAGGATGTGATCTTGTTTAAAAATTATAAGGTTAACCATCAGAAAAAAAAATCATTCTAACTCAATAAAAAAATTATATGGTTTCCCATGCCCCTTAAATTAACATTGTTCTTGAATTACACGCATTTCAATTTGTGTGTATTCCCTTAAAACCTGACGAATTATTTAAACGGGTATATCTCTGTGAGTTTTGCAACTATCAAGATAGAATTTTTTGTTCTTTAATTCTGGAATTTATAAGGAAAATTTTAACCTGCCCATATAAAAATTTAGTTTTTGAATTTTCTCAAATAGACCCCCTCCCCCTTCCAATAGAGTTGCAACTTATGTCATCAAATTTGCACCTTTTTTTATGAAACTGCAATTGGAAGAATGTGTCTAGGGCAATATTTAAAGAAATAGGCTATTGTTTCGATCTTTATGAATCAAACTGTATAATTCTATGAAATTAGTGAAGAAAAATCGATCTATTCCCATTAGCCCCTGACAGGGATAGATAAAAATGAACGATACTATCACAATTATGATTTGAAGGAAATTAAATATGAACAATTGTATCTGTATCAAAAAATTGACTGCAATGATGATTTGAAGGAAAATTTGATTCAAATCACCACTGTGGTGGTGATTTGAAGTAGGTAATTCTTTGATGTAGGTAGAATTGTTCATTTTTGTTGGCTTTAAAAAAATAATAAATAAAATAGCTGTCATATTAAATTTTAAATGGTATTAGCAAGTTCTGATCCAACTTACTATATTAGAAATTCGTTTTACTATTTGTTTTTTCAGTTTCACTTACATATAAATAAAGTGTTGAGTTGTGCTGGAAATGCACTCCAGCTCAAGAAATCATAATAACTTTTATCATTGTAAAACCACAATATGACGTCGTAGCAAGGATGTCAATAGGACTATTGAACAACACTGTCTTTCATTAGTTTGATGTCATTATGTGTTCAATGTTTGGCCAGTCATACATATTTTCTTAATTTTTCTAAGATTTTTGGCAACTGCAGTCTTGCCAGATGAGCAAATTTATGCAAAGGTAATGTATATTTTCCGTGCATGCAGAATATTATAATTAATGAAGCTATTTGTACAACATGATTTAAAGCCATTTTTCATTCTTTTAATTATCAATGTTAGTTTAAATGTATGTGATGTGTGGAGATTGTGCTGTTTTAAGTGTCATCAATAAAAATAATGTCTTACTCTCTTGCCTACTCTTTGTGGACTTTAAGACTTTCACTAAAAACTGTGCTGATTGTATTTGAGTTAAGTTTTATGAATATGATAGGAGGGGGTTCATCAATTTTTATTACTTTCTTCTACCTTTACAAGAAGAAATTATTGGATTTGTGAAAAATTTTGACTTCCGGTTTTCTATAGATTCATATGCTTTAGAAGGTCCTGAACACAATTTGACTATTTTTACTTTCTTCTATCTGTACAAGAACAAAGTATTGGATTTGTGAAAAAATTTTACTTCCAGATTTTGATGTATTTATACACTTTAGAAGGTCCTGAACATGATTTGACTATTTTTAGAAAACGTCTGTCTGTGTTTGACACAAATTTTGTGGGTGCTCTATCTGAAGAACTAATGCATGGAATTTAATAAAACTTTAGATTCAATTATACCTTGATGTAATGTGGCGCTGATAAGTTTTTGGTGCAAATCGCCCTTTAGTTGGTACTGCTATACTGTATTTTTCATGATTTCTGCAATAGTTCTATCTCAAGAACTAATGCACAGATTTTCATCAAACTTCATATTCAGTTATACCTAGATATAAATTGGTGCTGATTAGTTTTTGGTGTAAATCAACCAACATGTCACACTGCTATGCTGCATTTTTCAAGATTTCTGTAGTAGCTCTATCTCAAGAACTAATGCACAGATTTTCATCAAACTTCAGCTTCAGTTTGATGCTGACATATAAGTTTTTACTTATTGGGTTTTGGTGTAAACTACCCAAAAGGTGGTGCTGCTATGCTGCATTTTTCAAGATTTTTGCAATAGCTCTTCTATCTCAAGAACTAATGCATGGATTTTCATCAAACTTCAGATTCAGTTATACCTTGCTTGTTATAAATTTGTGCTGATTCAGTTTTGGTGTAAATCGACCAACAGGTGGCACTGCTATGTTGTATTTTACACAATTTTTGCAATAGCCCTTTCTCAAGATTTAATGGACAAATTGTCATCAAACTTCAGCTTCAGTTAGACGTTGACATAAGTTATTGCTGATTGGGTTTTTGTGTGAATCTCCCATCAGGTGGCACTGCTATGCTGCATTCTTCAAGATTTCTGCAATAGCTCTATCTCAGTAACTAATGCACGAATTTTCATCAAACTTCAGATTCAGTTGGATGTTGTCATAAGTTGTTACTTATTAGGTTTTGCTGTAAATTACCAAACAGGTGGTTCTGCTATGCTGCACTTTTCAGGCTTTACATGATTTTAGTATAGTCATATCTCAAGAACTAATGCATGGAATTTCATCAAACTTCATATTCAGTTAGACCTTGACATAAGTTGGTGCTGATTAGATTTTCGTGTAAATCATATAATGGGTGGTGCTACTATGCTGTATCTTTCACGATTTTCGCGATAGCTGTATGTAAAAAACTAGTGCACAGAATTTAATCAAACTTAATATTCTGTTTCACTTTCACATACCATATATATATATATATATATATAGTTGTCAAACTCTCGATTTTTTTAATACCAATACTTTTGTACAGAAATACATATGTTTTAGAATTGCACAATTTCTGCAATTAAATAAAGCAAACATTTTTGTAAAAACTTACTGGTATTCAAAAAATTGGGAGATTGGCAACTATGCATATATCCTTATTAGGCTTGGGCGTATACTGTTCAAAACTGTTGCTTTTATGCTCTCTGAGTTAAGAATTTTGGTTGCAGACATCTAAGGGATGGGCATTAAAAAATGATTTACTTTCCTTACATTGTGGGTTGAAATACCTCTGGTTGGGTTGTGGGTTGCAAGAAATTATTTTTGCAGATTCGGGATTGGGTTGCCGAAAATTATTTTTATGGGTTCGGGTTGACTTAAAATGGAACCTGACCTGCGCAGGTCTGTCAAAAGTTATTCATTCTGAAAGTGTGAGGAGAAAGAACTGATATGAATTAACCCTATCAAAAAATTTAAAAGGCTACTCAGTATTCACTGCCTGATTATGCCTTGATTTGTTCCCGTATGAATCTATTTCTATATTGATAGCAACCCCCTTCTCTTAAAAAATCTTACAACTATATTTCATTTTAGAATACATGAATTCCGCATTTGGATAAATAAAGTTTCAACATAACTGTTTATGTTGATAGCCTTTTCATTTTATAGAACTAAACCATGAATTGTAAAGTATATCAGTTATTTCTTGTTTTAACAATTGCATAATGTGAAAATATTTCTTATATGAATGTTGCAGATATAAAAGTAAGGATTGTTTACTTTATGTGTATTTACTTATACATTAGGGTGGATCGAAAAGTATATGAAATGTTTTTTTTTTTTTTTCAAAATTACTTTTGGCATGGGGTGCAAAAGTTGCCTTTTATGTATTCTAGTTTACACCTATTTTTTTTATTGAAATCCATTCATATCTTCCGGTGCCCCAAGCGGCCCCCAAAAAGTTAAAATTTGAAAATTTGATGAAAATTTATATATATATATATATATTATTTTTTTTTAATTAATTTTGGTGCAGGGTGCGAAAGTTGTCTTTCATGTATATTAGTTTACATGTTTTCTAAAATTGAAATACATTCATATGTTCCAGTGTCCCAAGCATCCCCAAATAAGTTAAAAAATGAAAATGTTTTGAAAATTTATAATTATTTTTATTTTATTTATTTATTTTAAATTGCATTTAGCGAGAGAAAGTTGTGTATTGGGTGTACTACATAATTGTGTAATTTAGATAATTCTTTATCTAAATCCAATCATATCTTCCACTGTCCCTAGTATAGTTAAAGATTGTAATTTTTGAGAAAATGTATTAAAAATTTTTAATTTACGAAAATTGTTTACAGATTTGGCACAGTATTTAGTTAATAAAGAATAAACTTATAAATAATAATAATTTTATAAAAATACATGAAATATAAATTTAAAAATAAAAGCACTAAAACATACAAATTATAAAAAATGACCTGACGTAGAATTTTTTTTACTTCTTTGATTTTGAAGATTTATATATTTCTGAAGTTTGTAATAATTTTTGGGATTAAAATATTGGATATGATTTCTTGTTATTATTCTATTCAATATGAAATCTTGTCTCTTTCCTTGGCCAGATACACTTTCTGATGCCTCAGACACTAGGCGAATGCATATTTCAACAGCGTGGGTATGGCATGGATATTTTAACCATTCCTCTGTTTTTTAGGTAGATTTTGTATGAAATACTACCTATTGGCGTCATTCCTATGTTGGAATTTCTGAAAAATTTTTGCAGATTACACCGATCATGACCCCTAGAACCCAAAACCATCCTCAGTAAAAAACTTTATACATCTATCTATCTATCTATCTATATATATATATATATATATATATATATATTATCTATCTATCTATCTATCTATCTATATATATATATATATATATATATATATATATATATACACTGCTCAAAACAATTAAAGGATATTGCAGTTTTAGGTGGATTTTGTATCTGGTAAACTGTTTAGCTGATTGATACATGGTCGACAGACATAGTAGGTTATATGAGAATAAATTACACATGTTTGGCGGCAGAAAAAAATGCATTTTATTGCACATTTGTGTACTAAAGGAAAAAAACACAATTTGTGCATATGAGAAAAAAAGAATAAGAAAAGGTGTTTTCTTCAAAGAAAATCATTTTCAGTAGGGGGTATGGTTTCCACGGGCGGCCAGCAACGTTGAACACCTCTGAGGCATGGACTCAATGAGGCTATTAATCACGAGTTGGGGTATTCTGCCCCACTCTTCCAGAAGAGCTCTTTCCAGTTCTTGGAGAGTTTGTGGGGGTTGTTGACGGCCAGAAACTCGTCTTCCTAGAGCGTCCCAAACGTGCTCGATTGGATTCATGTCTGGAGAACACACTGGCCATTCCATTCGAACGATTCCTTCCTCGAAAAGGAAATCCTCCACCAGGTTTGCACGATGTGGCCTGCAGTTATCCTCCATTAAAATGAAGTTATCTCCGATTGCTGCAGCGTAAGGGACTACAATAGGTCTGAGGATCTCATCCCTATATCGGCGACCAGTCAGAGCTCCATCTCGAATGATGTAGAGGTCAGTGTGCCCGTCAATGGAGATGCCACCATACACCAACACTCCTCCACCGCCAAATCTGACACTTTCGTGCACGAACGCAGGATTATTCCTACTGCCACGGTCCCTCCAGATGAAAATATGCCTATTATCCGGATGCACAGAAAAACGGGACTCGTCAGAAAACAGAATATTGCTCCATTCATTTCTCCTCCAGTTGACATGCTCGGTTGTCCACTCCCTGCGGTCGCGACGATGCCTTGATGTTAATCTAACACATACCATCGGTCGGCGAGCATACAGACTTACAGCATGGAGCCGGTTTCGGACAGTCTGAGTTGAAATCGTGGTGCCTGTAGCCGAGCGAAGGTGTTGTTGGAGAAGAGTAGCGTTCATGGTTCGGTGTCTCCGAGCTGTTAACACTAAATACCGATCTTCATTGGGCGTTGTTGCCCGTCTACGACCTTGCCCTGGTCTTCGGCCTGCACATCCACTCTCCAAAAAACGGTTCCAGATCCTGGAAATGACACTTTGTGACACTCCAATGGCTTGCGCTACTTCGGCTTGAGTTTGGCCCCCTTCTAACCTACCAACAATTCTCAAAGCTTCTGAATCTGTCAAATGACTTCGCTGAGACATCGTACTCATCGAAACAAAGCAATCACTGAATGCCGATCATCCTTGTCTTCATTCTCTTTTATCCAGTTGAAAGTCAAATTTCATTCGCTGCCGCTGAAGCGACGTTTTTGACGTCGAACTCAAAATTTGCATACTCCACAGTTTGAAAACCAGAAAAATTTGCATTTGTGAATCTCTTCTTCTATTTTCAGCAAAAAAAATTTCGTTTATATCTTTATATTATATAAAACTTCAAATATCCTTTAATTGTTTTGAGCAGTGTATATATATATATATGTATCACTTTCTTCTGGACACAATAATTTCCACAATTCTGCACCCCCCCAGGGGAATACCTTCTTTAGGTATTTACGGGTTTTGCGACCCCGGATTCCTGAGCGATCTTTCTCCATTTCTATTTTCTTCTCTTTTTTTGTTGTCTATCCTTTCCTCTTTGTTTCACACTTTTTAATCTTCTCTTTTCAGTTTGTTATCCCTCTTTGTTCTAGTTCATGTTTTACTTTTTTGTTCAAATTGTTCTTTGTTCTACTAACATTGTTCTCGTTCTGTTGGTAAAAAAAAAAAAAAAAAGTTTAAAAAGACTAAAAATACACCTTTTTTATAAGTTCTCTCTCACATTACTTTTTTCTTTTTTACAATAGTGGATTTTTTTATTTTCACGTGAGACACTCTGGGTGTTGAGGTTTTTTAATCTCATCGCCTCGTTTCTACCTTTTTAGGCTGATCTAGAGTCCCAGAGTGCAGGGCATCTCCGAATTCCGGTTCCGTGATCGGTGGTCACCATACTTGTATGGCGGCGGTTAGGAATTCACTGGGCGACTGGTACCTTTCGGCGTAAGGGCATTGTAGGTTGGACAGAGCTGTAAAGGCTTACCTACGACAACCGAGTTCCACTGTGAAAGAACTAGAGTTTGGAGATGCTATCGAGTTTAATCTAACGTTCGAAAAACAACGGAATCTAAAAATCCCAACTCTCATGACAGTAAAACTGAAGAAAGATTCTTTGTTGTCAAACGCCAAGAAGGGAGTTTCGATAAAACATCGCCCTTTTTGATTAATAAATCTATCCAAGGACTGGTTTGCGAACCCAAAACAATAAAAAAACTCCGTACAGGTGAACTGCTAATTGAAGTAAGCAATAACCAACAAGCATTAAACTTAAAAAAATGTACTCACTTTGTAAACATTGCTGTCATCATATCGCCACATAGAACCTTAAACTCATCTCGCGGAGTGATATCAGAATCTGACCTCTTGCATGTAACCGAAGATGAAATAGTGGAAAACTTAAGGGAACAAAATGTCATAGGAGCTAGACGAATAAAAATCAACCGCAAAGATGAACAAATTCCAGCTAACCAAGTACAAATACCTACCAAGCATATTATACTGACCTTTAACACTCCCAACTTGCCCAAATATATAAAAGCTGGATATTTATCATGCTCTGTCAGACCGTACATCCCAAACCCACTGTGTTGCTTTAACTGTCAACGCTTTGGGCCCTCAAAAACATCTTGCCGAGGTAAAGAAACCTGTGGTCGGTGCAGTACAGTTGGCCACAAAAGTGGGCAATGCAATGAATGCTCCACCTTGTTGTGTCAACTGCAAAAAAGATCATCCATCCTATGCTAAATTGTGTGAAATGTGGAAAATAGAAAAAGAAATACAGACAATATGCACAAGACAAAATATATCATACCCTGAAGCCAGAAAAATAGTCGAATCCAGAACGCCTAAAGTTGGTGTATCATATGCTGCTACCTTATCTAAAACCGTCCATAAAACTTATAAATCTATGGCAACTCAAACTGAACTCCCAACTAAACCTAATTGCCAACCTAATCAAAAAGAAAACAACCTGTCTAATAATTCAGGTAAGACAAATAGATCAACGCAATCTGCTCCTCCTAAGTCACCTAAATCTGCTCCTCCTAATTCACAAAAATCTGTTCCTCCTAAATCATCTACAAATGCTTCTTCAAAATTGTCACAATCTTTTATTTCAAAACTTTCACTCCATAATAGAGGTTCTCAAAATACAACTAAAACACCATCTGTGAAACCAAACCGTAAATCTGATGCAGAAAAATTTAACCTACCAACAATTAAAGCCACTGTGTCATATGAAAATACAGCCAAAAAGACTAAAACATCCAAAAATAAAACCCAATCAAAACAGAATGATAAAATGGAGGAAGATGATGCTGTAGCTCTTCACCCTGAACCGGGTGAAGAATTTAACGATGGAGATAGTATGTCCACTACCTCCGAATAAAATGCCGCAGATAAATTTCTTTAAAAAAAATTTAATCATGTCTAATATTATCTCATGGAACTGCCGTGGCTACCATAATAAACTTGACGAAATCCGTAATATTCTATCCGACCATCAGCCTTTATGTTTAGCTCTGCAGGAAACCCATCTAAAACCCACTGACAAAGCGAAATTATGCAACTATGCTACCTACAGAAAGGATTTTACAGGCAATGAAAGAGCTACTGGTGGAGTGGCTCTTTTCATTTCTCGCAGTTTACCTCATTCTCATATTTTATTAAACACAAACTTACAAGCTGTTGCAGTCCATGTACATGCAAAACATCTCATTACAGTCTGTACTATTTATTTACCACCCCACCAAATTATTCAGTCAGCACTACTTGATGATCTCCTTCTCCAACTCCCCACTCCTTTTGTCATTGTTGGGGATTTTAATGCTCATAGCCAACTGTGGAGTAATTCTGACACTAATCCACGTGGTGATACAATAGAGAAACTAATTTCTGACAATGGCTTATGCCTGCTTAATAACAGTGATCATACGTATTTTCATGAACCGACACACAACTTTCATGCCATAGATCTCACTATCTGCTCTCCGTCTATCTATCCATATTGGAACTTTTGGGTCTCCAATGACCTGCACGGCAGTGACCATTTTCCCACATTTATTTCACAGACAACTCCTGACAAGGATTCTAATAATTATTTTAAACGGTATATCTATGACAGAGCCAATTGGCCAACTTTTACAGATCTTGCTAAAATTACATGCGATATGATAGAAGGTGATATTGACGATGCGCTTGATAATATCAATACTGCAGATCTTAGCATTCCTAAATCACTTTCTACACCGCGACACAGGATACCTTGGTGGAATGATGAATGCAAAAGGGCAAAAAAAATATTCAACAGAAGGCTTGGGGCATCTTCCGGAGGTATCCCAATAATGCTAATTATATTGCGTTCAAAAAAGCAAAGGCCGATGCTAGAAGAGTGCGGCGTAAAAGCCAACGTGAATCCTGGATGCAGTACATCTCTACTATTAGCTCTAATACTTCAAGTAAAGTCCTGTGGAAAAAAGTGAAAAATTGTATGGGACTGTATTCAGAAAACCACATCTCATTCTTAAATCAAAATGGACAAACTGTAGCATCTCCCAAAAATATTGCTGAAACAATAGCAAGTACTCTAGCATCTAATTCTAAATCCGACTCTTACCCAGAACTTTTTTTATCTTACAAAAGACAAATGGAAATTACCAGCATAAATTTTAACTCTCGACATTCTTATGATTATACCTTTTATTATTCAGGAACTCTTAAGATGTTTGCAAAAAATCCGTTTATCTGCCCCAGGTCATGATGGCATCACATATACCATGCTAAAACACCTTTCCAGTGCCTCTCTCAATAATTTACTTGCTTTCTATAATAGAATTTGGACTGAACAAACTTTCCCTAATGCCTGGTCCAAAGCTATTATTATTCCCTTTCCTAAACCAGGAAAGGATTCCAGTGACCCAAACAATTACAGACCTATCGCACTCTCTAGCAGCCTCTGCAAACTCTTAGAAAAAATGGTTAACTGCCGCCTGGTGCATGTTTTACAAATGAACAATTGCCTTGCAGCCTTCCAAAGCGGATTCTGACGTGGTAGGTCTACTATTGATAACCTCATTCTTTTAGAAACTCATATACGAACTGCTTTTTTAAAACGAAACCATCTGGTCGCAGTGTTTTTTGACATGATGAAAGCATATGACAAGACATGGAGATATGGTATCCTTCGCGATCTTTTTAATTTGGACTTTCGTGGAAACCTCCGATTTTTATTAAGAACTTCCTCGCCATTCGAATTTTTCAAGTTCGAATTGGGGGGATTCTCTCTAGTTTTTATGTACAAGAAGAGGGTGTACCGCAGGGCAGTGTTCTGAGTGTCACCCTCTTTGCTATCAAGATAAATGATATACTACACCAGTTACCCCCTTGTGTGCAGGGTACATTATATGTTGAGATTTTAAAATTTTATGTAAAGGACAAGATATGCTTTTTATTGAGAGACAATTACAAATTGCTATCAACCGTATTATTCAATGGACAAATAAAAATGGTTTTATAATCTCTCAGGACAAAACTTCTTGTGTACATTTCTGTAGACGTAGGGATCTGCATCCAGATCCTGAAATCTTCATTGGAGCTTCTCAAATCTCTGTTGTAGACTGCACACGATTTCTAGGCCTTTATTTTGACAAAAAACTCACTTTCCTGCCACATGTTCTACAATTACGTAAAAAGTGTGAGCAGTCACTTAACTTAGTCAAGGTGCTTTCGAACACTTCTTGGGGAGCAGACCGGGGATCTCTCCTTAAAATTTATCGCGCTATGATCCGTTCAAAAATTGACTATGCCTGCCAGGTGTATGGTTCAGCACGTAATTCTGTTCTTAAAAAACTTGACACTGTGCACCATAGCGCACTCCGCGTTTGCTCTGGTGCATTTCGTACTTCTCCAGTTTTAAGCTTGTATGTTGATTGTAAAGAACCGTCACTTCATCATATTCATGAAAAACTCTCATTGAACATGTATTATCGTATCCTCTCACATCATGGTCATCCACTTCATTCCTACATTATGAATACTGACAATGATATTCTTTATCAGCATCGACCATCGTGCATCCCATCATTTGGAGTCAGAATTAGGAACATTGTTGACAATGGGCCTCTGAGTAATTTCAAGGTGAGTTCCTGTCACTCTTATGTACTCCCTCCTTGGAAACCTCCTGATATTACAATGCTCCATCCCTTTAAAGGTTACGATAAAAACAACTTGGCCCCTGCAGTTTTTCAACAATTATTTGCTGCACACCGAGCAAATTTTAATGGCTATACTGACATTTATACAGATGGATCTAAGAATGGTAATACTGTTGGTTGTGGCGTATTTTGTGACAACACTTTAAGCTATCGTCTTCATCCTTCTATTTCTGTCTTTACATCTGAACTGATTGCAATAGAGAGAGCCATGTTGCACATATCTCATCATCATAGCTCATCCTTCATTATATATACAGACTCGAATAGTTCTATTGACGCAATCAAATCTTTTAAAAAGCATCCTATTGTCTCATCCATCCTAGATTTTTATAACAAATTAACAAGACGTGGTTATAATATTTTATTCTGCTGGGTACCTGGACACATGGGTATTCCTGGCAATGAGAAAGCAGATGAGGCGGCAAAACATGCTCTTAATCCGTTAACCCTAATGTTCCTTTCTCAGATGTTAAACTACTTATAAATAGTTTTATTCAGAATAAATGGCAAGAAAGTTGGGATTTAGAAAACAGTAATAAACTGTACCATCTCAAACCTATAATAATGAACTGGCCTCCGAGTTATCCAAGAAAAACAGATGTTCTTCTTACTCGTCTGAGAATTGGACATTCAAGGATCACTCATAAACATCTTTTACTTCGGGAGGATGTACCCATGTGTCCACATTGCCATTTTAATTACCTGACCATTCATCATATTTTAACTGATTGTTCAGGTTTCCAGCATTTTTATAGAACTTATTTTAAGTCATCTGTTATGTTTTAGTCTGCTTTTTTGGCGCAGCATGTCCCTTATGGGATTTTGCGCCATAAAACCCCATACAACCAACCAACCAACCACAATTCTGCACAAATCTCTTCCAAACTGATACATAAAATCAAGGGGCATAAAATCTCGGTCAAGTTCGTTAATGGGCAAAATCGGACCAAGGGGATTGAAATAGGGAGGGGTTTTGTGAAAACTGAAAAAACCCCATAATTTCTTAATTTTTGTACATATCAAATCAGTTTAAAGTTTTTATTATTTCTAAAAATAGGACCAAAGTTTTATGTATCACAGATTTTTGATAAAATTAAAAATGGGCTTAAGGGGCGCGGGTTTTTGGGAGAAAAAAATTCATAACTTCGTCAATTCTCAAGATATCAAATCCAATTAATTTTATTATACATCTCCTTAATATTATCTACAACTTTTATATTTACAAGTTTTTGATAGGACCAATTTGTACCGCAAAAAAAAATTAAAAACGAAAACAAAAAAAGGGGGGGTGAAGAAAAAAAATTTCCATAACTCCGTCAATTCACAAGATATAAAATCCCCATGAATTTATCATATATCTTCTTAATATTGTCTTCAACATTTATATAGACAAGTTTTTGATAGGACCGATTCTTACAGCAAAAACAAATTAAAAATACATAGCGGTTGAAGAAAAAAATCATCTTATTAAGAGTGTATTCAAATCCAAACTACTTATTTTCTTACTCATTTTTAAATTCATTTTTGCTCTCAAGCGCATCCGATTGATAGATAGTCTTCTTCAGAAACTGTATAATGTACCGTTATGATTGATTTTGTGATAGAGACAGAATGTACTTAAAAAAATGTCAAAGTGGGCATTTTGAACAGAATTTCCCGAAGCGATTGTGTTAGAAATGAAAAATATTGCCCTGCTGAGAAAATAATTGTTTATTAATCAAGTTTTAATTAATTGAAATAAAAATAAAAACACATGTCACTTATAAATCTTTTCAAAAATAACGTAAGCAAGTTTTGTATTTTTTCTATTAAAAATGAATCTGAAAATGTGCCAGAAAATTTCGAGTTGTTGAGCATGGAAAAGTATTTTTTTGAGTACCGCCTTAACATGATTCTGATAAAACCAGCTATTATATAAAAATGAAATAAAAACTCATGAAAAGCGGCCAGATTAAACTGTTAAAGTGGATTTATATCTAATAATGATTTACTTTTTGGTTGTGCAATTAATATACTTAACTTCGAAATATACCTCCACCTGTAGGCTGGGCCGGTAGGGATTTTTCTTACTTTTACCATGGCCTCAATTTATTCGCTAGGGACATTCGTCAAAAGAAGTGGTTCAAAACATCCAGCTTGTTGCCAGTTGATAACTCTATAATAATCCTTTGCTTTCAAGTGTATTTTTGGTTCTTGAACAATCCTTATTTCTGATGTTCCTCTATTTTCATTTGTAGCACAAAGTAGCTTTCGTATTGCTGAAGACCTGATATGCTCTCTGTTATCTGAGAGCATTGAAAATAACAAATTTTCAGGATGACAAAAGAAGCTATATCGTTGAACAGCAGTGTCTACTATTTTTCTTAGATTGGGTTTAAAAAATCTAGAAAACATGATAAGCTTCCAAATATGCCACATTCCTTTTGTTATGAAAGGCTTTGTTTTGATATGGAACCATACAGGGGCATATACCTCCATAATATATGTTATAAGAGATTCTCAAATGGATTTTCTGTGGCTACATATAACCTTAAAATTCTACCTGCAGTTGTCAGCCATCTTGAGTGAACAACTGGACCAGGTTTTTTAATGCCAGGTCAGACATCAGGAGCTATTGCTATGAACATCTCATATAACTATTGATGATCACTGCTGAAAACCATTCTATTTATGTTATCTGGAATATTCTCCACACTTATTGAAGAAAAGGAAACTACAGGTAGCCAGGCTCGGACTGGCGCATTTGGGGGCCCTCGGCTAGAGATTGAAAATGGGCCCCTTGAATACAATATTAGAATATTTATTTTTTTTTTAATTAGGCTTACGTGCCTAAAAATAACATTTAGCTGTTTTGTTGCTTGTAAAATATTACATTGTATCAAATGTAATTTCGTTTTCACGATGAAATCTTTGTTGCAATATTTCAACATGAAATAAACGTAGCACAAATCAATATATAAACCATTAAATTTTATGGTTTCTTTCCATCTTCATGAAAGTTGAACAATACCATTTTGGTACCAATCTTTGGATTTGAAAGCAAAAAAGCCTAGAAAACCCCATTCCAGATCGTCAATATTACACAAGCACCTGTCCGCCAAAAATGATGCCATAGAATGGAACATGTGACAGACCGAAGGAGCAAGGTCAGGACTATGTGTGAGATGAGGTAAAAGTTCAATTCCGTCAAGCTCTTCTACTTGAGACATGTATGTCTTGTTGGGGAAGATGTCTCTCTCTGTTGACTAATACAGGCCATTTGCTTTTCAAAGAAGCATAAACTCTGTTAATCTGTTTACAGTAAATTTCAGAATTGACCTATCGACCATGTGGAATGATTTCAAAATAAATGACATGCTCAAAATTCCACCAGACGTTGATCATGAACTTATTTTCAAACCGTGTTTGTTTTGTAGCATGTTGGACTGATTGTCCCACATCCAACAATTATTTCTCGATTATCTGAGTTCCGTAGATAGATCCATTTCTCATCATACGTCACTTTGGGTTTGAAAAATCATAAATCCTGTAAATTTTCCAGAAAAGTTTTGCACATTTCCACTCTGTGATTTGCTTGCTCCATAGTCAGTTCAGAAAGAACTTCCCTAGAGTTCTTGTACATTTTCTGTAGTTTATGTAAAGCTTGGCATATCGTGCCTTTGGACGGTCCTAGCTCTTCTGAAAGTTTCCATGTGCTGATGGTTGGTTTAATCTCCACTCTTTGCTTCAAATCTTCCAGATAAACAAGTGATTGCCTCTCACTTCTGGGTTTCATTTTAAGTGACAAGTCATCTCCCTTAAAAAGTTTGAACTAGTTTTGTGCTGTACGTTTGCTGATCGTATCATCCCCTTCAACTTCTCGAATTTCACGAGATGCTTCAGAAACTTTATGACCAATTTTAAAATAATGTCTTAAGATTTATAATATTTGATATTTGTATCTGCCATTATATAACCTATAAATAGATAAAAGAATGAATACCTATTAGCATAATATAATATAGAGGAAAACATAATCTTTAATATAACATTTCGCAGTGGTCGTTAATTGTAAGATAGTGCCATCTATAGCCTTTCATATAGATATAGGGGTATCCTAAAAACGTAAATACTTTTGATACACCCTAACACTTGAGTAAAAAATAATGTTCTTCTGTTGTAGTTTACTTAGTTTCATAATAAATATTTATATTATTTTATATACAGTACCTAAACTACTTCCATATTAGAAAAAATAAATATACTAATTAATTATGAGTTGTTTGTAACTTAAAAATGAGAGGGAAAAATGTCTTTAGTTTTAGGCAACCAAATCACTGTGTTGAAGCCATAATAATTTAAATCATACTATAATACCTAAGTAAATTTTAACAAGAATGAAAAATCATGCGCCCAGCAAAGATTATGTAATATTTTCCAACACATTCAGAAACTATAATAAAATTTTGCAGTTTATTAAGGTGAATGATGTCTAAATGAACAATTTAAAAAATGCATAATACAGTTGTTCTACAATTATTGTAATTACCATCAATAATCGCAAAAATATCCAAATATTTCATGCAACCATTTATATGATCTATAGATTTGTATGTATGTTACGTTGTATTCTAAAAGCCTGTTAAATTAGATGCATAGTGCAGTTAAACTTTTCTAGCCAGCAATGTCAGCCAATAAATGGAAATGTACTTGAGATCTTTTGTGTAGCCCTGTATATGATCTATAGAACTTGTATTCACCAAGCAATATGCAAAAAATAGTTAAATTTTAAATCACGTACCACAACTGAAAGCACACTTACAGCAGTTATTCTTCATATTCAGTACTGTAGCCAAATACTTTTGTTTGTCCCTGTAAATGAACAATAAATTATGTGCACAGCAGATTCTACAATAAGAGTTTTGTTGTACACCTCAGTGTTACACACAAATTTTTATAGCCTTAAAAATGTGTAATATCATTCAAATATATCGCATACAATATTTCCCCATGGACCGTCAAGTAACAGAATACTTTTCAGTGTCCCTGTAAATGAACCATAAACGTTACGCATTTCATTTTCGATACCGAACATGTCATGGTAAACCCCAATAACACATACATCAGTTTCATGATAATCTGAATATATTTACGCGAGTTCGAGCATGAACAGAGAGACGAACAAACAAACTGAATTCATAAACACTTTTCAACTATGTTGGAAAGTGTTAAAAGGGACACAGCGGTAATAAAAAACAAGTATATTGAAAAAAAAAAATGTCCTCTTTAATTTTGATTTAATTGTTACAAATTGTAAAATGGATTTTATAACAAAGAGGGAATTGACTCTAGTATACCTCGGCACAGATAGAGCGAATTAAGAAAGGTTATATGATTGTGAATGGCTGTTTACTAACTACTAACCTAACAGCTTTTGTGGCCAGTTCTTAACTGACCTTCTGTGTCATCTATAATAACATCTTTATCCAAATTATAAAATAAGCCTCTTTCTACATTCATGAAAAGAAGATTAGACATAAGGTCTTTCTTGGCATAAAGTAGACCTATGTCAATTCTTAACTATTTTAAGTTTAGAAAACACCTTTTCACGGGTGATTTTTCCACAAGGTATAGTTAGTACAAATTTGTAAGCTACATACAGGTTGGTAAACATTCAAGATTGTGTGTGAGTTCAAAAACAACAGAAAAACACAGAAAACATTGTTTTTTGTCAGAAGAGTAACCATAAAAATTTTTGTCTTCTTCAAATTCAGATTCTACAACGTTGTATTCACAGATTTCTTCAGCTCCATTCAAAGGTTGTCTTGTTTTCTTTCAATGTTAGTTTTTTCAGCCATTGTAAAACTTTCATACTGATCGACAGACAATTTCAGCTCTATCAATAATTGATTTTTTTCAATTTTTTAAAGTTTAGAAATACTACAAAGGACTTCCGTTGGAAAACTATATAAAGCATTATGATTTCATTAATTTTATTTGGTTCTAACTTGGAATAAATCGACTAAATCTTCCTTCAATACTTGTCCTGGAGCAATCTAAAACACTGAAAAAGACCAATTTATAGTTTTGTGCAGTTGCGATTCAAGGAGCTTCGTCTATTGATTTTTCAACAGGCATTATCCTACTTCTACATAAATATTGTTATCTTCAAATTTGCTATTACCTGTACTTGCATAATATTTTGTTTTTGAATATTGAACCTGAAAGTGTTTATCACTCCTTTTATCCCTTATTTGTTGAAGCAGCTTCTGTACCAAGTTCCAGGTTGTAGCATAGTCTTACTTTATAGTATTTTATCCCTTACTTTATAACAGTTTTACTTTGTAAATAATTTGAAGTAGGAGATGTAAGAAGAAATAAATGTAGTAAAACAATATACATAAATATGTTTCAAATTTAGACTATTTACTAATTAAATTTAAGCCATGAATTTAGATTTGCATTCAAAACTTCCATTTGATATTTCTTTTAAAACGGTAATAAAATGGAAGAGTTTCCCTGTGTTTACACTTTCCTCACATTTTAAAATTCCCTCTGCAATAATCAAAGAAAGAGCTTTATATTTGCTCTAAAATCTTGTTACTCCTATTTTTTGCAACATGTGCAGTTTTTCATGTGCAATATGTTTTTGTTTTGTTTTCCTCTCCCATATGACCATACTTTTTTGAGATGAGCTTAGAAAAACTGCAGATTCTTACACCAACCTAAATAAGTTTTTTGCTAGGAGCAATGTTATTGTTGAATCAGCTACTACCAAGTTCAGTACGTATCCTATACATTGAGTAATAAAATCTTTGTTTTCCTTTTTGAACTAAAATTATAGACCATTATAGCAGCTTTTTATATTTGTTGCTCCATCAAATGAACGAGAAATAATAATTGATGTTGCAATATCACACTTGACCATTTCTGATTTTATAAGCTCGTACAAAGTCAGTCCACAGGAATCATCGACTACTGTTATTTCTAAAAGTCTTTCATATATTTTTCCTTGAACGACACAGCAGACTCAAATTGCAGCCGGTCCATAACAGCTGCATCTTGAGTACTATCTGACACAATTTAAAGTTAAATATTAGTTTAATAAGCAAAGTTTACATATTAAGTTAGGAATATTAGCATAAACTGCATCTTGTTTCGTAAGCACAAAAATAACAACAACACGGTACATAAGAAACATTTAGAAGGTTGCAGTTAAATTCAAACAGTCTCAGTCATAGTTTGTACAACTTAAAATAGGGCAAATTACTTTTCATTAGCAGAATAAAAGCATTTTTAAAAAAGCAGATTCCTACAAAATGCAGCAGAGTAATGCGAAATGAAGGTATTACAAAAAACTTTTGGCGATTTTTTTTTTTTTTTTTTTTTTTCAGCTCTCTTGCCAATCCTGGTTACTATTTTCCATAGAAATTGAGCATGTGCAGTAAATCTCCTTAGAGAGGCTTTGCTGTTTCGATCAGCCAGTGTCGCGATGTGCTCTGAACCTGAGCCTGTGACACAGAGCGCGATGAGTAAGTCAATACTCCTCCTAATTTCGACAGCGACATAACGCCACTACCGGCACAGCTACATAGGCTACCATAAACCGAAACCAACTGGCAACTGTTTAAAATTGATTGTAAATGTGTAAGATTACGGGAAAACAGCAAATTATCCTGATGTAGCTAGCTATGAAGTAGTATATCTATTTTTGGAGCCCTTCCCCCGGGGCCCTCTTACCAGTGGCGTGGCGTCCGGTCATCGCTGGATGCGGCGATGACCAAGCAATATTTTAAAACTCTTAATAAGCTTTTAAAACTCTACGATTCAGTTTTAGCAGAACATTTGGAGTTCATGTATAAGTGAAGGTAAGATTTAAAGTTTCTTTTTTGAACATTCAACCATTGAATTTTAGAGTTAATAATTTTTCACCACAAACTTAAATAATTGCGATGACCACCGAAAATTTTCACACCACGCCACTGCCTCTTACATAGGCTACCATAAACAAAAACCAACTGGTAACTGCTTAAAATTGATTTTAAATGCGTAAGATTATGGAAAAACAGCCAAATTATTCTGATGTAACTAGTTATGAAGTAGTATATCCATTTTTGGAGCCCCCCCTCCTGATCCTCCATACATAGGCTACCATAAACAAAAACCAACTGGCAGCTGCATAAAATTGATTGTAAATGTGTAAGATTACGAGAAACAGCCAAATTATTCTGTTGTAACTAGTTATGAACTAGTATATCCACTTTTGAGGGGCCCTGGCAATCGCCGACTAGCCGACCAGGCCAGTTCGGGCCTGCAGGTAGCTCCTCACAGGTTTTTATTGCTGTACCAATTGACCCACAAAAAGCTGTAGAAACAATTGTTGCACCATGTAAAGAATTTAGTAAATGTCGTAAAGGCAAGTTATTTATATAAAGTAAACAAATGACTACTATAAGAGTCTATTGAGCTCAGCTCCACCAGGCTAATAACTCGTCCTTTTTGCCCAATATTTACATTTGTTCCATCACATCCAATTACTGTAAGCTCATACAATTGTATGTTATTTGATAAAAGAAATATTATTGCTTTTTTATGGCTTTAGCTTCTCCTGTTGCAGCTGAAACGTGTCCAGTATACTGAGAGTAAGGCCCCTTTACAAGAGTATAATGTTCCTCCTTTGCGATTTTGTGTAGAACTGTGTTTCCTTCATCACTTGCACTTTTGTGTGGTCTTTTCTATATAGTATGAAAAATAATTTTATACATTTAATAATAAACGATAAACAATTTTTTATCTTTTATAGAGAGTACTTTTTACGCTATACAAATAATTTTTTTAACTCTTTTTTTTTTTTTGCTTATATTTTTTGTTTAAAATTTGCATAAAAATCAGCTTTCAGCAAATATTTAAGTGTCTTTGGACACCGAAAGAAGTTTATCAAACTTGAAAATTTTTCCATGTATGCTAGTATGCTTAACATACAACTTTTGCTCCCTGTGCCAAAAGTAATTTAATAATAAAAAAAATAAACAAATATCTATTTTTTCATAAAAATTTCAATTTTTAACTACATTTGGGGGTGCTTGGGACATCGGAAGATATGAATGGATTTCAATTAAAAAAAATATGTAAGCTAATATACATAGAATGCAACTTTCTCACCCTGTGCCAAAAGCAATTAAAAAATTTTTTTTTTAAATGTACATTTTATAAAACTTTCAATTTTTATCTGCTTTTGGGGCACTTGGGGCACCGGAAGATATAAATGGATTTTAATAATTAAACACATGTAAACTAGTATACATAAAAGGCAACTTTTGCAGCTTGCGCTGATTCGATTATCCACATTTCGATTTTTCGATCCACCCTATTATACATTATACAGCATATGTCTTTTTAATGCATGTGTATATTTGCACATTAATTGCATTCGTTAGCATCTAGAAAAACCCTTTGACAAATATTATATCCATAATCATTATTCATTAGCATCTATTTTGATATATATAAAAAAAAACTTTAAAGTTAATATATGTTAAAAATATTTTTAATATTTGAACATTTTTTACTAAAAGAAAAAGTACAGCAGGTTCAAAAATTTTTTTGGAAATGAACCAGTTGTTATGTCATAATACTTGCTTCAGTATATCCACACAGGTATTGGATACATTCATAAGGACAGTCATGGTGGGGGCTGTACATATATAATGTTATCACTATAGGAGAGGGGGAGCAGAGGTCTGCACTTGATATCTTAAGATATCTCTGGGAGGAGAAGATTTTGCTTTTTGATATTATCATTTTTGGTCCAACAAAAATGTTTTTCTTTGGTTTTTTTTTGGGAGGGGGGGGTAACTTTTTTTTTTACATCAATATGGTCCTAAAATCATTTCATTCCAAAATATTTAATATCCCAATGCTAGCCATTCCTATTCTTCTGCCATATATGCATAAAATTCGTTGTTAGAGAAACCAGCTTCGAAAAGAAAGTTGTCCACTCATTTGTTTATAAGAATTTCTGCTTATCCCCATTCAGGGGGTAAGTGCAAGAAGACAATGTTACTGTTAAATGCATTATGTAAGAGAAAGCTGCTGATATATACTTTTAAGTAGTACATATTTATTTAAAGTGTTATTTGATATAAAGTTATTTCATATATTATAGTGATATTTTATTAACTTCTTCATTTAAGTCAGTGAAGTATTCTCAGTGCTGTAGTTGGGTGGGAACACGTGGGAACACCGTTCACAGAAATATTTGGTTTGCTACTGTTAAGAGAGAGAGAGAGAAATCACATACGAGCACAATCTTTTTTTCAAGCGAAACGATAATTTATGCAAATTTTAAGAAGATCCGTTTCACTTATATTCATAAGCTGTGTAGGACCTCCCTTAAAAATTTTTTGTCCTGAACCATATGTGAAACCTTGGTAGAGATCAGGAAAAAAATTAACAGACGAGATAGCTTCTCGTAAATCTGAGAGCATAGAAAACACCTCTCAACATCATTCTTTTAGAAAATTCTTCGATAAATGTGCCAGTAATTCCTGTTATTTCAATTTATTTTGATTCATAATGTAAAATGTTACTATGAGATTGATTAAATATTGCTTTTAGATGGATGCTATACAAATAGCATACTGTAAAAACTAGATTACAATAATTATAGCTTAATTGAAAAAAGTGGGCTTTTAGCTAAATGCTTTAAATTGGATTTTGGCTTAGCAAAAATGCAGTAGCATCAACATCTACTCTATCAAAAGGTGCATTTCCACAAATATTTTTTTCCAACTACGGCACTGAAGAAAAATATATTAAAAATAAGAAGAATTTTTAGACACTGAAAATGATATCATTAGGGAGGGGGGGGGGGTCAAGGAATGATATTGTAAGGGGGGGAGTGGTCCAAAATTGCCACAAAGTGGATAACGTTATATATGTACAGCCCTGTCTAGCTAGATAGGAGAAACAAACAGAAAATTCTGTACAGAGAAAACACATAAGTTAATATTGAAATCTGTTGACTAAATCTTTTTAAAAATCAATATGTAATAATTTGATGTCTTATTATGATGCAAGACAAGATAATTATTTTTGTAGATTTAAAAAAAAAAATCAGAATTTTTTTGTTGTTCTCTTAGCTATTATATTAATAATATTTTCTAGATTCATTACCCTCAAAATTTTATATTTTAAAGTAATATTTACTCAATTGGAATAACTTTTCTAATGCCTTTCCTGAATATGTAACAAGTAACTGTAAATCTTTTGAATTGATATTTATTATCATCTCTGTAGAAACATAGAAATTGTATATTAAGCTTAAAGAAAAGTATGTTATATTAATATGCTTTGATTGGGAATAAAGGGTGATTAACAGAGCCATCCTTAGGGGGGTGTGACAGATGCAACCACACAGGGTCTCATGCCCAAGGAAAAAATTATATTTATTAAAAAATTGCTGAACATTTAGCATTTTTGAACACATATTTAAATAATTAGCACTTGTTGAGCAAGTCACTTTATTTCGTATGAGATTTTTACCTGTTAGGGAGCGTATATTCTGCATTTTAATTTTCAAATTTTACTTCAAAAGGAAGGATGATTCTGCTCTTTTCTGAGTGTACGACGTACAATCGTGGAAAAAAAAGTAAACATCCTCTACTAACTCTGCTACTTAATTATAATAGAAAAAAAATTACAGATACCAAACGATTGGAAATAAAGTCTACTTTTAAATGAGGTATATAAAATTTACTTAGGGGGGTATCTACAAATCAAAGCCAGACCAAACTTTGTTTTTTTAAAGGCAACACCCAATTTTGACAACATATTTTAAATCTTCGGTTCAACCTATGCCTAGAAATGAAATTGCAAGTCATTTGAATGGTAAGTTTTTGAATTATAAACATTCAAAATTTAGAGCTTCTAACGTTAAATTACATTTTCATATTTTTATTAATATCTCCTAAAATTATAATCCTATTATGATAATTTTTTTTATTTAATTATAATACTAAAAAACCCAAACATAAATACATTGAATTTGTAATTTAAAAAATCTTATGATAATAATTATGAAATTAATATTAAAAAAAATATTAATTGCAACCTAGAATTTTTTTTGATAGATTTATATTTGTTATTTCTTGCCTTATGCAAATTCTTAATTTCAAATTTTTCTTTCAAGTAGTTTTTGAATTATGAGCAAAAAATTAAAATTACGGTTTAAGGGACTGTCTATGATGTCCAGAAAAGCATAATTTGAAAAAAATATTTTACTCCTTTTAATGAAACAATTGGGATGGCAATAGTCAAAACATATTAAGCGAGTGAAATGGTCATATTGGCCAGAAATAATACATTAATAGAAGTGATATAGTCATTCGGTAGCATTTCAATAATCGAGTACCGAACTTCAATTTGGATACAGCCCATAAAATATGCTCATTTTAAAATAATTAATTTCTCGGAAACTAACCATACGAATTTCATGAAATTTTGGATTTAGGCTAATTGAAGGGTGTGGAATTTATTTATGGTGTCAAACTGGGGTATTGCTATTGAAAAAACAAAGTTTGTGTTCGTTTTGATATGTAGATGGCCCCCTAAGCGAATGTTATAAACATCATTTAAAAGTAGACTTTATTTCCAATCGTTTGGTATGAGTAACTTTTTTGTACAATAATTTGTTGAAGAGTTAGTATTGGGTGTTTACTTTTTTTTTTCTACGACTGTACATATTAAAAAGGCAACAAGTATAACATTTTTCAAAAATGAAATTGGAACTTGTTCAAGCCACTATACCTACTCAAGACAATCAAGAAAAGTCATTGATCTGCATAAGCGGAAATTTCCAGGCATAGCTTAAGACGACTCATGTGAAAACCTTATTGGACATAAAGGCTAACATTTCACCACAATTTGTGTAAAAAAAGATGAAATCAGTGATTGCATGATATGAATTCAAGCATAAAACATGCTGATATTTCTGAATCAACGTTATATTAAAAGTATTTTATAAGAATATTGCATAGATATTTATATAAAAAAGTATAGCATGTCATTTTTTAGGTTCGCAATCTATGGAATATGGCATTAAGATTAATTATCACTGAGACAGTTACATACAATCGTGATAATATGTAAAGGAATCACCACATGCTATTTCATTCCCAAATTTTCACACGGAGATGCAGGGGGTACCATTCAATTGTTTGCTTTCGAATATGAGTCAGATTTTTTTAAAAAATAGGGGTCATCTACATTAAAAATTTCACAAACTTTGAATTTTCAAATCGCAACACCCATTTTACTTTGAATTTTCAAATCGCAACACCCATTTTGATAGTTTGAGTTCTTTAGATAAAAAGAAAATGTATTAGGGGTTTTTCCATAAATTTTGAAAAATAAAATTAAGACCTTATAAGCAAAATTCAATTACTTATCAGAAAAAAATATTTAGACATTTTAAATATAAAACAAACTCACTTTAAAAGAAAATTCAATGTATTTTTTAAACGGTTGAACTTAATATTTTCTTTTCTGTGGAGGCCAGCTATAACAGGAGACACCATCAAAATTTAAAAAAATGATTAGATATTGTATGCTACAATTTAGTCACGAATATGCCTGCAAACTCAGACCATAGAAAAGTAAAATGTTTTCATGTTTTGTAAACTAATGAGAAGAATGAGCTGTAAAAGCATGTTGACATGATTTTAATGACACTGATTCATTTATGAAAAAGTAATCTAGGTCACAATTCATAAGTTTTTTAATTCTAAATTTATTAATAATTTTCCATAATTAAAAATGTTTTTAAATTGAAAAAACGCTTGGAATGTGTTTAGATCTATTCCCCTAAAAGAGAAAATTTGAATCTGATATTTTTTTAGGGAGATATAAAGTTAAGTTTGTCTCTTTTAACTCTATGAAGATTTAAGGAAAATATATAAAATATACATTTTCCTGAGCTACTTTGTTCCAAGGAAATCAAATAATGTGTCAAAAGTGAATATGAAAAGTGAAATACACTTTTTAATATGTAGAGAACCCTATTTCAAAAACTGCATACATATTGGAAAAATAGTCCCAGTCCAGTGGTACCTGTTGCATCTCTCTGTGATAATTTCATGATAAAACATATGGCGTGATATGGTTTTTTTCCACACCATACACAAATGCTGATAAAAAAAAAGTATGTAGTTTAGAATGAAAGAAAAACGGAAAAAGCTCTGTTAAAAAAAAAAAAAAAAAAAAAAAAAAATTCCTCTGTAATTTGTTAAACCAAATTAAATTTCCAAAGATTTTATTAAACAAATGTGTAATATCACTGTTACTTAAAAAAAGGAAAAGAAAAAAGGCGAACTCGACATGGCCTCAAGGAACTTTCTTTCCTGGTAAAAATAAAGTCCAGGTCTGACTCATTTTGGATAAAATTACATCCAGGCCCAGATGAAAAGCCCAGATTGGGCTCGGGGTTTCCTTTTTCTACAGATTCAGGCCGGACTGGGCATGACCTTATGATTCAAACTAAGCTCCTGTTACCGTGCTGATACTGCTACAATATGAAATTCTATAAACTTGTGATTCATTTGATATTTTGAAGTTTTAGTATTAATAGTTAAGAAAGGGGTGCTGTTGATAATTTTGGATAAACGACAACTATTATTCCAATGATTATTTGTATTGCAATAAAAAAATTCTATAAGAGATATTTTATCATACTGTTGCACTTGTTATTGTTTAATGAAGTTGTTTTTGTTATACGAATACCCCTGTTCCTGTTCATGCACAAAAGTGCTCTATTATGTTCAGGACACACTGGGTACCTTTCCAGGGTCTTCAGATTTCAGGATTTTGAAACTTTTCAAAACCTTTATCGTAAGATACATTTATGTAATAAGAACTTAAAAAATTTCTGATTCATTACACAACTTATATAAATCAAAACTGTTAGTGTTTGTTTTTAAGTTAAATTTTTCCTAATGTACTCAAAATATTTTTGACTTCTTTGCGATAAAATATGTTTTAAAATTTTAGATTACTATTTTAAACATATCACTATCTTATCTATAGAATCACATTTTCTTTTTCATCAAATTTTATTCTACCAAACTAATTTTTTATAAAGAAATTTCAATGCTAATGACTTTTGTGCAGAATGATTCTTAGTTTTTCATTTATATTTGTGCATTTCGGGATATTTATACACTTTCTTGTGTACATTAAAAAAAAAAAAGAAATCTGCATATAAGGTTAAAAGGGGGAGTGGTTCAATTAATTTGGAAAGAAAGGGCCTCACAAAAGTTCTTTCACCGGACCTCAGTTTTGCTAAGGATGGCTCTGATGATTAAAAATTCTAGGGATTTATCTCTGTCAAATTTTATGTATGGTTTGCATTTGTGTTGTTAAATGTTTTTATGTTGAAACCTTTATCTTACAATTACAAATTTTCTTGCAGGGATGGTGACTATTATGCTGCTATAAGAGATTGTTATTCAGCTCTAGATCTAGATTCTGACTATTTAAAAGCACATTTTCGTTTAGCACAGTGTTTACATAAATTAAATTGGGCTAAAGAAGCTTATGACTGCTTACAAGTATGTTGTATTTTCATCTAGTTATCATCAATTTCATCTAATTAAAATGCTTCTGTCAATATTTTTTGTTTCTATATTTATTCTTTCTGGTAGGCATTTAGAATCAAATTCCCTCAGTATTCTGTTACAAGAGCATTTGAAGCCTTTGAAGATGAAGTAAAAATACGTATGTTTGCACAGATGTGTGAGTGTTCATTCAGCTGTCTTTATAAATACTTTAATATAATCCATTCTTATTGATAATTTTGTAATTAGTTTGAGTGTATTTACATATAATTTAGTTGTTTGGTAAAAATGTCTATCCAAATTTTATGGACAATTATAAACAAATACATATGCGTAATTACTTACTGTATATATATTTTTTAGTTTACTTTTTCTTATAAAACACCTATGCAAACTAAATACACTGAGAGGAGTGAAAGTATGAGAGGATATTATTAATCATACATACTATCCATGTCGTAGGAAACCTAATCTGTAATTCATTTACATTACCCTGAATACAATTTTAAATGCTAAAAAACTGTTTAATTATACCTATATATTTTTCGTTTAAAAACATATCATCTTCAATGTTAAGTAGTTTTATTTTTACATACTTTAGTAGTACACACTTAAGTAGTTTTATTTTACTATTTCTGAAAAAAAAAAAAAAAAAATCCCTCTCTTTCACCATAATCAAAAACCCATACTCTTTAAAATCTCCTTTTCCTTTTAACAAATGAATGAATAAATATTTATTTATTTATCTATGCAAAACAGTGTAACAAGTAAAGAGAATTTTCAAAGTTAGATTTGTGCCTGAAGATTCTTAGTGGAATGATAGGGAACATTTCTAAACAACTTTTAACACAAAATAATCATAGACAAGAAGTGTCAACTAGTTAAATGGAAGTATATGAGTTATATTTTAAGAGAAAATTGCATAAAGATAAGCATGATATGAGTTACATTAGTAAAAGAGAAGTTTTAAAATCTACGTAAGGAACACATTACAAAATTGAAAGAGGTTACTTTCTATAAGTTCTAGTCATCAGTGATTGTCAATATTGGATAAAAATTTTGACACAAATGTTCTTCAGAATTTGAAAAATGGAATCAACATTATTTTATTGCTTAACTACTTTCTCAATGACTTGCAGTTTTGGGAATTGCATCACCAAAGATAAGTCATTAGCGAATGATTGGTCTAAAAATAAGTGATTAGTTTCCTCTTTCAAAAAGCTCAGAATTACTCCCTTTTTTTTACTTTATTCATTAAACAGACAGTCCCTTAAGATTCCTGAGTTATGTAGTAGAGATTTGCAAGGAAGTCCAATAGAAACTGTACAAAATAATTGTAACACTTTTAAGGAGATATCTTTAAAAGTTCTCTCCCTAAGGTTTGTAAAACTATTTAACAGTTTTTTGTATCTATAAATCTGACTTTCTCAACATATTACTTATGCAAACTACTATAAAAACAAGCATATTAGTAATTGAAACTGTGTCTATCAGAATTTAAACCAAAATGCTTTTTTTTAAAGCATATACCTCAAGTCTATCAAAATTCTACCAATGCCTAAGATAATGAATATTATTTATCAGTAAGAAGTGTTTTTCCTTATTGTTTTCTTCATAGATTAGTTCATAATTTGCTGCCATTTAACTTGTGCTAGACTTTACTTAATTCTTATTTGCTCTGTTTTTAAGAAAATGTACATTCTAAAACTCTATTATTATTACTTTTAAAATTCTATATTTGTAATCTTTATTTGAATAATTTTAGTTCATTTACTTATTAATGAAATTTCATATAAAACATTTTCATTCAGACAAAATGAAGATAATTTTTTTAATGATTATGTTAGTTATATTAAACTGACGTAAGTGGAATATATCAGCTTATATGTTCATAATGTTTAGTAAAGCATAAATTCTTTCAAAAATTGAATATGTACTTCACCTTATGCTTAAGGCTGTTTCTCATAAAAAAAAGTTATGGATTTTTTTTTATGTTAAAGCATAATACTGCCAAGCTGACTATTGAAGTGATTTGGAACCAATCACTGGATTATTTGAATCTTGTTCATCAAATGTTTTTCATTTTTCAATAAATGAATTCAATCTTGAGTTATAAGCAGGTTTTGTCTTATAATGACCTCCTTAATCAGACTGTCACACCTTGAAATTTGGTTCAAAACACCAACTTTGACATTGTTTTCTGAAAGATGTTCTCATTTCACCAAAAAAGGGAAAAACTGTTTGATTTATAGCTTCTGAATAGAGCATCTGGCAAACTTGTATGTTTACTAACAAAAGTGGATTCCGGAACGTGCCAGAAATAAGCCAGTTTGGATTTGAGAACAGCCTTAAGTCTCTTCTCAAATCGTTACTTTCTGATGCATTCCTGACCTTTAAACTCTACTGGAATACAATCATATATATATATTATTTCTGATGTCAACATGCTTTTTTCTATGCACATACAAAACACGCAATACTGAATGAGGTATCATTTGAAAGGTTTTTGAGTGGGCTTTTGACATAGTACGTTCATATTTTGTTAAAACATGTTTGATTAAAAATTACAATTGATAATGAATGAAAAAGTGTATCTGTAAACAATCTCAAAAATTGCAGTACAAAAACCTTACAGAGGCCCATTGGTTTTAATATATTTTGATTAAAATTCTAAAAGTCTCGTAACATTTCCCAATCTTCTATAAAAATATAGCGTCTCTTAGAAAACTCGTTCAAAATTTTTTTGTTTTAAAAGATTTTGAAAGCCCAAAATGAACAAAAAAGTGATCATCAGATAACAGTTGTTTGTAAACAACATATACAACATTTACATGGATGTAAAAGATGCTGTTTGATTCTTTGGTACCTATATGAAAATATCTGTACTATTCAAGAACATAGGTATGAAAATTGTATAATTGTGTCTGAAACCTTTCTATAACCGAACAAGGAAAATGAAAACATCTTTATCAAAGTAAAAATTAATATTTTATAATGAAGTAACTTTCATTTGAGATATAATTCACTAAAATAAAGGAAATAATATATTAAATGTATGAAAAAAATTGTAATGAATTTATTAACCAAAATATGATTAAAATTATTTACAATTATTAATGAATTTTCTTGTCTAAAAAGTATAGAATTTGTACATAGTTCCCCTTATATGTATTTCTGATTTTGGCAATTTTTGAAAAAAACAATCTGAACTTTTGATTTCAATCATTTTTACATACAGTAACTAAAAGCACACAGGATATTTTTTCTTTCTTTTTTTTGCTTTTTTTATATTGAATTTTTACTTCAAAAGTTTATTGATAATTTAGATTAGTTATGTTGAGGAAATGTGCCAAATAATAAAATAATTTTTTAAAAACACTATTTTGAGGTTAGTAGGCTGTTTGTATAATTAAACATTAATTTGTAAATTTATATAGACAAACATTCTTCAGTTCTCGATTTTGCTCTGAAAGCATCATTATTATATCCTTAATTTGTTCTTCCGAAATCTAATACTTATAAGATTGCTCTGATTAGTATGACTTAGTACGTGTATGTTATTTATGATATAGACATGTCTCTTGTTAACAAATCAAACTGGCAAGTAAAATATGTTTACCGTAAAGTACCGAAAGGAAGCCTCCCTCCAAATATAAGCTCATATGTGAATTTTTCCTTTTCTGAAAAAGTGCTATTTATAAGCCTTTCCCTTCAAGTTTTATTTTCTGACGGTTTCAATCCTTGTGTTTTTTCAGGAAATTCCTTAAGTTTTTTGTTTCCATATCTCCTAAATGAATATACATGTAATTTATTTTTATTTGATCTCTTTACACATCATTGTATCAGAATGGCATACTTCACTACCAGACTTTGCATACTGCACAATACCAGACCATTAAATGGAATGTTCCTTTCGAAGGTCATGGCTACAGTTTCCCCTATCTAGCAAAATCATGGTTAGAGCATATGGGAAAATCTTGGAATGGGTGCGTTGCACTTCTTTCCACTGGATGAGGGTCAAGGTCATATACACAGAGCATTCAGGTGTCGACATCCCTCCCTGAGCAATTATGGGACAAACTGCAGAATGTGGAAGTGACTGTCCAGAAAGAAGAGAAACACGATAAAAAAAGGATGGGGAGGGGGGTTATATATAGAGGATTGTGAAGCAATTCCTGTTTTGAAAGAACAGGATTTGGGGATGGAGAAGAGAAAAGGAGAAGAAAAGAATTTATACACGTGATCATTGATTGCACCCATTGGTTATTTTGGACAGAGGTCACATACCCCAACCTGTACCTCGGACTGACTGGCAATACGAATTTTATGCTAAATTGCTAGACTGTAGTTTGTGTTCTGTTTCAATGTGTGCTCCAAAAATTAATCATGCCTTAGGTTAGGAATAGTTAGACCATTGAAAAAAATTTAGAGGTATTTGAATGTGAAATGAAAAGAAATGTTTGCAATTTCCACAAAACATCTACAGAGTTCAAAGTGGACTGAAAATGTTTGTGTAACTGGTTAATCAATGAAGCTATACTGCCAGGGCTTAATTTGCGCCAGAGCCCAGCTCCGGTACTTCTCTGTTTTTAGTAAATATTTAAATATTGGTCAGAATTCACCGGAGCTCATAAATACAGGGCTCCGGAGCCCAGTGCAATTCGTAGCTATGCACTTTTATGAAAAAATGCATAGCTACGAACTATTCTTTTTTTGTGTTAACACTATTTTCGAATCATAATCCTTACCTTATTTAATCGCAGAATTCTGCAATTAATTAACACTAAAACTAGGCAAAGATTACTATTCGGAAGGAGTGATAACTGAATAGTGGAATAGTTGACAGCTAAGTATATGCTGATAGATATTTTTAAAATTTTTATTTTGCTAAAGAAAAAAAAATGTTTTAAATTTTGCACATAATGTACGAAATATAAATATGCAGATTGGAGTGACGCGCGCGGGGGGAGAGGGAACGGTACAATTGTAGTACCGGTACCACATAATATTAGGGCTCCGGTACTTTTTTTCTCAGAAATTAAGCCCTGTATACTGCAATCACATGCCATTAGAAATATGAAAAGGAAGAAAAGATAGGCTGTAGAAAAAAGCCATTGACTGAAGATTTGGACGAAGAACTTTTCTAGTTTTTAGAAACTGAGCATTGTGAAGGCAGAATTGTCAACAATAAAGACCTGGCTGCTGAAGCTTCCAAAATTGCAAGCAAACTGACCATCCTGAACTTCAAACCAACAAACAAGTATGTGGCTAATTGGAAACAGCGTTTTGATGTAACAATGCTACTGTTGACTCTAGAAAAAAAAAGCACACTATTCTAAAAAAGGGCACACTTGTATCTTTATCACAAAGAATATTTTGAACTGGTTTGTTTGCAGTCCCCTAATAGAATTTGCGATATTTACCTGCAATTAGTTGAATTTCGTCCCCACTCCCCTTCCATCAACTGATGAATTTCATGATTTTTTTTTTTTTTTTCGTCAACTTATCGATGAATTTTGCTCTTGTTTTTCTCAACTCACTGAAGAATTTCACTGTTTTTCTCATGATTGAATGCTGAATTTAACGTTTTTTTCCTCTACCAATTGATGAAGTTCACAATACAGTCGAACCCTTTTATTACCTGAATCAAATGACTGATCAAAATTTGAGTATTAAATGGGTTTGTGTATTAATCGAAATTCACAAATTTTTATCCAGTGATCCATCTAATACAGACATCAGAAAATTATTAGAATAATTAAGAAATTTAGTTTAAAATCTTGTTATATTAAAGAAATAATACATTTAAAAATTATTGATACATTTAATATTTAGTGTGCATCCCCTTGTTTTTTATTAAGGATTCGATACGTCTTGGCCTACTTTGTATGAATTTTTGGCAATTAATTTGTATTTCATTGTCATGATGTCAAATTTGGATGAGTTTTTCTATCAGAACATTCTTGTTTGTGATGTCGCATTTCTTTAATTTATTTAAAGAAAACATTTCCATTGCCTGGAAACAGTCCAGATATGAACCCCATAGAGAACCTTTGGGCCATTGTAAAGAAAAAATTAAAGAAATGCTACATCGCAAACAAGACTGGTCTGATAGAAAGGCTCATCCAAGGCATCATGACAACGAAATACAAATTAGTTGCCAAAAACTCATACAAAGTATGCCAAGACAAGTATGCCATCATTTCTTTAATAAAAAACAAGAGGATGCACACTAAATATTATATGTATCAATATTTTTAAATATTTCTTTAATATAACAAGTTTTTAATATAAATTTCACAATTATTCTAATAATTTTCACACGTCTGTAAGAACCTATATATGACAATTTTTAGCATTTTAAGTCATGAAATGACATTTTGTTTTTATCATTAAATAACTGATTATCTAAATTAGTTTATAATGGCTATTCTAAGCTTTAAGAAATATCAAAGCCAGTAATTATTGTCCTACATAATTATTATATCTGATCCTTTGAATTTATTAGTAAAATGCCTCGTCAGAGTGAGCTGTCTGAAATAGAAGTGAAAAGAGTTCTGGTTCTACAAAGGAAAAGGAAAGTCTGAACGTGAAATAATTAAGATTCTTAATCATTCTAAAACTACAATTCATAATGTTTTAAGTAAAAAAAAATTCTGTGGAATGCATAAATGATCTGGTCGTAAAAAGAAGTTATCAGATCATGATAATAGGTGAATTGTAAAATTGGCAACGAAAAAATACCAGTCGACTCATAAAATAGCACAATAGATAACTAAAAAGGTATCACATGCAACCGTGTGGCAGAGTTTGAAATCTAATGATGGTGTTATTCATCGCAAATTAAAAATTAAACCCCTACTACCAAAAGGGCACAAAGAAGCTCATATTAAGTAGGCAAAGAATGTCATGTCCTGGAACATTGCATGGAGAAATATATTGTATTCAGATGAGGAAAAATTCAATCTTGATTGTGCAGACATCAATAATTACTACTGGCATGATTTAAGGCAACGATCTCGCAAGTTCTTCAATAGGCAGATAGGAGGCAATTCTGTTATGGTATGGGGCGCATTTTCATTTGCAGGAAAATGCGATCTCCAAAGAGTTGAAGGGGAAATAACTCAGACTGTTACCAACGGATGATATTTCAAAGTCTGATACTCTTTGGACCACTTTTAGGAGGTGCAAAATGGAAGTTTCAACAAAGTAATGCTCCCAGTCATTCATCGAAATAGACTAAAGAATGGCTTAAAAAAGAAAAGATTGATGTTTTATCTTGGCCAAGTCAAAGCCCTGGCCTAAACCCCATAGAAAACTTGTGGGGCTATTTGTCTCTCAAGTGTGTGAAAATAACGAACAATATCATTAAAATATGAATTAGAAATGGCCATTATGGAGAAATGGGGAAATATTCCCGAATCGTTCCTTAAAAAATTAACTCTATGCTAAATCGTGTATTTGAAGTTATTCAGAGAAATGGTGGAGTAACGTCTTACTAAATTTGAGAAAACTGTTTTTCCCACAGGTGATCCCATAATTTTGTAACAGTTCTTTTTGACACTTTTTTGTTATATTGATGTTTTATTTTTTCTGAATTAACTTCATTTGTGTAAGTTGCATTTTACTAAAAACTTGATGTACTAACATAGAATATTCTTTATTTTGATTGAAATATTTCTTTAATTACCTAAACAGCAATATATGTTGTGGCCTTTTGTAACAGACTGTATTAGACCCACTGGGATAAAAGCTGACTACAACCTTGGTTTGTTTATTTAATTCTAAGAACTAGATGCTGAGAGAATGCAAAACTGAGGAAAAATAATATTTATTTTAAACATATCAATTTTTTAATTAATTAATTAATTTATTTATTTTTTGCACAATAATACTACATTTTACATTTTGAAAGGCAGTATGCAATTGCTGCACTTGTTTTTCGCATGAGTAGTATGGATTAGATCTTGACATGTGAATCATACAGAGCATCAGAACTTCTGTTTTCCAAAGACACTTTTTTTTTTTTTTTTTTTTTTTTTTTTTTTTTTTTTTTTTTTGCCGGAATAAAAAGGTAAACTATTTTGAAACAAACAAAGGATGCAAAAAAATTACCGGGAAAAGGGGCACATGGCTTTTTCCATGCTGAAAAAGGGCAGAGCGCATTTGCACTTAAAACATAAAGGGCACAGCGTGGCACCCTTTAAAAAACATTCAACGGGATTTGCAAAAATTCTTATTTTTTCAAAAGGTAGGGAAGGAGAGCTCCCTGGCAAACGTGCTTGGCCACATAATTGGAGTAACTTTCGATAATATATATGTATTTTTAATTCCTAATGAGAATTGCATTATAAGTATGGGAAAATAAGAAATAGAAAATTATTATTTTGGGTAAAATCTAAATTTTTCTTCGCGCATAATTGTGAACCATTCACTGTCATTTTTACTCAGCATCACAAAGCAGAGTCAGGCCTAAAAGAACAGCATAGACTTTCAAGTGCAGTGCTTCACGAGATCATTCATAGATGCCAATGTCTCCGGAAATTCCGGAGTTTCTCCGGAAATGTAGGATAAAATACGGAAGTACGGTAATAAGGTAGAAAATACGGAAATTTGAGGCAAAAAAAATCGCGAATTTCTTCGATCGATCGCAGCAAAAAATCACGAATTTCGTGAATCGGTCGTTGAAGTACTCGTATATCGCGAAAATTGTCTATTAGTCGATAAAACCGCGAATTTCTACAATCGCTCGCGGCAGTAAATCGCAAATTTCGCCAACCGGTCTTTAAAAAAAGTTGCACCTTTTGTCAATCATTCGCTGCAAATAATCGTGAAATTCATCAATAGATCGTTGATAAAAATCGCAAATTTTTTTACTCTCCGAAAAAAACTCTAATTTCGACTGTCAGCCGTGGCAAAATTGCGTTAATCAATTGAGGGAAAAATATCCTGAAATCCGATAATCGGCCAAAGATAAAAATCGCGAATTTTGTCAGTCACTCGCTGTGCTGCAAAAAAATCACGAATTCCGTTTGTCATTCGCGGCAAAAAATTGCTGTTTTGGTCAATCAGTCGTGGCAAAAATCGCTGTTTTCGCCTGTCAGTCGCGGCAAAAAATAGCGCTTTTCGTCAGTCAGTCGCGGCAAAAAATCGCTGTTTCGAAAATATAAGGCTTTCGGTTCTGAAAGTTGAAAAATTCGGTCATCAATCCGAAAATTCGGACATAAAAATAGCGCGAATTTCAACAATAATCAATTCCGTCAAAATAATCAATTTCCTCAACCGTTCGTAAAAAAATCGCCAATTTCGCCGAAGGATCGCGGGAAAAACGCGAATTTCGTCAAATGATCGCGGAAAAAAAACCCCGAAAATTTCGTCAAAAGATCGCAAAAACTCCGCAAATTTCGTCAAAAAGATTGCGAAAAACAGCAAATTTCGTCAAAGGATCGCGAAAGAACACTAATTTTGTCAAAGGGGCGCAGAAAAAACATAGTTTTGGAAGTGGATTCCCCCCCCCCCCTCAACCGTCTGCTGTAATCTTTCAGAAAATTTGCTGTGAATTCCAGATTTTTTTTTTTTAACTCAGAATCACCCCTGGTCTGTGAGTCGCGGCAAAAAGTCGCGATTTCCGTTAGTGAGTCGCGGCAAAACATTGCGATTTTCGTCCGTCAGTCACGGCAAAACATCGTGATTTTCGTCTGTCAATCGCGGCAAAACATCGCGACTTTCGTCAGTCGATCTCGGTGAAAGTTTGCGGCAACACACCACGATTTTCGTCCGTCAGTCACGGCAAAAAATCGTTATTTTCGTCCGTCAGTCGCGGCAAAAAATCGAGATTTTCGTCCGTCAGTCGCGGCAAAAAATCGAGATTTTCGTCCGTCAGTCACGGCAAAAAATCGCGATTTTCGTCCCTCAGTCGCGGCGAAACATCGCGATTTTCGCCAGTCAGTCGCGGCAAAACATCGCGATTTTCGTCCATCAGTCGCGGCAGAATACCGCGATTTTCGTCCGTCAGTCGCGGCAAAACATCGCGACTTTCGTCAGTCGATCTCGGCGAAAGTTCGCGGCAACACACCACGATTTTCGTCCGTCAGTCACGGCAAAAAATCGTGATTTTCGTCCGTCAGTCGCGGCAAAATCGAGATTTTCATCTGTCAGTCGTGGCAAAAAATCGAGATTTTCGTCCGTCAGTCGCGGCAAAAAATCGAGATTTTCGTCCGTCAGTCGCGGCAAAAAATCGAGATTTTCGTCCGTCAGTCGCGGCAAAAAATCGAGATTTTCGTCCGTTAGTCGCGGAAAAAAATCGCGATTTTCGTCCCTCAGTCGCGGCGAAACATCGCGATTTTCGCCAGTCAATCGCGGCGAAACATCGCGATTTTCGCCAGTCAATCGCGGCAAAATATCGCGATTTTCGTCCATCAGTCGCGACAGAATACCGCGATTTTCGTCCGTCAGTCGCGGCAAAACATTGCGACTTTCGTCAGTCGATCTCGGCGAAAAATCGCGAATTTTGTTAATTGGTCTCGGAAAAAAGTAACTTTATTTTTTTGCAGGGGAAAAATAGTCATGTAATTTCACACAGTTATATCAATGGCGGATTTTTTGCTCTGTAGGGATAAAAAAAAATTCCATTTTTATCAATTTATCATAAAAAATTATTAAATTAAAAGTAAAAGTAAATTTAGTAGCCTTTATTTAAATTGTGTTTGTGTTGATAAATGCAAAAGGACTGAAAATTTTTGTAAAAAATATAGCTCGTAAAAAACTATGTACAACTCCTGAAATGACTCCTGAAACGTGAACATTTTACTCCTGAAGAGTGTCCAAAACTCCTGAAATTTAAGTGGTTTACTCCTGATACAGTTTTTACAATGTTGGCGTCTATGGATCATTTGAGCAAAAAATTGTTTTTCCTAGCGCAAACTGTGCAACTCACTAGAGTGTTCATGCAAAGCCTGAAGAGTTGAAGTAAATTTGCTGGGAAAATTGCATGGGATAAAAATCCGAATCCGATCCAATTCCTGATTAGTTCACATTTCATGCTCGAAATTTTCGTTATCACATCACTAACAATGGGACCAGGCAGAAAAATATACACTTGCTTTTGTGCAAATGCTGATAGAAGAAAAGAAAATTGAAGATTTTGATTATCAGGCATGAAAGAGTTCCTCCTAAAGGAGGAATTCCACCTTTTTAAAAGCAAATTTGGGCATTCTCAGGATTGATGCAAAGAAAATATTAGAAGCATATTGGGGGGGGGGGGGGGTCTAGAAAGCTTAATAATTAGACATTTTGTCTACTCAAATCCTTGGAGTTTGTTTTTGAATATCTGTACTATCAAATCAAAGGCGAGCTTTTATTATAAACATCTGAATGTCATGTCAATTAAGTTCTTTAATTAGGGAAAGGAAGTTTTCATAAGGTTAATTTGTAATAGAGTATTTTATTCTATTTAAAAAACACTTCTGGGCAATTTCAGTCATGTATTTTTGGAGTAAAGATCAATTTGGCATGCATATATTTAGCATAGAGATTTTTTTTTTTTTTTAAGTAAAGTCAGCAGTCAAATCATTCAAAATAATACATTTATTTTGAAAAATTAATCTCTGTACTTCACATACAAAAAGAAAATAACAATCATATGTACAGTTATAATTCATTTTATTATATGAATAACTGTTAAAATGTGTCTAAATTATACAAGTTTGGCCTTATTGTATAGATGGAAAATATTTTTCCACCTTTTTTCCCATTTCCCACTTTCATGCCTGGATTATAAAGAAGAGCAATTGGGCATTGTTAAACTCTCTTAAAGGCCACAGGGCATATAGGAGATGTTAAAAAGGACCGCCAGGTGCATAAAAGTAATAAAAAGGGCTGCTGAGACCATGCTAAAATGGCTTAGAGTCAACACTAAATGCAGCGTGGAACAAATTACAGCCAAAAAACTCCAGATGAACTTGAGGAGGAAGAAGTGACTCACTTCATGCAATGTGTGAAATTTGTTCAATACAAGTATATATTAGAACATTCCTGTTATTATTGTTCTCGGCCCGGAAACCAGGACCGGTCTAAAATGACTAAAATTGTAGCAGAGTGTGGAAGATATTTAATTTGAAGTGATGTAGGTAACCATGGCAGGATAGTGACAAAGAAAATGTAAAAGTGTAAAGACAAGTAAAGATACATTTAAGTTTGAAATAAAACTGAACGTTTATTTTAACGAAAAAACATGACTTAAATAACTATCTGACATAACATAATAAAAAAATAAATTATGATGAAAGAATTTAGTGACAGATGGCAGTAAACAGCATGAATTTAATAGATGAACAGTTTCTCAGTTATCAACATTCACTTAAAGTAAGAAAAAGGAACACTCACAATTTGATAGACTTTAGGCTGAGCACGACACAGGACCTTTGATATACGGCCCATGTTAATATGATGATAACAATCTTCAATGCAAATGACGATGGTTTCAAAAAAGTGAAAAAAGATGAATAGCCAAGTAGGTTTAAAACACTGACGAAAAATTTTTGAAGATAAGTCGCTATAATGAACCATATTTATCTTTATCAAAAACACAACTCCGTTCATCTCTTCACTTGTATTAATGAAAAAACGTAAACACTTTGTCGCTATCCAGAAACAATGCTTTCATGTTGAAGTCAGCAGTCATACTCAAAACGATGTTAAAACTATTATGCTTGAAGAAAAATAACTGCTAAACGATGAGTGAATTAAATTATATAACATAACTCAACTATGCTCAAAATGGAAAGCCACTTTAATAACTGAAGTCTAAGTCCTTAGGACGAAACACTGGTCTTTTCATAATAACAAACAAACAATATGCATTGAAGCTTTCTTTAAACAAAACACCTTCAAAAGTTTTTAAAACTATTAAGCTTCCCAAACCAGCAAAGATTCACAACCCACAAGCTCATTAAAAACCAACAAGCCAAGACTAAGAACAAGCTAAGACTCAGCTAAGAACTTCAAAATACACCGTCATATATCGTCTATTCCAACATGCCCCCTCCCAATCAAAACACTCTTTCCCAATCCGTGGAGTTGAGAGAAACACATCCTGCCTTACGGCAAAAATAAAAGAAGAAACAACTTCATATCTTCCGATACGGTTCAGCGTTCATTGATCTAGGAAAGACGTGACGTCATATCGGTATGGCGAGATTGAAGCGGTTGGAGAAATGAACAGCCGATCATAATAGATCAATAACGATGAATGAATGGAAGTTTGAAAACAAAAGTGGATTTAGATGCTTTAGATATACTAAAGAAAGAAATGAAAATGATAACCAAAAGAAAACTTGGCTATTGTAACTGAATTGTATTAGAATGGAAATAAGGAAAAACAAAGGAATAAAGGTAAGTACCATTTCAGGATGTATAAGTATCAAAGAAAATAGGCTGTCAATTCTGACAATTACAAGGATCAAACAATGGTCAGGTTTGACAGTCCATGCAATCGAACAAATAATGTGAAAGGGGATGCAACGATACGAATTCCAAATACATGTTGCAGCAAAAGAGGTTTTATGGTAGCCTTAGCAGCCCATGCAAATGGATACATAATGACAGCATTTTGCATTTTGAAGGTCTGCCTAAAGTTTGGTTACAGCAACTGACAAAAAAATCACATTCTATTTTCAATGTCTTGACATCTTTACTTTTAACTTTCATTTCATAGTTGTCTTTATTTAAATCATAGACATTTAAATATAAAAGTAATTCCTATAAATATCTTTCTTAGACACTTACTTTCTGTCGCCGGAATGTTTTTTCTTAATTATACTTTTAAATCCTTTATTTGTTTCTTTATATAGTTTAATCTTTTTTTACTTTATGACTTCATGACAGTATTACATTTTCAATACATCATTTCATTGCCGCCGCTATCAACTTCAGCTATCGTTCAGCCGATAGCGTCCATCTTTCACTAGATGGCAGTGCTGGATGTCCATTGCTACCGTGTTTTTCAATTAGACTTTAATTGCAATCGCACACATATGCGATTCGGCTTCATTTTTTAGCATGTTTTGGAAACAGTTGCTCTCTCTTCATCTAGTATAAATATTTGTTGCTGAACGTGAGTACAGCAGGGGTGATTGTGCTCCGGGTTTTTCGGTCAATCCTTCCGGGTTTATGAGATTGTTACGTTTCGTGGGAAATTCGGACATTAAAAAATATCGCGAATTTCGACAAATGGTCGCCGAAAAAAATCAATACCTCAATCGTTCGCTGAAAAAATTCGACAATTTCGTCAAAGGATTGCGGGAGAAAAAAAGGGAATTTCGTCAAAGAATCTCGAAATAAACAAATTTTGTCAAAGGATCGCGATAAAACTAAGATTTTCGTCAAAACATCGCGGGAGAAAAACACGATTTTCGTCAAAAGATCGCGGGAAAAACGCAAATTTCGTTAAAAGATCACGTAAAAAACATTAATTTCTTTAAAGAATCGCGGAAAAAATGCGAATTTCGTCAAAACACCGTTGAAAAAACACATAATTAGAACCGGGAAGGATTTTCCCCATCCCGGAATCGCGAGGAAAATGCGATTTTCGTCAAAAGTTTGCGGGGGGGAAACGCGATTTTCGTCAAAGGATCGCGGAAAAGACGGAAATATCGCCAAAGGATCCCTTGAAAAACGCGAACTTCGTTAAAGGATCAGGGAAAAAAAACTAATTTCTTCAAATAATCGCCAAAAACCCCGCAAATTTCACCAAACGATCGCGGAAAAAACGCGAATTTTGTCAAAGAATCTCGAAATAAAACAAATTTTGTCTAATGATCGCAAAATAAAAGAAATTTCTTCTAATAATCGCGAAATAAACACAAATTTCGTCAAAGGATCGCAAAAAAAGTGCAAAATTCGCAAAGGATCACGAAAAAAAACAAGATTTTCGTCGAAAGATCGCGGGAAAAACGGAAATGTTGCCAAAGGATCGCGGGAAAAACGCAAATTCATTAAAGGATCACGAAAAAAAAACTTTCTTCAAAGAATCGCTGAAAAAATGCGAATTTCGTCAAAAGATCGCGGGAAAAAACGCGATTTTTATCAAAGAATCGCTAGAAAAACAGAAATATCGGCAAAGGATCGCAGAAAAAACGCCCATAATTAGAACCTGGAGTGATTATCTCCCCACCCTCTCTTCTGTAACCTTTCAGAAAAGTTGCTGTGAATTTCAGATATATATTTTTTTTACTCAGAATCACCCCTGGTATTGTGTTATCCATCACAATCTCAGTACAAAAATGTCCAGAATTTCATATCTGTAATGTGTAATACCCAAGAAGAAAGCAGGAAAAAGAAATTTAGCTTGTGTAAGAGTAAAGCTTTAAAAATAGATTTTTATTTATTTTTTTTCTAAAATTAGCCACTTAGAAGTAAAATTGGATTGGTTTTGACATTTTTTTACTGTTTTCAAATAATATGACTTGCATTAAATCTACTAAGAGAACTCTTAACACATAATTTGTACTTGTTTCATGAGTACTTAGAATAAATTCATTTACTGAATATAAAATTTGAACTTTGCATATAACAAGATAAATTGCCCTCTCCATTTGATGAAGTCATTTAGCTTTCAGTGAAATTAACATAAGTTTACCAAATTATGTTTTTTGGAATTGTATACTTCAAACAATAGCAGAAATATGTCATTTTATTGTCATGCTGTTGCAGCATCAGTTGTTATGTAAATTGATATTGGTATATTTTGCATCGTTAATTTTCAGGGTTTTTCACTTTGTATCGATTAATTTTCAGGGTTTTTCACTCTGAGTCACAATCACCCCTGGTACAGTGTATTGTAACCTTTCTTTTATGCTTTAAATAAGGGAATAGGCCCGGTCTTTGTCCTTCAGAATTTATGTAACATTATATTCAGTTTAAATACTAAGCAGTTTTGTTTTTCTTGTAAGTTAATTTTATATTTGAGTTTACTTAATGATAGTTTAAAACAGTTGTAATTTTGAATGTCAACTTTAAAAGTCTAAGCTTTATCATCATCTATATCATCTATCTGCTGAACATCTATTATTTATGAAAATAAACTTTGTCACAGTTTTTACCTTTTAAGAAGAACTTGTCTTTCTTCAAAAACAAACATGACATCATATCTTCACGGTATTTGAATTTTCCAGTTTACTTCAATTCAGTTAATAAGTTTAGTTTCCGTATAGCATCATCATGGCCAGAGTCGTGAGCTCTGCTTGTTCAAGTTTTTTTTATATTGTATGGTTTGATACCTGACCATACAACAGCAACAAAGAAGGGCTGCATGATGGCTGATAAGTTTGAAGAAGAGACTTCCAAAGTATGTTGAGCTAACACCAATAATGTCTACATCTACTTATTCTGGACTGCGCCAGTCCATAAATCAGCAGAAGCAAAACAAGTGCTGGATTCAGTTGACACGGATTCGGTATTAATACCACCTGGATGCACCCAATTACTACAATCAGCAGATGTACCATGGAATAAACCATTTAAAGCTTGAGTGAGTGAGCAATGGCAAGAATTTTTGCAGAAAGCAGAAAAGGGACCCACGGGCAATCTAAAGAAACCTTCAAGACAAGATGTTTTGCTGTGGATATCTATTGCTTGGCAGAATATATTGGAAGAGTTCATCAGAGTGTCTTTCAAACGCTGTGCTATCTCTTCAGCTCTTGATGGCTCCGAGAATGGAAAGTTCCATGACAATATTTGCATGCTGTAAAATCATCTACTGAACAGTTAGAGCAAGAAATAATGGATCTAATTTTTGATGATGAAAATAATGAAGAGGACTTTGATGGTTTTTCTTCTAAAGAAGATGATAAATGATGTTTATTTTTTAAGTAATTGTGTATTTTGTTTCCCTTGCTTTATGCTATTAATGTTTTCCTTGATTTTTTGCACTAAGATTTAATAGATATTTATATTGAGTTTTAAGTTTTATAATTTTTGTTCATATTTCTTTCATATCTAAATTAATTATTTTATGTAAACTTGTTTCATTATTATTTTTATTAATGAAAACTACTTAGCTTCTACAGAAGGGAATTTTAAAACCAAAAAATATTAATTTGATCTGATTTTATTTTTCAAATTGTATAAATCCTTTGAAATTTTCTAAATTCCAACTACAAGGTCTGTATTTTAAGTAATGAGACAGGGTCTGGAAACAATGTTTTATTGATCAGTTTGTTACAGCAACTTAAAAGTCCAGGGTGTCTACAGAATCTGGAAATCAGGGGGAAAAATCAGGAATATATACCATATTTTTATGCTGATTAGTCTTTCAGAATATTTAAAAAAAATGCACATGGTATGAGTTTTTGATATTTAACACAAATTAAGGTGATCAGATGTCCTCATTTTCTATGGATAGCACTTATATTGAAGGCAATTACCCATTTTTGAAAATTTTAAATGTTACATTGGCATTACCTGACCAGGTGGCCAGCTTAATCCAAATAGCTATCCTGTCAGATGTAGATATGTCTCAAAATTGAAAAAATTTCAGAAAATGAGAAAATTTTCTGGTCATCCTATATCCATTGGCCATTATATGAAGTTGTTGCTCTAAATTTTGAGTTTGGATTGGATTTATAAAACTGTCAACCAATAATTTATGAATAATTAGGCAATTTTTATGTTTTTCTCTCAAATGAGATATTAGCCAGCTGAATAAGTATGTTATATGAGGAAGTAGCACATATGAAAAAAATACTGTATGAGTATAGTTAATAACGGAAATCAGGGAAGTCTCGCAAAGATAGTTTGGGAAAAATCAGGGAACTTTTTTTTATAATTTCTGTGGACACCTTGAAGTCTCCCCTTGCGTCAATGCAGTGCTGCCAATGAGATTTCCATGCTTCAAATGCCCCTTGGAAGTCAGTTTCCGACATGTTCTTTAAAGTTTTGGTCATAGCCGCTTGGATGGATGCAACATCTTCAAAACGGGTTCCTTTCAAGGGAGTCTTCAACTTGGGGAACAAAAAGAAGCTGGCCGGACTCCGATCTGGACTGTAGGGAAGCTGCAGCAATGCTGCAACCCTGATTGAAGTCAGGTAAAGAGGTCATGACAAAGCCAGTGTGGGCTAGCGAGTTGTCATGATAGAGCTTCCATCAGTCGGTGACCTTAAAGTTAAACGATGGTCTGTGTCGGGGAGATTCTTCACTTTTGTCACATTTTCATTGGTGGTGACTGTTGAAGGGCATCAAACTCTCTCCAAGTCCTTAAAATTCACTGTACCAGCAGAAAACCTGGGCTTCCTTGTAGGCCTTCTAGATCAGGGAAAGTGTCTCAGTAGGTGATTTGCCCAAGTGAATGCAAAATTTGATTGAGTAACGCTGCTCAAACTAGTGTTCCATTTTTGTCATTTTTTTCCATGACCAAAATTCACATAAGCACTCTGCACCACTAGGGATACACACCCTGTCGCCAATTGACGCATGGTAGATCCCCCACCACATTTCCTGCTCATGGAGATTGCGCTGTAGTGACTAGTACACCTCTTAAAATACACACCTTGTATATCTCTCACACTTCCAATTTCCTTATCCTTTTCACAAAAGTTCTAACTATTAGCCCCCCTTAAAATGATTAGAATTTCCTCTCTGCTAAATGGGGGCTTACTTCAGTACTTTACGATATCTTCTCTTTTGTAAAATGTTGTTGAGGTAAGTCGTCTCCTCAAAAAATTTTTAATTTAATTATTTAATCCAAAGATGCGAATTTAATTTGGGTTTTGATTATTCATGCGAGCTAGAAGCATTCCAAATTTTAAGCTCACTAAGTAAATAAATACACATTACACTACATAACACATGTTTATATTAATAAAATAAATGCTTTTTCCTATTGCAAAAAGTCTTTTTTTAAAAATTACCGTATATTTCTGTGTATAAGGGAGAACTTTTGGGCATTTTTTTTGCCTCCAAAGTGGGGGGTTGGCTTATACACGAGTCTAAGAAAATTTCTAAAATTAATATTCTAAAATAAAAAAGATGGTTAATATAAAAAACAAATATTTATACATTTCTAAAAATACTTTATTACTCCATTCTTTTACAATGAAAAATTCTCCAATCACCATTCACTATCTAGGTCGTTATTAGAATTTTCCAGTAACTCCTTAAAATTGCTTTCTTTCATTGGTACATGAGGATGAATATTGCCAGTGTCTAATTCATCATTATCATCCTTGCCATCTTAAAAAATGGCATGATCCTCAGTTCCATCCATCACATTACTAATGCAACATTTTTTGAAAGATCGGACGATCATTTTTTGTGGTAATTCAAGCCAAGCTTCTTTCACCGATTCAGAGATTATGATGATGTCAACTTTTTTTACATTACCGCCATTTGTCACAGTTTCATCCCCCAGATGACATTCATTCAGTCCATTTCAGATTTATCCTTTCTTTAAATGGCTTATTTAGACTATCATACAGTGGATAAAAATAGAAGTAAGGCCATCAGAGACCTATCTCACAGGAAAGTTGTTTAACTTTGTGTGGTGCACTTTAAAAGTATCCCAAACGAGCAAAGACAGCTTCTTAAAAACTGCTTTTTTTCTTTTACCTCATACATTTTTCACCCCAATCTAAAATTCCATTTTCATCCATCCAACCTTTCAGATAGACATGGATGATAATAGCACTTGAGAAATGTTTTCCGTTTACAAATTATCATTGGAGATAAATGTGCTCCGTCCACTATGCAGCTAAACACAACTGTAAAGTGTATTTTCTCATGACCAGTTGTTCTAATAAAAACAGTCTTTACATCTTCCTTTTCTACTGTGCGATTTATCAGTAAATAAAAACATACAGGAGTTTCATCCATGCTTCTTTTTTGTGAAAGTTCAAAGTTATATTTCTTTTGCAATTGGATGACATGCTTTTGAAAAGTGAACTTTAACTTCTAGCTGTTTCAGAAATTTTGGGGCAATTTTAATATCAGTTTGGATACTCAACTCATACTGATTCATAAAAAACGATTGCACCAGCCAACAAATGTAATAAAATTTGCATTTTAAATGGCAGTAAATTTGGATCTTTTATCGTATTCAAGGCTCTGATACGAATATTTTTATGGTTACAATAAACCTGCTTTGACGAGAGAGACACTTGCACCCGGTCAGCCAGTTTTTCTTCACATGCAGGAATTGACGGTTTGTTTCCATGTACAGCTTTCATTACTTTTTTAATTTTTGAAATGTCTTTTTTTCTTTTCCCATTCTTGGACTTGTTTTTCATTGATTGTGAAATGACGAGCAACCACTGAGTTCTTAGACTACTCAGCAAAATTGGTTACTTTTAATTTAAAGCCTGCATTATAAGCCATGCACTTTTGTCCAACCATCATTCCTTAAGCCAAAGTAACAGGTCACTTGAAGTAGAGAAAGGTTTTCCCATTTACAAGAATAAGTGGTTTGTTTTTATGAACAAGCAAGTCATAACAGGATGAGAGAATCCAGTTAAACAGATTTAGCAGCATGCCAAGACAGAATAGAATAGGAGAGATAAATAATTTCAGAGCGAGCATTTTTTTCTATTAGCTATGCACAAAAAAGTGCTAAGTTTTCATTTGCTGAATTTTTCATCACCTTTTTTAAACATTGCCTCATATATGGGTTTCTGATTTTGGACGATTTTTTACTGCAAAATCATATACTGGGCTTATACACGGAAATATACGGTATATATAAAAAGTAGTTTTTTTAAATATTTCTTAAAATGCTGAAATATTAATTGAAATTATTCGTAATCCATATTTATCATTAAAAAAACGAAACAAAATTTAAATGTTTTAATTTTGTTATAATTGTTTGTACTTTTCAAACAATTTTTATTTCAGCTCTCCAAAAGTAAGAAAAATTTTACTATTGAGAAAATCTCTGGGGCCTTTCTTAAGATGGGTAATATACTGTTTAATAAATATTAAAAAATGTATTTTACCATACTTTCAAAAAAAGGAACTGTAAAAGATTTAGAATATATAAAGATAGTTTTAAATGAAGATGTTTTCAATTTTCAGCAAATCAATTAAATTTATTTTATTGTTTGGACATTAAACGTGTGATTAAAGAAAAAAAAGAAAAGAATCTTTCATTTGGTTTCTTCATTTAATCTGATAAAATGAATAGTCCGAGAGCAGTTAAACATTTTAGGTAAGGTATTTAAGACACCCTGAAAATTTGTGCAACACTTTTGTAATGCCTGAATACAAAATCGAATGTCTGGCTGAGGAATCGTGGCCAGGGCTGCGGAGTCGGAGTCGTGGAGTCGGAGTCGGTGTGATTTTTCGATGAAAAGAGTCGGAGTCGGAGTCGCTAAAAATATGACGACTCCGACTCCGACTCCAAACGTTTTGTTGAACAGTTTAAAGTGAAATAAAAAATAAAACCAATTACACTTAATTTTAAATTTATGAACTGAATTATTATTTTATTTTTTAACTGTATACATTAATAAATATTTAGTTATTTTTCAGTTTATTGACATGTTAATGAGTAAATATAAGGCAAAAGGGCGGATGTGATTTTTTTGCTTACATCAGTCATTAAATTGATTCCTTTACTTACTTCTTCAGCTCATAGACGACACTATTGTACAATAATTAAATTAAAGTGAGTTTTTAAAGGTTTTTGTTTTGTTTTTTGTAAATTAAGTCCAACTCAACCCGAATCCCGTGTCGGTCTGACTACACAACCCAATGAAGGAATCTATCTCAGACAAAAACAGATGTTTCAATTTAACCTCTGTCCATCCGTGTTCTTGGTCGGGTCCTGAAATTCATACTTTAAGTCAGTCCGAAGCAAACCAGAAAGAAACCTGAACCATGAACCGGATCCGAAATGAAATAAAATCAAAATTTTATTGGAATTATGAAAAATAGTCATCTCTAACAACACTTTTATCTTTTGTGTAGGAAAAGGAATATATATTTACTTATTCGACTTATAAGTTAAACGATGTTACGGACTTTCTTTTGAAAAATCGGGTCAACCCGACCCGAACCCGCAATAGTAATTATCAGACTGGCCCACAACTAAAAACATTCAGCGCCAGCTTAATCCGAACCACCGTTCGAATCTGACCCTAACGAATGCAACAATCTACTTCAGATAACAATGGATGTTTCACTTATCCTTTGTTCAACTTATACTGCCTTATTTTTCAGTATTTCAGATAAAATAGAATGTGTATAAAATATGAAACTGATTAAAGCCGATATCACTACAATATAGGACAACTCATATAGAACTTTCCTCATTAAAACAAAAAACTGCAATTTTCTTCTTAAATATTTCTTACCCAAAACTTAGACGTTCTTCTATTTCTAAGCCCCAACTAGATTCTTCCAAAGGCCGGGTTGCACCTGACCCGAATTTGAAATTTTTGCTGAAAGTCAACCCGAAACCTGACAAAAAGGAATTTCTCAACCAAATCCGAAAATGGAAAAAAAGTCGTCTACGACCGTAATTCGAGGCGAAAGAAAATTAGTTCATATTTTATAGAATAAACAATTATAAAAAAGGCTACAATTTTATCTTTTTGTATAAAAATGAACTTAAATACATTCATTAATATTCAAATATATAGATTTTTCATTTGAAAAATATTCAATACATATTTTTTTTGAAAAATCAGGTCAAATCAAAAGTGTCAAAACCTGATCCGAAGCATTTAAAGTCTATCTGGTTCGGGCTAAATTTGGTTATCCTATCCGATGGAGGACCGTAATTTTAACCTACTGTAGAAAAAACAATTATTTCATGAATTTTGAGAGGAAAATGAAGAAACTCATTTTATGCCTCAAATGGCAGGCATTTTTTTTTCCCCTCACTTTTTTTTATGATTATTCCTCATTCGTCGATTCCCCACCCCCATCTCCCCGAAATTGGCATTAATTTATTTAAGATTTTATTAGTATAGTGTAGATGTAGATAATAGCATTTACGTCTATGAATGAAAGGCGATGACAACTTGCCAATCTTTCACATAAAGTGCGGCCGAATCTGAAGCACAATTTTCCTTTACTCATTATGTTCAAAGTTCAAATTGAAAATATCTTAGTTTCTTAAGCAGGCATATGTTCTTTTCGGGTAATTTAGTTTTAATTTGCAGCTGACAAGATAGAAATCCTTTGTCCGTATATGTAACTTCAAATTATATTTAGGTAAGTGAATCTTTTTAATTGTAAAATAATTGCTATTTTTATTTAATGTATTGCATATTCCGAATCGAAATTTATAAATGCCCATTATGATTATACGGCGGTTATAAAAATAAAATATTAGAAACTAGCATCCTTCGCCCGCTACGCTGGTCGGTTTCTCTAAAAGAATCTGGAATCAAACGAAATATATCTAGCAACGATAAAAAAAATTCTTACTATCTAATCCAGTATCCGTAAGTGTTATCTTATTTGTATAATCTTACCTTATAGAGTTAAAATCGATGTTGGTGACATAATAGACAAAATAGATCTAAAATCACTGAAGTATTCTATTTTTTTTAGTAGGTTTGTTATCTTGGATTTCCTGATTCTACCTAAAACTGCTGCTGAGATATGGCGAAATGTCCTAAAATTTTTGTACATCCCTTTAACACCCTTAGGTGGGGGGGGGGGGAATTTCTAAAATCCCTGAAAGATGTGTTTAATATATATATTTTTTTTTAATAGGTTTGCTATCCTGAATGTCTTGCTCATAGCTAAAACTGCTGCTGAGATATGGTGAAATGATTTAAAGTTTATGATCACCCCATTAAAGCCCATTAGGTGGGAATTTCTAAAATCAATAAAATACATGTTTAAGTATGTTTTAGTATATTAGTTATCGTAGTAGACACTCCATAAAAAGTAAAAAAATATAATTGTATTATTACTGTATTTAGAACTAATCGAACGAAATTTCGGCCGAAAATAGAAATACAGTCGGTCCTGCTTAATTGCATACAGTTGGTTCCACTGAATTATATGCATTTAAGCGGGGTATGCATTTAAGCGAGGACAGCAATTAATGTTATTAGTATACGCTATCATTTGATTATATACCACAGATATGATAAATATTAATGGACAATAATTATTTACCTAATAAATTAAAAACTATTGTATTAATAACTTTAATAAATAATTTATTATTACTCTATATATAACAATATATGTAATAAAAAATTAGGTATTATAACACTATTTACGGTACATGGTTTAATTTTTCATTATAATTTATGTGAAAATTAAAATGAAAGTTAAATAGAAAATTTTTGCTTTTAAATCATACCTTTGAAAATAAAAGTTTCTGCATAAATTCTTTTTATTTTTCAATTATTTGTCAATTTATATCTCTTTCTTTCTTTCGCCTACACAAAAACCCCTTTAGGAATTTTTTTTTCATATCTCGACATTGCATTTCTCCACTTCCAGCGCTAAATATCGGTCTCTTGACCGTCTCGATTCTATTTTTCCCCGATTCCAGAATTTTTCAAAAAATACCCCCCAGCATCTTGAGTCACTGTATGTACGGCAAGCTTTAAAAGAAAAGCACAATTGTCCAAATTCAACACTCGCATAAGTTTCCAGAATTAAGATAAGTCACCTTTCACGACGATTTCTGCTCTTCGATTGTAAATATAACAAACCATTGTTAGAAAAAAAAAAAAAAAAAAGTTCTCCCTTTTTTTCCCATTCATCACTATAACATTAATTCGTAAAATCCGGATTACTAGTAGTAGATTGGAGATATTTATGCAATTAACCGGGGATTGTTATGTGATAAAACGAGTATATTTAACATTGGCCTTATGGGGAACGTTTCTGTTCCACAGAATTCTATGCATATAAGCGGAGTATGCAATTATCCGTTACCCGATTAAGTGGGGGTAACTGTATTACCGATTATTGTTTCGGTAGTATTATTGTTTTGGTAGTATTATTGTTTCGGTAAAACCTTAATCTTAATTACTATTTAATTTTGAACATTTTTTCAATTTGCATTATCTACATATCTCCAAAAGGTAAATAATTAAAGCGCATTTCAATCTTTTTGAGAAACCCTGTGTGTATGCCGGAGTCGGAGTCGAAGAGTCGGAGTCGGAGTCGATAGTTTCAGAAATCCAGGAGTCGGAGTCGGAGTCGATCATTTTTCCTACCGACTCCGCAGCCCTGATCGTGGCACTTAGCCCACCTGTGGATTTTTAAATTTCCAAAATTTTCGTTGCAAAAGAATATCCTTGAGGCATTGAAATTTTAATACCTTCAAATTTAGTATTTAATGAAATAAAAAATATAAAAGCCAGATACTTTAATCAGCCCAAAAACTGTGCCAGACATGTGTCAAGTGCCATTTTATGACTACCCAAAAAAAGATATTTGAGGCACGCTGAGATTGAGACAGAGTAACGTTTATACTTTGAAAAAAATATTTTGAAAAGGACAGACACTTTTGTTGGCACTTTCTACTTGCCAGACAACATAGAATGTTAAATGCAAGTGCCAGTAAAGCTAGACTTGAGTGCCTCGCTGAAGATCCATTTACTAACTTACCATACAAACAAAGCGTAAACCACATTGCATCTTAAGATGACTTTCAACTGGATGCATGCACAGTCACAAAAAATCTAACTGTAATAGGCTCTCGCAAGACCACGTGACTCGTAGCAAGCATGCAGTTCTGAAATTTTTGGAGTAGTAATCATGGAAAGTAAAAAAAAATAAAGAAGTGTTATTTGTGCAAAAAGTGACAAAAAAATCACTGTTTTTAGTGAAAAAACGCTACAGAAATGTTGTGTAGTATTGAAAATTCTCAAAAACATAGGTTAAAATATAAAGATCTTATTTTACCATCCAGTGCTAATCTGAAAGAGGGTTATCATAGACATTGGTACAAAAGTTTTATCGCTTTAGTGAAGAAATATAGTGATGACAACGCTTCAGGAATATCCAATGTGCCTTCTTCTTCATTAGGTATAGTATAATTTTATTTTTATTCCTTATAATAATATATTCACAAATAGCATAAGACATTCATATTCCTTGACTAAAATAAATCTTGTCTCCGATAAATGAAAACACTTATTGTACGAACTATAGACTATATTTCTGTACCTTGGAACAAAAAGGGCCAATGTCCATTTTTCTCAAATGGCAGGAAACTCAATTTAACTTTGACATATTACATTAACAGTAAGTAACACTGGCCTGGACAAAATATTTTGTTTTCAATGATCTAATATAGAGAGGACTTTGGCCCTTTTAACGATTACTTTATGTCGCATCCTGGATTCATTCGTGCATTTAACTCAAATTTCTCAATGTTGAACATTGACCCTTTTTGTTCCAAGGTACAGATTTATGTGTACTATTTATATTTTTTTTTACCTGTATAGCTGAAGACAATAGCTGTAGCATCAGCTCGTCTACAAATTTATTACCTGCATGAATTTCAATAATTGCCTCAATGAATATAAAGAAACATTTTGCAGCAAATATTTTTTTGACATCATGTAATTTTAGAAACTTTTAACTAGGAAGGTTTGCATAAGTGCATACCCAGAAAACTTCAGAAACTTTTATGAAAAATACTCTTTAATAAAAAACTTTGTCTACTCTTTATACAGAACTAGTTTAAGAAAGTTTAACTTAAATAAATATACTTTTATAACTATGATTTTGTGATATACATTTATATGTACATATCGTTTAATGACTGTTAACACAAAATTTAAACTGATTAAAATTGCTTCAAACTCAAAGTTAAGGGACGATTCTCAGCACTGTCAATTTAACTTCGATAGTGTTAGTGTCGGAGACAACATGAGAAAAGTAGTATTGTTGTCATAGATTCAACGACTTATTTAATGTCGAAATGTGTAATGAAATAGTTCTTAATCGGACAGTTACTTTTAAAGTGCACTTAAATTTACCCAGCCGTTGAAACCGTTCGAAAATTAAGTAACTTCAGCAACACATAAGCTTATAGGAAAAATAACAAAATGTTTTATTGTTTAAGTTTAAATACATTAATTACCATGCATTCGAATAATCATTTAATAAGCAATTTTCAGATGCATTAAAATATTCGCATTTGGTGAGGAAAAGTTTCATGTACGATATATAATTTAAATAATTATATACGTTAAAATTGGTAAATTAAAACATGCACATTACACTGTAAGAAGCTAAAGCTGGAGAAATGAACTTGCGGAAGAATGGGCATGTCTTGAATGTGAAAAAGTAACTTGAAGATTTAATTCAGTTGAAATAAAACAAAGATATAATTACTTGAACGAAGCTTTCAGTTTATTAAGAAACACATCGATGATCTTGACAATAGAACATTTCACAATGATGAACATATTTAAATGACATCATTTAGACTTGAACATAGTAAACAGGAATCATGGCATTTAGTTTAAAGAACAGAGACATATATATATATATACCGGGTGTCCCAAAAAGGACTGACTGATTTTAAAATTCAATAACTTGTAAACGGTGACAGATATTTAAAAATTCTTGCAGGAGGGTTATGCATAAGGTCAAAAGTTTTTTTACAGTGATTTTCAATTTTAGTTCGAATTACAAACAATAGATGGCGCTGCGATCAATAGACACTAAATTCAGGCTCGATTTTTGGTACTTCGTGGCCCGGATAATACATTTGCATCTCCTTTTTCCGCATGGAACAAGATAAAGGACCAAATATCGAGCCTGTATTTAGCGACTATTGCTTACAGCGCCATCTATTGTTTGTAATTCGAACTAAAATTGAAAATCACTGTAAAAAATTTTTTGACCTTATGCATAACCCTCCTGCAAAAATTTTTTAAATATCTGTCACCGTTTACAAGTTATTGAATTTTAAAATCAGTCAGTCCTTTTTGGGACACCCGGTATATACTTAATTTGCACTTGAATAACTATTTAAAAACATCTAAAAACTTTGATACATAAACATAATATAATAAGTATCCTAAACAATACATCCAAGATAGAGTCCCAGCCCCTATCTAGATTGCGATAATCAACTTCCATTAGGAAGATAAAAGTGAACTGATAGCATTTGAATTGCGTATTTAACTAAAATGGCTCAGATTGAAAACATCATTTGGGAGCAACACCCACCAAACGGATCAATCAGAAAATGGCATCGAATGAATGCAAGCAGAGATTGGATGAAGAAATTGATTAAAGATGCGATATGCAATGTCGCCATCTGGTGGAAGAAAAATCATTACGGAAAATTAAACTTAGTCAGGAGTTGAATTTTGCCGGTGTAGGATGAAGAGATACGGAAATAATGAAATGGAAAATGGCGGATGTTCATACGAATGCTAAAGGATTAAAGAGGAATTTAAATCAACTGGATATTAACTAAAAACAATACAGAAAGGTAAGTTTAAGTTAATTTATATCTATTACTGATATTATAATAAAATAAATAAAAGTAAATAAAAGACTGTTTATGAAATATGAACTTAGAAATAAAAATGATATAAGTGGAATGAAATGATAATATAAATAGATAAAGGAGGCAATGAGAACCACAATGTTTGGTGATTTCCATCAAAGTTTTGTCCACCAAATCGTGTGCGCATTCGTCTTTTAGTGCCAAATAAATGAAAATTTTTTATTTTTCTAAAGGCTTTCTACTGAAATTCTGGAGCTAAATTTTACTGATACTTTAAAACATACATATGTATAATAAGCATTTAATAAACATATAAGTTTAATAAGCATTTTAACACTTTCCAACAAAGTTAAAAAATGTTTGTGAATTTGGTTTGCCTGGTTGTCTGTCCCTCGGTGCTCATTCTCTAGTAAATATACTCCGATTGCCACAAAATTCATAGAACAAGGCACATTGGATATTCCTGAAGCGTTGTCGGCACTGTATTTCTTCATTAAAGCGATGAAACTTTTGTATCAGTGTTTATGATAACCCTCTTTCAGATTAGCATTGGATGCTAAAATAATATCTTTATATTTTAACATATGTTTTTACCAAATTTTCAATACTTCACAACATTTTTGTAGCGTTTTTTTTCACTAAAAACAGTGGTTTTTTTCATCGCTTTTTGCACAAATAACACTATTTTTTTTTTTGCTTTCCATGATTACTATTCCAAAATTTTCAGAATTGCATGCTTGCTATGAGTCACATGGTCTTGCAAGAGCCTATCACAGATAGATTTGTTGTGACTGCGCACACATCCAGTTGAAATTCATCTTAAGATGTAATGCAGTTTACGCTTTGTTTGTATGGTAAATCAGTAAATGGACCTTCAGGGAGGCACCGCAAGTACAGCTTTACTGGCACTTGCGTTTAACATTCTATGTTGTCTGGCAAGTAGAAAATGCCAATAAAAGTGTCTGTCATTTTCAAAATATTTTTTTCTAAGCATAAACATTATTTTGTCTCAATCCCAGTGTCCCTCAAATACCTTTTTTGGGTAGTCATAAAATAGCACTTGACATGCGTCTGGCATAGTTTCTGGGTTGACTAAAGTGTCTGGCTTTTATTTTTTTTATTTCATTAAGTACCAAATTTGAAGGTATTAAAATTTCAAAATGCCTCAAGGATATCTTTTTGCAACGAAAATCTTGGAAATTTAAAAATTCACAGGTGGGCTAAGTGCCACAATCCTTTAGCCAGACAATTGATTTTGTATTCAGACATTGCAAAAGAAGTGTTACACAAATTTTTATGGTGCCTCAAATACCTACCCTAAAATGTTCAACAGCTCTCCTGCTAGAACTTCTGCAAAAATGAAAAAAGGTGCCCACGTATTTATGCATAATGATATGTATATCATATCTTGAACAAGTAATTTTTAACAAAAAATAAAAACTGCTTCAGGAGATTGTTTTATTTTACTTTCATGGTTTTTGGCAGGCTATTTATTGTTATCCACATTAGAGTCCTGCACAAGTCAAGTTATACTCACCTGAACACAAAATTTCTATTTGAAATCAACATCAAACCTGACGTTCATAAATTAGCTGTAGTTCAGGATCTAACTGAATAGAATCCTTAAATATAGCCAACCTTCGTTCACTCATGGGAAGTTGCTTTACAGTATGATTAACATTTAACATATCAGGATCATCATTTACTTTATCTTTAAGTTATGCCCTAAAAAGCGTATCTGCTAGAAACATTTCAGTACCTTTTACATATTTAATATCAAATTGATATTTTAATAATTTTAGCATTTCTTTTTCTATTTGGGCATAATTTTGCTCTGTTTCAGTGAGACTTCTGGATGCATAAGGTATCGGGTGACCCTTTTGCACAAGATAAGCTTCCAAGCCATTTTAGAACTATCACATTGAATAATAGCTTCCTTCGAGCTACTGTATACTTTTTAAGACAGTTAAAGAACTCAAAAAAACTCTTTATTTGTAGCATTTTCATGCTCAGCAAACCACTTAAATTCTTTGTCTTTTATAACAGTTTTTACAGGAGAAGTTATGCTAGACACATTTGGTACAAATTTAGACACATAATTAACCATGCCCAGGAATCTTTTAACACATACCTTTATCAGTTAGGAGTTTCCATACCAGTAATTGCTTTTATATGCTCTGGATCAGCTTTGATTCCCTCTTTTGAAATTATATGTCCTACATGTTTAACTTCAGGGACTTTGAATTGGAATTTTTCAGGCTTAAATTTAACATTACAACTTTTTGCTCTATTTAAAACTTTTGTTAACGTTATACCATGCTCACATTCTTTTTTCCCTGCAATTATTACATCATCAAAATAAATTTCTACATTTTCTATGTCATCAAACAAGTTTAAATTCCTCTTTTGAAAAACCCCAGGAGTAAAGATGAAAATAAGCACTCGCCAGTCGCCACTCGGCGACTAAACGTGAAAAACTGGCGGCTAAAAATGTGGAAAGTACCGGCCAAATGCAGGATTTTCCAAAGGGATTTCGTCAAAGAATCGCGGAAAAAAACCGCGAATTTTATCAAAAGATCGCGAAAATATCCAAATATCGTCACTAGATAGCGAAAAAAATGCAGACATCGTGAATGGATCGTGGGAAAAATGCAAATATCGTCAATAGATCGCGAAAAATAAACGCGAATTTTGTCAAAGAATCGCGAAAAAAACTGAGAATTTCGTCAAAAGATCGCGTAATAACGCACATTTCGTCAAAAGATTACAGGAAAATACGTAAATTTCGTCGAAGGATCGCGAAAAAACACCCAAATTTCGTGAATGGATCGCGGAAAAATCATCAATAGATCGTGAAAAAAACGCAAATATTGTCAATAGATTGCAAAAAAACGCAAATATCGTCAATAGATCGTGAAAAAAAAACGCAAATATTGTCAATAGATCGTGAAAAAAATGCATATCGTCAATAGATCGTGAAAAAAACGCAAATATCGTCAATAGATCGTGAAAAAAAATGCAAATATCGTCAATAGATCGTGAAAAAAAATGCAAATATCGTCAATAGATCGTGAAAAAAATGCATATCGTCAATAGATCGTGAAAAAAATGCATATCGTCAATAGATCGTGAAAAAAATGCATATCGTCAATAGATTGCGAAAAAAACGCAAATATCGTCAATAGATCGCGAAAAAAACGCAAATATCGTCAATAGATCGTGAAAAAAATGCATATTGTCAATAGATTGTGAAAAAAATGCAAATATCGTCAATAGATCGCGAAAAAAACGCAAATATCGTCAATAGATCGCGAAAAAAACGCAAATATTGTCAATAGATCGCGAAAAAAACACAAATATCGTCAATAGATCGCGAAAAAAACGCAAATATTGTCAATAGATCGCGAAAAAAACACAAATATCGTCAATAGATCGCGAAAAAAACGCGAATTTCGTCAAGGAATCGTAAAAAAAAAAAAAACGAGAATTTTGTTAAAAGACCGCAAAAAACATGCACATTTCGTCAAAGGATCGTATAAAAACCTATATTTCGTCAAAGGATCGCCAAAAAAACGTAGAATATCATCAATAAATTGCGGAAAAATGCAAAATATCGTCAATGGATCGCAAAAAAACAATTTCGTCAGTAAATTGCAGAAAAAACCCGAATTTCGTCAAAGAATCGCGAAAACGAACGCGAATTTCATAAAAAAATTACGAAAAAAGTACAAATTTTGTCAAAAGATCGCGAAAAAAAACGCGAATTTTGTCAAAAGATAGCGAAAAAACCCTGCGAATTTTGTCAAAAGGTCGCGAAAACACCCCAAACATCGCCAACAGATCGCGAAAAAACGTGAATTTTGTAAAAGTATCATGTAAAAAATGCACCAGGAGAGACCCCCTCTGCCCCCCTTTTACATTTCAGAAAATTTGCTGTAAATTTCATATTTTTTTTTAAATTTTGAAAAGTACCTAAGTATAGTGGACTTATGTAGTTAGCTATATAAGCATATTATATATAACTTTGCTGTTAACTTAATTTAAAATAGATTGGAAATTAGTATCTCAAGTTTATTCAAAACAATATGAATTAAAATATTTTTTATTACATAAATTACTTATTTACTCTAAACTTATATATTTTTAAATTAAATATTTAGTGACATAAATGTACTTACTTGCGACTAAAGAAATTATTCTCACTAGCCAGTAACTGGCTACTAAAAAAAATCAACTTACTGGCCAGTGGCCACTAAGCAAAATTCCTTATTTTCATCTTTACCCAGGAGCTGATGCAATGGCGAAAGGCATGCATAAAAATTGACGTCTTCCAAATGGGGCATTAAAAGTACATAAATCTGCACTTTGTTCATCTAATGGCACTTGCCAAACCCAACCTTTAAGTCAAGAACAGAAAATACCTCTTTCCCCTCTAACCTACTAATTAACTCTTCTGCAGTAGGGATAATGTCATGCTCCCTTTTTATTGCTTTATTGAGAATTCTAGGATCTAAACAAATTCACAAACTCCCATCAGGTTTCTCAACAGTCACAAGGCTATTCATCCAATCTGTGGGTTTTTTTACTTTTCTTATAACACCTTTAGATTCTAAATTAACCAAAGTCTCATTAAGTTTCTTATTAAGTACTAGAGGGACCTGCCTACGAGGATCTATTACTGGTTTAACTTCAGATTTTAGTTCTGTGTGATATGGGTCACCAGGAAATCTTCCCAAACCCCTGAATAGTTCACTATGAACATTTATGAAATTTCGCTTACTGACAGAGTGAATCTGATTTTTTCTAATTAGATTTAACATTTGACATGCTTTTAACCCGAAGATAGGCTTAGATGATACATTAACTATAATAAATTTCAAATAACATTATTATTTTCATTTACAGTACAATGTAACAACTCACCTTCTGGTATTAATTTAAAGTTACCACAAAAATTTATGTAATACATATTAGCCATACTTAATGTAACATTTGGTGGGAGATTCATATTTTTACATACAGACAATGACAACACATTAGTTTCAGAGCATGTATCAAATTATTTTCAACATTAATTTTCTTTAACCATATATTATCTAATGAGTTAATACTTAACAATTCACAATCAAAATCCATTATCTGGACACACTATCAATGTATAATAAATTCAAATCATTACAGTCACTTTCTATATTACTCGCTGTTTTGTAATTATTTTTTACCACCGCTTTACACATAGCTGCAAAATGATTCTTTCCTTTACACTTAGCACACAGTTTTTGACCTTACACAGTAAAGTTTTAGCACTGATACTGTTCTTTTTGAACTTTGCTATCCCTTTGATAACTTTTTCACTGCGCTTTCTCACTGTATGCACTTGTGAAGTAGACTTAACTATTTCAATTTGAAGTTTACTGTTCTCTGCTGCTCGTACATAATCTTCTGCTTTTTGTAGTGTCAATTCTGGCTCTCTTAACAGTCGCTCCAGTAAAGATATTTCTTAGATATCCAGAACTAGTCGATCTCTGACGAGATTTTTTTCTTGATCAGCAAAGTTACATGTAGATGCTAATGTTTTTAATTCCGTCAAGTAGTTATCCTCCTGCTGGCCTTCTTGCTGGGAAAACAAAAAAAAAACTTGAATCTTTCAAAGACTATATTTCTCCTTGGAATACAGTAGTTTGTGAACATTTCCATAACATCTTCAAAATTTTCTTTGCTTTTGGTTTCTTCTGGTTTAAAAATATTAAAAATTTCTGTACCTTCTTCACCCAACAAGTTTAGTAAAATTGCTACTTTTACTGCATCAGACTTTTTCTCCTTTTCATATGCAATAAGGTAATTTTGGAACTTTTGAGTCCATTTATTTCATGATTCTACTAAATTACTACATGTGAAGCTAATTTCACCTGGAGGCTTGAATATCTCCATTGCTTTTATTTATTTTTTTTTTTTTAGGAACACATATATGTGTTCATATGACAAAAAAAAAAAAAAAAAAAAAAAAAAAAAAAAAAAAACTTTCACTGATTTCTCACACAGAGATCATCACATGGATAGTAAACTTTTTACATTGAACAAATTTTTTTCATGTGGTTTGTATTTTTACCGACACCTACTTACTATCTTCATATAAGTCTATTTTAAGTACAGACTTTATTTAAATAAAGTAAAACACATTGTAGGATAATACTGAATTCTGGCACAAAGCCTATTACATGCACACAGCATCATAGCATTACATCAACTAACCTGTATCTAGTTTGCCATTATAGTCAGGATTAGTAAAAAACCTGTTTTTTTTTTAAACGAAAAAACAAGGTTTTTTGGTTTAAACCGTTTTTTAAAAATGATTATTTAAATAAAATTATCTAAGAAAAGGAATTTCACTTTTAGAAAGTCAGGATGATTTTTTATAATTAATAGTTAATAAATGTTAAACATTCACATTAGTACTTACTTTTTTTTATAATTAAAGCTTAACTAAGGATAAAAATTTATAATTATATTACCTCATAAGGAAATAGGGCTTTCTATAGGGAAATATTTATTATTTGAAAAACTTAAACTATTAATTTATTAGCACACTTATAAACCTTTTAGAAAATAATTAAAGAAATAATTATTTTGAAGGTTGATAATGCAGAACATAGTGAGGGGCATATCTTGGAGCAAGAAGTAATCTTACCGAAACATTACTGACAAAAAACCAAAACTGAAACTACCATTATGTTGTGTCAATGTGTGAAATTTGTGTCGTATATAATTTAATTTTTCTTTAATTTTAGTTATTAAATATATCCAACCAATGTTGCATTATCACAAAACTGTTGGTCCCTAAGTGTGTGGATTTCACAGAGTTGACTGTATTGACTTACCTGATTTATCAATGAGTATAATACTTATACTATTTGAAACAAAGGCCTAGAAAAATCACTATTAACTTTTTTTTTTAATACAAACTTTATTTTCCCTGGTTAAATATATTTAGGGAAACAATTTCTTTATAAAAGCAACTCCATGTATTTAATTTTAATTTAACTTTTAATTAACTAATTTTAACTTTAAATAAAAAGAACAGTTTTGAAGCCTTTTATAATCCTTACTTATTTCGTATTTTTGACTGTACCAATCCAAAGAGTAACCAATGGAGAGAATGACTCATGATTATGTCATCATTGATGCTTTGATGTATGATGCAATACTTTGTAAATCTTAACTAATCAAGCAATCTAAGTAGTAAAAGTCCATTTTCAGTTGGAATTTGCCATTTTGGATATTTAAAAAAAATAAGCCTTAAAAAAAGGAAGAAGAAACAAAACTAACAACTTGTTTTTTTTTTTTTTTTTTTTGTTATTTTTCTCCACAGCTAATTTTAGAAAAATTAGTTTTCTGTGTTGATTTATAGCTTATAAGAAAAGTTGGATTGATTAAAAATGTTTGTCACTTTACAAATATATTAATTCATCATTTTTCTAAAGCTTTTCTTGTAGTTTCTGCATAACTTGGATTTTCCATTTTTCAATAATGTGTAGAATAAATTAAAAAATTAGGAAAAAAGAAAAAACCATTTGGTTTAAACTAGTGTGGTTTAAACCAAACAACCCTGTTATAGTTATTTATACAATTGCACAAAACATGTTATTAAATCAGTTACATAAAATGATTAAGTCACTGTTACATAGAACATCAAATGATAGTTACTTTAAAGGTGTTCTCAAATCCAAAAGGGCAACTTTCTGACATAAGTTTTAATTTATTTTTGTTCAAAAATGCATGAAACAAGCTGATGTTGTTGTTCAGAAACTATGTAATTGAGCTGTTTTTTCCATTTTTTTGCAAATGCAATAGATCTTTCAGAAAATAGTGTCAAAGTAGGCATTTTGAACCAAATTTCTGCGCGAAGGGAGAAAGAGCACTCAAGAGCGGGTGAAAAACGTGTTTGTCACGTGATCAAATTCGCTTATGACTCATTAAGTAATTGATTGATCAAAAAATGGAAAAAACAGTTCAATTCCAAATCGCTTCCATGGCCAGGCTTTCTAATTTTATACCTTTCTGCTAAAAAATAAATTTGTAAATGTGTCAAAACATTTTGCACTTGTTGAGCAGAACAGTTAAGAACAGCCTTATATTAAATCACAGATACAGTTAACACAGGAAACACTCAGAATGATTATTCTGAATACACATTGCTAGTAAATAATAAAAGTTATTTTATAATCTACAATATACAGTTGAAGATCATTATAACACAATTCTATATAATGCAATTCTCCATATAACGCACAACTTCCTCAGATGTAAACAATGAATTTTGCAGTTAAGAAGCACCCATATTCCCATATTTAAAAAAATGCGACTTTCTACAGAACTAAATTTGATACATTATTTCAACTTTACATCCTTAATTCAGGATTTTTTAATGAAAAATTTGCTATTATTACAATAAACAGTTTTGAAAATGAGTAATATAATGAATGATTTTGTCCAGGTATACTAGGACCTTATAAAGTAAATTTAACAATGTATGGAATGATCTATATTATGCTAAAAATTATCTGGATAACTTCTGGTAACAAGGAAAGCAGTATAAAGATACTCTAATGTATTTTGATATGTTTCAGACATATTTGGCCATGTTTACTAGGTAAATTTAATGAAACATGAAATGTGGTCCATATAACGCACAACCTTGTGTTTTTAGGTTTGCGTTATAAAGATCTTCTACTGTATATCATTTTATTTTTGTGGGGTTTTGTTTTCACCATATTTTCATATTCTTTGATGACATCAAGTTTTATGTTTGTTTCTGATATTTTTAGCTCGAGCTGAGAATAATGAAAATGAGAGTGAAGATGAGACCAGTTCTACTGCTTCTGGTCACAATTTCCCCTCACTTCCTGGCCTGAGTTTGAATTCTCCATTGTCTTCAATTTCTGAGCAAGAGAAAATATGGAGGACATTAGCGTACGACTATGAATATCGTTATTGTGGCCATTGTAATACAACAACAGATATCAAAGAAGCAAACTTTTTTGGAAGGTATCTGTTTGTTTCAGTTTTGATCAAAATTAATGAAATTTATATATGTAGACGAAAATGAAAATTTGATAGGAAATTTTGATGTTTGATTTATCTGAATTTTTTGTCTTTTTAATGTGAAATATTAAACAAGTTAAGTTTATGCTTGGTGGCTAATGCTTAAGGTTTGCAATTTCACTTGGTTGTAGAGTGTTTTTCAATGAATGCAGTAAGATTTACTTCTTATTTTCTTAAAATTTAATTGTTAAAAAAATTTATAATTAAATAGCTAATTAAATAACAACAAAGTTTAAAATTTTTAAACAATCCAAATTTATATTAGTAATGCACTGAATATTTGGTCAATATTCGGTCTGTTTGCCCATATTACCGAATATTCAGTTAGGCCAAGTATCAAACTATTCAGTCTGCCAAATACTTAAAAAAGCCTTTTAAAAATATTTTTAAAAACCTTGCACAACTTCTATTTTTAACTTTCAATAAATAAAGATATTCAGTATAATTAAGAAATAGAATTTAATTAGAAGAGTTTTATATTATTTATTTGCTAGTTGAAAAGTGGCATTTAAGAAAATTAGCTATTAATGACGATCTTCATAGAAATTAATGATTTATAAATGCAAATTCCTGAATATTGTCTGGTAATCTCTCTTTTGCTTTTTCACAAACTGGGTGTTTCTAACCAAAATAGAACAAATTTTATGGGCTGATAATAGGTATAAAGACAAACAGATTTTTGTTTAGGAAACCAAGATTGTAATTCAGTGAAAAATACAGTATTTCTCACTTCAAGCTAAACTTTGATTTTTATTTGTTATTTAAACAATAATGAAAATTAGAGATTGACTGAAAATTCAGTTTTGTTTTCAGCTCAAAATCTGAGTTTCGCTGAAAATGCTGTCAAAATTTTGACTGGACCAAAACTCGACTGAAATTATCTGTATTCCAAAAATCTTGTTTCTTCCTTCAGACATTTTCAACATCACTCATTGATTTGAGCTGTATCGGCTCAAATGAGACACTCTTTATTTATTGTTATCAACTTCACTATTTATAATTATCAGTCATTACTGACTCAAGACTTGAGTGTAGATTATCAAGCAAGCAATGCATTTATGACTAAACTTTGAAGATGCTTTTCACGGTCTCATTAAAAGCTACAGACTTAACAGTAATTAAAAATTTTTAGTTTGAAACTGAAGAAGTGTTCTGAATATTCTTTTAGAAAGTTCTAGTATGACTGATGATCATTTACAAAAATCCTTATAAAAAATAAATCCTTGTTAAATCAAACAGAGCAGAAAAGTTATTCTTCCTGAATTGTCACAATTGAAATAGGTTTTTTTTTAAACTTTAGTCCCTTACTTACAAATGAACACCATATGATTCTAAAACATTCCTTCTAACTACTTCAAAATTCCTCTTTGATCTTATAACGTTTGTTTTAGAATGTAAGATTTTATTCATTTATTTTAATTCACTGAAGCCATGAAGTTTAAAGTTTTAATTCTTAAAGTTTTATCTCTTCTTAATCCATTAACAATGAGTCTTTTAATTCTCCAACACCAGATTTTTCCACATTATAATTTTGAATTATTTAATTGCTCAAAATTTGAGATTAGATAATGTGAACATTAACATACTAAAATACTGGTAGTCAAATTTAAAAGTTTTGTTCGCCTTAAATGGCAAGTTTTCTTGCCAATCGGCATTAATAACTCAAAAATATAAATTTCTTTTAGTGTAAAGTTTACCTGTGGCCTTGGTCACCAAAATGGAAGTATTTGTGTTAAATATGATATAAAATTGTTTGAAATTTTACTTTTGAATACCTTTAAACCCAGAAATATAGGAGTAATTTGATGATTATTCAGTATTTGGTATACCTGTGTCCTGAATATTCAGTATTCAGTCAAAATCACTATTTGGTGCATCCCTATATTATTTGTGTATAATACTCTTTGCTACAGCTCTGTTTCTTATGTTCCCTCACAGTTTCTGATTAAAAAATAAATGTAATTACAGAAAAATAATAATATACTGACTGTTATAGAAACTAGAGAAAACATCTATCATATATACTCATGTATAAGTTGACCCCCCCCCCCCCCCCACACACACACACACACCACCACCACACCTATGGTGAAAAAAAATTAAAGACTTGTACATTGTTCATATGCAAGTAAAGTGGGGTAACTAAAAAAAATCGTTTTGTATATTATTCCACCAATAGGTCTGTCATAGGCATGCCTTGCTACAGGAAAAGTGTTATAAGTATAGATATCTGCAAAACCTCTATATTACACCATGTGTCACTTTTCCCCCACAGAAAGTGGGAAGTGATGAAACAAGAACAATGACACATCTCAAAAGGAGGGTTTCCATAAGTGCATACATTTTTTTTTTTTTTAAACTGGTTCAAAAACTCATTGTTGCCTTAGTTTTAAAAGCAGAAAAATAATAGAATAATTTGTGAAAATGGATAGAATAATTCATGAAAATTTCATTATTTCATGAAATGTGGTCATGGTGGCGACACACAGTATAAAAATTTGAAAATCTAACAGGAAAAAAATTGTAGTAGTTTAATGCTTAGAAATTTTAAGTAACATTTAACACATTGGAGAGAAACAAGATAAAGGCAATTCAGCCTAGCGCTACAATAACACCACTAAATATCTGCTTAAAAAACATGTTTTCGTTGAGCCTTTTGATGAAGTAATGATGATTAATGATGAAAAATTTCATGATGTAATGAATAAAGTGATGTTTTTTTACAATACAGAACCATTTTATCTGTAGTAAATATCATCTGCAAGTTATTGAATGAATATTGTTCTTTGAATAACTTGCAGATAATGTTGTATTTATTATAGACCCACGACGAGAAGAGACCTGTCAATCATACGTGACGTAGTCTAAGACGAACCCATTTCTTCCAAATCGGAACGGGGATTTGTCTTCTCTACGCCGCGCCGTAGAGGAAAAAGGAAAGGTTGTCATATTTCCCAAATATGCGAGGTTTTGGCGCTATTTATATATCAGGGTTCCTACTCATCAGGGGATTATGGGATTCCTGGGATAATCAGGGGATGAATTTTGGCCCTAAAAAATCAGGGGAATCTCAGGGGATAGTGCAAAAAATTCCTCAAACCTGGGAAAACCTGGCAAAAGGATTGGTTACTCTGGGAAATTGAGGGCAATAGCTGTTGTTTGCGTGTTTTCTGTAGTCTTAATGAAATCAAACTAAGACGTTTCTTCTAACATCGTGATATGTAGAGTTGGAAATTAGCCATTCCTTCTTACAGATTAGCTATAACATTTGTTATATTTAATCGGCACTACTTCTTACGTCTGGCGACATCCATTCAGTCACAAGACATGCCTCCTAACATTGTGAGGTTTGAAAACTGTTAAAGAAGAACTTAAGAAAAATAAAGGACATTTTAAAATTGATATTGGCACTTGAGCCTTCATATTATTCGTAATGCTTTTCAAAGAGGTAAAATCCCTAAGTGGAAATTAAATTCTTACAGCAATCTACCAAGTTTTTTAAGGAGAGCCCCACAAGGCTTGCAGACTTCATCTCTGTTGTACACAAATTAATGCTTTTCCTTTAAAGTTCTGCTCATATTGTTTATATGTTTATATAGCTAATATATAAACTGTATTTTTGAGATTATCTATAGTTTGTATTTTTTTTTAAAGGAGAGGAGGTCGAGGGGTCGTGATACTGGTTTAAAAAATGTCATTGATTGTTGACATGGAAAAATAATGCATCAGGGGATTCTCAGGGGATTTTTTCTTGGAAAATGAGTATGAACCCTGTATATATAATATTGACTTTAAAGGGGAATTACATAAAAGCGTTAAAAATTTATATAAACTATGTTACTTTTAATTATTACGATAATACAGAGAATTAATTATTTTTGTTTAAGTATAATTTATTAAAAATTTTGTTAAAAAATAGTATTTTTTCTTTTTTAATGAATGAATTACATCTCGACTTTTTGTAATAGCGAAATAGTTAAGAAATACTAATTTACTTTATTTAAGCACATCTTTCATTTTAAGAATAATCAATTGAATTGTGTATTTTTGTATAGGTACTAATAGTAAAGGTAATAATATCATATTTTGGACTTTTAACTTATATTATCTTGAAACTTAATGTATTTTTAAATACTTTTAATAACCAATAAAGATATAATTTAACACAATAGTCAATGAAAAATTTAAAAAATAAAATAAAGTAATAATTAAAGATTTTATTTTTAATTTACCAGCTTAATTTATAATATAATTACTAAAAAATTTTAAGGCAAATTAATGATCCAACTATGACATTTTTCTTAATTTATTTTTAGCTCGATGGACAGAAAAAAAAAATCTACTAGCGGAAAAATTAAAAAATAGATGCATCTGTAGTCCGTTTTAAAAAATGAAGAATATCTATATGAAATAAGTTAAATTAAGAAATGCACTTTAAAAAAAAGGGGGGGGGGGTAGCTCCTGGTGTAAAATTATAAGCGACTTGCTGTTTCAGAATGGCAATATTTTTTTTTCTTTATTTCTGTGCTGTCACGTCCGAAAATTCTGTTCAAAACGCCCGTTTTGATCTTTTCTACGTTTATTTTTTGCTCTATGGACAGAAAAAAAAAATCTACGAAGGGAAATATTAGAAAATAGATGCATCTAAACTCCGTAGCCCAGACCGCATTTTTTAAAATGAAGAATATATATATGAAATAAGTTAAATTAGGAAATGCACTTTAAAAAAGGAGGGGGGGGGGGGGTGGAACCTCCTGGTGTAAAATTATAAGCGACTTGCTGTTTCAGAATGACAGTATTTTTTTTTTCTTTATTTCTGTGCTGTCACGTCCGAAAATTCTGTTCAAAACGCCCGTTTTTATCTTTTCTACGTTTATTTTTTGCTCTATGGACAGAAAAAAAAATCTACGAAGGGAAATATTAGAAAATAGATGCATCTAAAATCCGTAGTCCAGACCGCATTTTTTAAAATGAAGAATATCTATATGAAATAAGTTAAATTAGGAAATGCACTTTAAAAAAGGAGGGGGGGGGGGGGTGGAAGCTCCTGGTGTAAAATTATAAGCGACTTGCTGTTTCAAAATGGCAGTATTTTTTTTTCTTTATTTCTATGCTGTCACGTCCGAAAATTCTGTTCAAAACGCCTGTTTTGATCTTTTCTACGTTTATTTTTTGCTCTATGGACAGAAAAAAGAATCTACGAAGGGAAATATTAAAAAATAGATGCATCTAAAATCCATAGCCCAGACCGTATTTTTTAAAATGAAGAATACATATATGAAATAAGTTAAATTAAGAAATGCACTTAAAAAAAGGGGGGGGGGGCTCCTGCTGTAAAATTATAAGCGACTTGCTGTTTCAGAATGGCAGAACTTCTTTTCTTTAATTTTGTGCTGTACTTTATGTACAATCATTCTTTCTTTAGAATGAATTGTTTTCCCTTTTGAGGACATGTTTAATATTAAAAAAAAAAATTGTTTTGAAAAAAAAAAAGTTTAAAAATGGCAAGATAAACTAAATGACAGAGAGAGACAGTAAAACACAGCTAATCGAGAGAGGGAAAACAGGTTTATGTCAAGGAATGAACAAGTTATTGGCGCGAAAATTATTTCATTGCAACCCCTAGCTCTTAGTGGGGAATGGTCAAACTGAAACAGCGGGGTCATTTTCCCCCTCCAGTATGGCCTTGCACACCTTCCGTAAAATAGACTCATCTAAAAGAGGGTGTTTCCCAAGTCTCATCTCGTGGTGGGTTTATAATATTTATTCTGATATGCCAGAATATGAGCCGTTGTGAAAAAGAATAAGAAATAAAAGAATGTTTTAATAATTCAGATAAAAAATTAAGTGCTTGAAAGTCATCTTAACTTGTTTTTATTATTTAAACTTACATAAACTATGTTATCAGTTACATTTTGATTGAATAACAACAACACTGAAATTGCAAAGTTCATTCATTTAAAAGCAGTGTCAAAATTGAAGTCATTGCAATCACAAGTGTTTCACTGTTTTTTCTTATAAATCCTGCCAATATAATATTCACCAAACTATACGGAGCATTAGCTTTGGCAATAAAACCCAGTTTTCCATTTTATTCTGAAAAATCTTTTGACATTCTACTGCAAAAACTGATTGATCTTTTAGTGTTTAGATTCTTCAATATTTCTTGTATAATTTTCTGAGAAAGTGCTATTATGAGACCTTCCTTGTGAGTAGGAGGACCTTCACAGGTATGTTGCAGAATCAAGAAAAGTGTCACATCTTGAGTTAAAACAATAATTTATGCATATATGTCAATAGTTTTTGTGATCTGTGCATTATATCTTGAATTGCAACCCTCCATTCCACCCACCTATTCTTAAATTTATCTTATATTTTACCTGCTGTCGCAACTCTCGAACCACCTAATCCAACAGCTCTTCTGCTATAAATAAAATTCTTTAAATCAGTTATAAAAATTCTTATGTACTTCTAAACTGTGTTAATTTTATGTTATAATTATAATGAATTTTTTAAATTGTTTTAGCTATGGTGAGTTTATTGTTGCTGGTTCAGATGATGGATCAATATTTATATGGGATAGAGTTTCAACAAATATAGTGAGAGTATTACGTGGTGATGATTCTATAGTAAATTGTTTGCAACCACATCCTACTACTTGTATGTTAGCTACAAGTGGTATTGATCCTGTTGTAAGATTATGGAGTCCTAGAGCTGAAGTAAGTATAGCATTTTTATGGTAGAGATTAAATTTGTTTATACATCCTTATATAAAAATATTCTCCTTCCAGGGATATGTTTAGAAAATATTTAGGTCCTTTAAAGTACCCTTCACAAAAAAATTTATCTTAAAATAGCACCCTTCACAAATTTTTTTAATCCTAAAACAGGACCCTTCACAAAACTTTTTATCTCAAAACAGGACTCTTCACAAAATTATTTGTCTCTTAGAGGTTTCACAGAATTTGTCCATCTTCAAATTGAACTTTTCACAAATTTAATCATTTAAAAATAAAATCTGATCTGTAACAAAATATATAAAAGATAGAATCTGAATATATCGATAGTTTCAAATTCACAAAATTATGATTAGAATTTTCACAAATATAAGAAAAACTTCACAATTTCACAAAAACAGGACCCTGACTTCTAAATATAAAAGTTCTCTAATCATGAATTTTTTTGCTACAAATGTCAGTTTTTACAGCCATGAATTTATCCTATTTTTTAAACACGCATGCACACAGAAAATAATTTTTCTGATCAGTTTGTGTTCTTACCCATAATTGTAGTAATATTAATTGTTCTGTCATTACATAGTTACTGCTATATTAATTTTAAGAATTTGCCAGCCAATGTGACAGTCTTGACACAACACAATCTGTTTTAAAAAGTACATGGGTAGTAGCATCACCATACAGCTGTTGTAATGGTATTTTTTTTATTCTCTTATTAAGTTTTACTACCAGTTTTGAATAGAATACTTGATGTGAATATATAGAGAAATATTTTACAGTGAATTTTTTTTTTTTCCAAAAGTTTGAAATGGTTATAGAGCAAAAAAGAAAGGAGTCTCTTGAGAGTTAATTTCCCTATTGCATTTGATACTTTTTGTTAGGGATTGACCGAATCAGCAATTTTGCCGAATACCAAAGCTTCGGTCAAAGTGAATACCGAATACTTAAAAATTTTTAATGCACATTTTTGCATATATTAGCATTTTTAATAAACTTTAATTAAAATTAAATTCTTAAAAATTTAATTCAGCTACATTTTTATTCTTAAATTTAATTACACAAAAAAAATTTAATGACTTCTTTCCACTCACAAATTCATTAACCCATCACTTATATTTGATTATTTTATCGCTAGTCAATACCCGAGATAACCTATGAAAGTATTAAACAATACAGGCTATTATTAAGGATAAGGATTGTCAGAAAACAAAAGTTCATTCAAATAAAAAGAAAAAATCTTGTCATTAAGCTGATTCACTGATTGTCTAACATATTGAATAGGAATGTTCTCAAAGAAAAAAAGTATATCAATTTGTGCATTTAACTATTTTCTGTCAAATTATGGATACATATTTATATTTTGATTAATATTTTAACATTGTGATGATGAAGATAACAAATTTGAGCTATTCTAATTTAATGGTTATAAAAGCTATAGGATGGGCATAATAGTATACTTATTTGGTGTGGTGTATTTTCTTTAATGTACACCTTAGACATACAGAGATGAACTCTCATATACTTATTTGACACGCATATTAAAGAAAATATACATTAAATAAATTTAAATAAAAAAAATTATGTAGAAATAATTAAAATTAAATGATAAGGGAAAGATTCTCATCTTCCTTATTTTTTTTTCTCTATTGTAGACAGTTGTTTTGATTTCACCCCTATGTACACTATTTTATGAAGGAAAAGTTTTTTTTTTAATTAAAAATGGCCTTTGACTTGTTTTTTGTAGAGCAGCTGAACTCAGAACTCATGCACATAATATTGAAACTCATCGTTTAGCCTATTCTACTAGCAAGTAAAAGAGAATTCTTCTATTTCTAAGAAAATACTTATCTGCAATTATTCGGCCAAATACTTTTAAGCATTCGCCCGAAGCTGTATATTTGGTTTACATGCCGAATCACCGAATACCGAATCAACTATTCAGTCAATACCTATTTTTTGTATGTTTCAGGGAAAATAAATCATACATGCCTACTTGTGATGTGTATTTTAAAACGAAATGCATAAAATAGATTTTTTTTCTGTAGTTGATTTTCAAATGCAAATCCATAGATTGATATTAAAAGGTCATTTGCTGTCTGTAATAAATAAAACAAATTCATACTATCGAGCTCTTTCTGCCAAATTATGGTAAATGAAAAAGACAAAATTTTTCAGAAGACTGTTTTAAAATCTAATTTCCTTTCAATTTCTAGCTCCTTAATTAAATGCAAATTTATAATTTGGACAATCATTTCAATATGGAGGATGTATTATTTATAGCAACTAATCTTGTTAAAAATAGAAATCTGTACCTATAATAATAATTATAATACATATGCAAGTTGTTCAACATTATCTTCTAGCAGTCTTCTTTTTTTCTTCTTTGTACATCATTTTATCATCATATAAACATTTCTGGAAATAAATATTTATATACTAGACACTGTCAGCTAATACATTTGAAAATCTAGTTAATTCAGAAAAAGCAGGAAAGATATTTTTGTCAAACTGTCAATGCTTTATTTGCTAGTAGAGGTAATGTAAAATGTAAATTTAGTTCTTCGTAACTTTCTTGATTTGTTGCAAGGTTTACTATTTGCATTTTTTTAAAAAATCAAATCTGTAAATTCAGTAAAATATTTCTAGAAAAATCAGTGTAGTTCTGATTGTAATTTCTGTTTAGTAATATGTATTATTTTATTATCAGATTTATGATTGTATAGAATATTTTACATGATTGTGGTATGCTAAAACCAGTTTTATGTTTATCACTGTGTGTCATGTCTAAGAGCTTCAGTGCATTTGAACAAATGAAAGATCATAAGATATGTATGCATCCTCTGTGTATCATAGAGAATACAGTGTCTCCTTAAATACAATAATATGTGAATCAGTTGAATTCAGTAGGACTGATCAATTCAACATAACAGTTTCAAAATGTGTAACAAAAATTGTTTTGCTTTAAATCTCACAAAGTTAGCTATCAAATGAAAGGTTTTGGTAAGAGAATTACGGAAATAGAGGGTGTCCCATAAGGCTGTTCATATTTCAAAAATCCATAAAATATTAACAAATTGTCATATTAGGATAATCATAATTGTCATATAAAAATATGACATTTTGACAAGTATTTTATGGTTTGCACCAAGACTTGTCAAAATGTCAGATTTTTTGTGGCAAAAGAGAAAAAAAAGTGAAACTTTTTTTTGAACAATTTCTTGTCCCAAAAATGCAGGCTATTTGACAAGCTTTATGATGAAAATCAAGTGTTTGCTACAATTGTTAAAATTAATGAGTTTTTGGGATTCTTTGAACTATTTTTTGTTTATTTGCCATGAGGAAGCCTACTCTTTGACAATTCTTATAGGGTTAACTGCATTCCAATACAACAATTAAAATATATATATATATATATATACAGTAAAACCCGTTTAAGAAGTTCCCGCTTAAGAAGTTTTCCCATTTAAGAAGTTTATATTTTCGATTCCCATTTTTCTCTTATTCTTACAACACTAAAATAACTCATTTAAGAAGTTTTGTTCGAAACTCTTTCCCGCTTAAAAAGTTTTATTTTTCCTTTCATTTTTACTTTCAAAGCTCGTTTATTTTGTCTTTTTGATTATTATTTTATTTTCTGTGCTGAAATCTCTTTCTTTATTATTCTTCGCTATTCAAAAAAATCAATGTTTAGGACTGATAGCAGATGTGGTCACCTCTATTTCACCTTAAAATCTGTTTAATGTGTTTGATGGAAATGGAATGTGGGTAGAGGATGGGCCTCTCGTCACTATAACAATAGTGACTGATAAGAGAAAAGGGAATTGCTTTGCCCTACCGATGGGTGGTTCTTTCAGTTCAATAGTTACAACAGATTCTTTCCCACCACCATATTCCATAAGTGTAATGTACCAAATCTGCATTTGGTTTATTCATTTCGCAGTTTTTAAGTCAGTGTAAAGTGCATAACATCAAAGCTTTCTCGTTAGAAAATACACGGACAAAAAATTCTGTTTTTTCCCCCAAAAATGTCAGGCAAGGCAATTAAAAGGAAAGCCTTGTCAATTGAAGACAAAATCAAAATTTTGAAAGAAGTTGATAGTAACGCGAAAACAACAAGAGTTGAAATTGCAAAGAAGTTGAACATACCAGTGACTACTCTGAATGGAATTGTAGAAAACGAGATCTCATTTTAAACTGTTCTGAAAATTCTCATAAAATTAAAAATGTGAAAAGAGGAAAATATGAAGTTATGGAAGAAAAGTTATTGATTAAAGGTTGCCGAAAAAAAAAAAAAAAAACTAAAAACTATAACCATTTCTTTTTTTTTTTTTTTTTTTTTTTTTGCAAAAACATATCAAATCACTCTTAAAGAGAAATTTCTTGTCTTGGATTAAATAAAGAGTTTCTAAGGTAATTATGTATTTTTACTTTATTAGCTAATTTTTTAAGTGTGCAAACTAATTTAAATTTCTTAAGAAAACTCAATTTTATAGAAAGTACTCTTTGTATTATTGTACTAAGGTAAAATAAACCCTCTTCTGAATATCAGTACTTAAACTATTGATTTTTTTCAAAAAATGCTAATTTCCCATTTAAGAAGTTTTTCTCCTCCACTCCCTTGGGAAACTTCTTAAGCGGGTTTCACTGTATATATATATTTAAAAATCTGAACTCATGGGTCTTTTTGAGCTATTTATTTTTTCTCTTTCCACAGGAAATCAAACTCTTTGACAAGTTTGAGTGCAAAATGCATTCTGGTAGGACAGTTAAAAATATTTTATGAATTTTTTTAATTTGAGCCAACTTATGGGACAGCCTGTACATAATTTATATATCTTTTTAAGTAAAAAAAAAAAAAAAAAAAAAAAAACACTAAGAAAATTTACTCCAGTTTCACAATTATGTCTTAATTATACAAGCTATGATGAACCTTGTATACTGAAGTGCCATAGAATTAGAGATAGAAAAATTGCAGTGCTTCTGTCTTCTTCCTATGCCTGTTGAAATGCTGTCATATCATATTTGCAACTGGATGTATAGGCCTCTATATACAACTGTTATAAACTGCATAATGGGAAAACTCATGATTTACTTGATTCAGTAGACAAATAATAGGTGCTTGCCACATGGATCATTCAATTTTAGAGCAAGCTCTACAATGTGGTTTTCTTGTTCCACAGTAGCAAAAGTAAAGTCAAAATACATGGATAATGGAAATGGGAGTAGTAATTATGTAAACTACAAAGGATCTCAGCCTCGCTTTTTCTAGCACGCTGTTCTTTTTTCCCTATCTTGCACTGAAGAAGAATCTCGCTGTAGATTCGAAACAGCTGTTTGCTGCTTTTTCACGCATTATTTGTGCATTTTAAACATTGGTTTACTGCGTTTTAATACAACGGATAGACAGGTTTAAATGAACTTGATTTTCTAAGATTCAGTTGTGAAGTCAGTGACAGCCAACCTCAGCTCATGTGACCACCCAACTGAATGACAAGGTCATGCAGATTGTCAGAAAACAGGTTGTGCAGCATTTGCTCTACCAAATGGGCTTCAGAAGAAAAGATGTACAACAGTACCCTTGCTCAATCCATGCCACTGAGCTCAACCTCTTGCATGGGCTTGTGAATACTACAGCTGGACCATTGATGGTTAGAACAGAGTAGCATAGAGAGATGAGTCTCAAATCCGATTGCATCACACTGATGGTAAGCTAAGACTATGGCTTCAGACTCATCTAACTGTAAATCTATGATGCCTGATTGGAAAAGTGCAGTCATGGGAGAAAAAGTAAACACCCCCTACTAACTCTGCAACTAAATATAATAGAAGAAAGTTACTGATACCAAACAATTGGAAACAAAGTCTACTTTTAAATGGTGTACATAAAATTTGTTTAGGGGGCCATCTACAAACCAAAACCAGGCCAAACTTCATTTTTTTCAATGGCAACACCCAAGTTTGACAATATATTTTAAATCTTTGGTTCAAACTATGCCTAGAAACAAAATTTCAAATCAATTTGGAGGATAAGTTTTTGAATTATAAACATTCAAAATTTAGAGCTTCTAATGTTAAATTACATTTTCATATTTTTATTAATTGGCGCGTAATCAAACGAACTCAATGGTTTTCAGCAACTTTATCATATTTATTTTATTTTATTTCTTTATACTATTTTGATGTTGTTGGCAACAAGAGTTTTATGTTTTCGTAGAATTGTTTTGTATTCCAAAGATGGAGCTGGTGAATAAATATATTTAAAAGATAAAGCCAAGCGATTTTTAATATTATAACTATAGTTCTCTATAGAATAAGGTAAATAGTAGTATTTTTCAATGAAACGTGTAAACGTTATAGTTTTTCAATTTGAATAGAGACATCTATTTTATGGTTATTATTTTCACACTTTTATTGAATTCGACGTAATCAAGTAAAAAACCTTGAATGCCGGTGTGCATATTAGTAATCTGACATTTATTGGCGTCTGCAAACAGGACTTGAATTGAGGAAGTGATGGCTTTAAATTTAAGTGATAATGTGAAATTAAGAGGAACTGTTAGAAGTGGTTTTACAAAACAACTAAATTCCATAAAAGAAGATATGCCAGATAAGAAGAAATTGAAGATTTCTTTATCAATGTTAGAAGATAAACACAAACAGTTGATCGAGCTTAACTGTAAAATTCTTCTTCAGAAAATAGAAAACAAAACAGACGATTTGGATGAAGAATCTGAAGTAGCTGATAGTTATGTGGGACAATTTCTTGAAACACAGGTTAGTGTTTATGAATTTATTAATGTATCTTCTAATGATATAGATAATAGTTATAGTATTAGTGAAGCTAATATTAAAAGGAAGTTTAAACTTCCAAAGCTTGGACTTTATAAATTTGATGGCGAAATAAAAAACTGGTTACAATTCTGGTGCCAGTTCGAAAAAATACACGAAGATTCGGATATAGTTCCGTCTGATAAGTTTCAATATCTTATTCAGGCTACAGTAAAAGGCTGTAGGGCCTGAGAAATCGTAGAATCGTTCCTGCCAACTGGCGATAATTACGCCAAGGTAATTGATAGTTTGAAATCTACATTTGGTAGGGAAGATCTGTTACTAGAAGTATATATCCGAGAGTTATTAAAAATAGTTTTGAAGAATTCGTCTTCACGAAATAACTCTAGTTCCATGTGTTCACTCTATGATAGTTTAGAATCTCATATTAGAGCTCTTGAAACTCTTAATGTCACTACAGAAAAGTGTGCCGCTCTGTTATACCCCTTAGTAGAATCATGCATGCCAGAAGAATTTTTAAGGGCATGACAAAGAAGTTCTAAGTTTATAGATGGTGCGGAACCTAAAAATAGGCTAGATAATTTGATGGAATTCTTAAAATCTGAAGTAGAGTCAGAAGAAAGAATTAATTTAGCCTTATCTGGATTTGAACTAAAATCTAAGATTAAAAATCAGGGTATTTCAGTAGAAGACCGAATATCTACCGCTGCTGGTTTGTTATCCACCAGTCCGCCGTTCGTTAAAAGTTGCGTTTTTTGTAACAGACAGCACGAAAGTTTTAACTGCTTTAACGCACAGAAAATAAATTTGGTTAATAAACAGAAGATTTTAAAACAAAAGGGCTGTTGTTTTAAATGTTTTAAATGAGGGCACTGCTCAAATAAGTGTAATGCATTCATAAGATGTCTAGTTTGTAACAAAGAGATTGATGTGTCCAGAAATATTCTTAAATAAAAACGTTTTGGGAGGTCATATTGATAAAAGGGATAAAAAAGAAGAGAAAACAGAACCATCTACACCGAAAACATCTGAACAGAACGCTGTTAATTTATCGAGTTCATCCCACAATCTAAAGGTAATTTTGCAAACTTTGGTAGTGAAATTAAAAGGGACTCATTCATGTTCATATGTTCGAGCGTTGATCGATAAAGGTTCAGAGAAGTCTTATATTTTAAAATGCACTGCTGAAAATATGGATTACGAACCATTGAGAGAAGAACTAGTTACCCATTCTTTGTTTGGGGGAAAGAAAACTAGTAGAATTAAGCATATGTGTTACAAAATACATTTAGAAAGTTTAGATGGAAAATTTCTTTGTAATTTTGATGTTCTGGATGAACCTGTTATTTGCGAAAATATTCGTTCGGTACAGAAAGGTCCTTGGATAGATGAATTAAAAGATATGAAAATTTTCATAAGGGATATAGACGAAAAACCAGGACCAATCGAAGTTTTAATCGATGCCGACGTTGCCAGAAGATTATTAACTGGGTGCAGAAGAAAATTATCCTGCAATTTAGTTGCAATTGAAACATATCTAGGTTGGACACTGATAGGTAAAGTTCTGATTAATAATGTCCATGAGAAGTCTGATGCAATGGTTTTAACATCTTTATTTTCGAAAGAATTTTCTATAACAGACTTGTGGAGTCTTGATGCAATCGGTATAACTGATCCTGTAATTCAGAAGTCCCAAGAAGAGAAGGAACGTGAATCAAAAATCAGTTTCTTGCACTCAGTTACTCTAAATAACGAAGGACGATATGAATTCTCTCTCCCATGGGCTGAAGAACGTCTTCCTATTTCTAGTAATGAAAATATAGAGTTGAAAAGATTAGAAACCATGACTAAAAGATTTGATTCTGATAATTTGTTTACATCCTATAATGAAGTTTTTAATGACTGGTCGACTTTGGGCATAATTGAAGAAGTTTCTATGAATTCAAAGGTAGACTCTGTGCATTACTTACCCCATAGACCAGTGCTAAAAGAGAACAGCACGACGAAAGTTCGTCCAGTTTTTGATGCATTTGCGAGAGAAAAGTCACCCCCGTTCTTAAATCAATGTTTGGAATGTGGGCCGAACTTAATGAAGCTTATTCCCGATATTCTCCTTACATTCCGCGAAAAAAAATGCAGTGTCATAGTGCATATACAAAAAGCTTTTTTACAAATAAGCATCAGACCAGAGTGCAGGGATTTATTAAGATTTTTTTGGTGGAGTGATGAAGATGACAGAAAATTGAAAATACTTCTTCATGCACGATTAGTTTTTGGCTTAAAATGCAGTCCTTTCATTTTGGCAGTCATTATTGACTTTCATTTACTGAAATATGCTGATAATCCTTGTTATGACAAAGAGATGAAAACAAAACTTCTTCACAGTTTTTATGTCGACAATGTTGTTACAAGTTTTTCTAATAAAGACAGATTGATACAATTTATACACGAAGCAACAATTGTAATGGAGGAAGGTAAATTCAATTTGAGGGGTTGGCAATATTCTGAAGATAATGTCAAGCCTACAATTTCACCTGTACTTCGTCTATTTTGGGACCGACAAAATGATACTTTAGCTCTTAATTTGGGCTGGCTAGAGAATTTTGAGTTAGGAAAAATTACAAAACGAACCATTCTCTCCATTGCACACAAGGTGTTTGATCCAATTGGATTGACAAGTCTAATTTTCTTGTTGCCGAAGCTTTTATTACAGAGAATGTGGAAAAATGGAATTTCTTGGGACGAAGAAGTTGATGATAATATAAGAAAGGAATTCTCCAGCTGGTTTAGCGACCTTAGCTACCTGAAACAAATATTTGTAAGAAGATGGTTTTGTGTTGATGCAAACTGTGAAACTCTTAGTATACATACCTTCTGTGATGCAAGTCAACATGCTTATGCCGCATCAACATTCGTTAGAATAAGTACTGCTGATGGAGTCGAAGTACATCTATTAGCTGCGAAATCCAGAGTTGCACCGGTCAAAATAATTACCATCCCACATCTTGAATTAATCGCTGCCACGGTGGGAGCTAGACTATGTGCTTCAGTCATGAAAGGACTTCTGTGGGAAAATGTAAAATTGTATTTTTGGACAGACTCCTCTGCAGTATTGAATTGGATACAAAGAGAAGAATCTTGGACTGTTTTCGTAAGCAATCGAGTAAAAGAGATTAGAAAAATAACAGATCCAAACTCATGGAAACACGTACCCAGAACTAAAAACCCAGCTGATCTTCCATCCAGAGGATGTTCTGCGAAACATTTAATGAAAACAAAATGGTAGGAGGGCCCAAGTTGGCTTAAGGAAACTGAAGATAAATGGCCCTCGTCTAATATAGTCGCTGATGAAAATGCCATTGCCCAAGAAAAGAGGAAGTCAAAAATGCCTGTTGATGAAAAATCAGTAAAATGTTTAACAAACCAGACAACATTTTGTGAGTGGTACAATTCACCTAAACATGAGAAGAATAGTCTTTGTAAGTACCATGGATTTGAGTGGTATTTTAGGTTTTTCTCAAATTATGATAAAATTGTTCGTCTGGTGGCTTGGATTCACAGGTTCATTCATAATTGTAAGATAACCAAAATCTCGAGGTTGAATGGAGAATTATCCCTTCAAGAAATAAATGCAGCTGAAAAAGTAATTGTGAGACTTATTCAGGAAGAATCTTTCACTTCAGAAAACAAAAGTAAATTAGACACTTTGGATGTTTATAAAGACGAACACAGTCTCCTCAGATTAAAGACAAAAATTGTGTACAGAAAAGATGCTGAAGATTTTCGACGTCCAATGATTTTACCTTCAGTTCATCCTGTTGTCAGAAGACTTATCATAACAGAGCATCGAAAAAATTCCCATGCTGGATTGCAAATATTACTAAATATTTTGAGAGAACACTATTGGATCTTGAATGCGAGGAAAATGATCAGATCCGTGATATCGAAATGCGTTATTTGCATACAACAAAAAAGAATTTCTCTAAATGCTTCTGTTACAGCACTTCCCGAAAATCGAATTAAAGATGCAGCAGTTTTTGAAATCATTGGATTCGACTTGGCTGGGCCTTTATACCTTAAAGGAGGTTCAAAAGCATGGGTTTGTTTGTACACCTGTGCAATATACCGAGCTGTGCATCTTGAACTTTTGTCATCTTTGTCGACAGAAGTATTTCTATAGAGTTTTTGGAGATTTATAGAAAGAAGAGGGAGACCCTCTATGGTTTATTGTGATAACGGTTCTAACTTTGTTGGAGCTTCAAATGCACTTAAAGAGGTTGACTGGAATAAAGTTGTTCAGTATTGTACTACCAGGAAAATAGAGTGGTTTTTCAACCTGCCGACAGCCTCATGGTGGGGAGGATTTTGGGAAAGATTAGTTGGTGTTATGAAATCTATTCTTAGAAGAGTCTTAGGAAAGTCTAGTGTTTCTTATGAAGAAATGACAACCATTCTATGCGATACAGAATCAATAATTAATTCTCAGCCTCTTACTTATATTTCTGAAAGCAGTGGTGAACTTGTCCTGCTGTATCCTGCTTTGTTCATTCAAGATGTAAAGCAAATGCGCACACCAGATTTTGATGTTGTGGATAAAAACAAGTTGAATAGAAAACTTAAATACCAACAAAAGCTAATATCTGATCTGCGGAACAGATTTCATCCTGAATATTTGGGATTATTGATCCAACGTCCTCAATATAAGAAATGTAAAGAACAAATTCAACTTGGTGGTGTCGTGTTAATTGGCAGAGATAATACTAAACATATTGATTGGCCTTTAGGATGCGTCATAGAACTTATTCCCGGAAAAGATGGTGTCACCAGATTAGTCTGTCTACAAACATCAACATCAGAAGTTTTACGGCCTATTCAGCAAATTTATCCCCTAGAAGTATCTTCAATGTGGTCTGAGGAACGAAAAGAACTCTATTCATTTCCGACTATTCAGACTGTGTCTAAAGTTGAACCTGTAAAGCGTACACGATGTGGGCGGATAGTCAAGATGCCTCAAAAGCTAGATTTGTAATGTAAGAACTTTTCGTGACTAGTTGAGTTGCCTCTCACCAACTCAAGGTGGGAGGATGTCGTGTAATCAAACGAACTCAATGGTTTTCAGCAACTTTATCATATTTATTTTATTTTATTTCTTTATACTATTTTAATGTTGTTGGCAACAAGAGTTTTATCTTTTGGTAGAATTGTTTTGTATTCCAAAGATAGAGCTGGTGAATAAATATATTTAAAAGATAAAGCCAAGCGATTTTTAATATTATAACTATAGGTCTCTATAGAATAAGGTAAATAGTAGTATTTTTTAATGAAACGTGTAAACATTATAGTTTTTCAATTTGAATAGAGACATCTATTTTATGGTTATTATTTTTGCACTTTTATTCAACTCTCAATCAAGTAAAGAACCTCAAATGCCGGTGTGCATATTAGTAATCTGACATAATATCTCATGAAATTATAATCCTAATGTGATAATTTTTTGTGTGGTTATAATACTAAAAAACAACATAAATACATTGAATTTGTAATTTTAAAAATTTTATAATATCAATTATAAATTATGAAATTAATATTAAAAAATATATATGAATTACAACCTACAATTTTTTTTTTGATAGATTTATATTTATGTCCTGCTTTATGTGAATTCTCAATTTTGAATTATGATTAGAAATCATCAAAATGATGGTTTAATGATATGCAGAAAAACACAATTTGAAAAAATTATATTTTACTTATTTATTGAAACATTTGGGTTGGCAATAGTAAAACATATTAAGCGAGTGAAATGGTCAGATTGGCAAGAAATAAGACATTAATAAGAGTGAGTCATTCTGTAGCATTTGAACAATTGAATGCCGAACTTCAATTTGGATACAGCCCTTAAAATGTGCTCATTTTAAAATAATTAATTTCTCTGAAATTAATTATACGAAATTCAGGAAATTTTTTTTTTAGTCTAATTGAAGGCTGTAGAATTTATTTATGGTGCTTTCCAAACTATGAGTACAGATAAATATTGTGCTTCACCTTTCTTAGAATTCCGTTGAAATTAGCTTGAACTCCCGCATGCTCTGATCTCAGCATTAAGTGTACTCTCTCCCCCCCCCCCCTGTGTTCACGTCCCTTTTCTAAACAAAAACACTCCCCACTTCAAAATTTGGAATACCGTACTGTTGAGTGCCACAATATTCAAATGTTATTCCACTCTCTGATTGTAAACAAGCACAGGGAACAAAACCCCTTTTGTCATCTTTTCACAAACAGAAATTTTCACAGCTGCAGAATTTCAAAGTGGAGAGGAGAAATCAATGTCATATTTTTGCTATGCACTATCTTACTGTTCGTTTATGATTGGCACGCCTACCCTTCGTGGGCATTTCTACTCCGGAAAGGGATGATATTCGTAGATGGGTATTTTCTGAAATTCTAGCTAGCATCTGTTTGTTCTATTTTTCTGCTGTTTATTTCCGATCAGAGTCTTTGTTAGCGCTATTAGTGAAGTTGGTAGTTTTGGCATGCCGGGGGATCTGATAGTGCTTACCCATTGTCTTTTACTGCAACTTGTTATTACTGTTGTTTTTTTCATCATGATTTCCATTAAAAGAAAATGAGTCATTCAAACCATAGATGAGAAATATGATATTGTTATTCGATTAGAATCTGGAGAAACTATTACAAAACTTACAAAGAAGTTTAACATTGGCATATGACAACTGTTGGTGACATGAAAAGGAACTCTGAGAAAATTAAGAAGTTTTTTGCTGAATTAGTGGGAAAACCGCCAAATTCTGAAAACTATGAAATCAGCTGATCATACAGATTTAGACAAGCAGGATGGTCATTCTGCTGAGCTAAGCTATAAAAAAATGCTAACCCGCCAAACAAACAAACGTCAAGAACCAAAAGCCAGAACTGCGTAACTGCTTATTATAGTGAAGACAACTTCTCCATGTTAAATCGACAAAACATGCCAGCGTAAAATTTCTGATATCAAAAGAACTAATCATCGCAGAAAAATAAAACGAAAGCTGGAAGAATCTAATGAAGACATTCTTCAATTTGAGACCAAATTCATCTTCATAAATTAATTATAAAAAGATATAGACTTAAAAAAAAAGTTGATACTGAAATGATCGGGGTTTTTCTTCGTCACAACTTTAATTAAAATGAGATAGAAACTTAAATAATGGACAGAAAAAGTAAGGATTGCATTTTTGGACAGATATTTACTCAATCTATGTGCTTTTATAAAATTCAGTTAAAAAAAATAAAATTTCTATCCTTAACTAGCAAAAAATTGTTAATTAATTCTAAAATTAACAAATTATGCCAAACATAGATAAAACAACCAAAGACCATGTAACTGTCTGCATTATACTAGCACGAATCAGATACGGTAAGACCACTTCGATTTTAATTTACCAATCGGCTATTTTTCCTTATGATTATTTTTTTTAAAAATAAAACTGGATAAAAGATATGTTTTTAGAAAGATCTTTGAAATAAAATTAATTTTTGAGAGAAGAGGTACTTTCTAAAATGTATGCATTAAGAGTTATTAGCATTTAAAGTTTTATTTCTAATGTAAACAAAACTTTTGAAAAGGAATTGAGTTGAATGTGATTTTTATATTTAAAAAAAGTAATTACTTCACTCGCGAGCTGAGAGACACATCTGAAAATATATTTGACGTCATGAAAATGAAATATTGCAGCGTTCTTTAGGACCCATCCCTGAACAAAAACATTCAAATCTTTAAAGACCTAAATGCAGAGAGGCACAAACTTGTTGAAGCCACAGAAGCTGTACTTCTTGCCCTACATGGAGTTGATCCCAGCGAAAACTTGAATGTATTGTGTTATGTGAGCTTTGCTAGAGCAGCTAACAACATTAAATTAAATTTAGCGAGACTACAACGTACTCGCGATTCTACTCAATATCATGTTTTGAGGATATACCTACAAGTTCAGACATGGTTCGGAAATGAAAAGGACTCTCTCAAATGGGGTTGGAAGCGGGATGAGCATGGGCTCATTCCAGCTACCATAATGAACCAACCAGCTCCTTAAACCCTACTCCATTTCATATCTTGCCAATGCAGAAAAGGTTGCAGTGCGAAATGCAGTTGTAGGAAGGCAGGCTTAAAGTGTTCAGTTATCTGTGTGAAGTGCCACAACCAACTATGTGGCAATGCTCCTGATGTTTTACTGGACCTTGAGGACTTTGACGACTTGGAACAAACAATCCTGTCAGGTACAGAGACATGACAGAGGAACCTGAGACAATGGTATCACTATCAGGGTCAAGCAGCAAAAAAAAGAAACATTATATTTACTATGTATTTGTTGATTAGTTTCTTGTACATGCTATAATTAATCCATGTTTTCAATATAAAAAATTATAAGTTCTTTTTTAAAATTATTAATTGCCAGGCAGAATTTTCCTGTTTTCACATAAAATCTTGTCTGTGATTTGAAAAGTCTATTACAAAAAATAATTACCGAATAATTGAAACTATAGTCTATTTCATGCTCTAAAAAGTTGATTATAACTGTTTTGTTTCTAAAATTCACTAAAAGTGAGTTATAAAGTAAAAACTAACGTCATCTGTAGATTTTTGTAATTTTTGCAAATTTTACCCAATTTTCCGCCTCCATATCCACCTCTCGTTTGATGAATTTACAAACGTGAATAGTGCATATTGTAGAGAATTTTATCCTCTAGAAAAATGTAAATGTAAAGAGCAACCGGATGGTCGCGTGTGGGCTTTTCTATAAGGATTGGCCAATTATCAAAACAACACAAACGTTTATTATACACATAGGACGGGACGGTGAACACAGACTGTCACAAACAAAGGTACACATGACACTAAGTCATATCAACAAAACTTATAGTTTCATCTTGATTCTTTACGACTGGCACTAGCCAAAACCGTTCTCAGTAGTTTTGGATCACCTTCTTAGGCGAAGCCATCCCAGATTCTGCTCTGTTTCTTCTCTTTTGGCCACAGATGGCACTTCTATAGGTGAGAGGGGTTGTACAAACATCACACCTCCCCCATTCAAAGTTTTGATTTAGTCTTTAAAGACTAATCAAAATCTAATGGAATCTCTATAAACATTTTAGCATACACACTATTAATAAAAATCAAAATTACAATACTTACTTAACATAAAGATAACTAAAAAGAATAACTAAGATACTATGCAGTATGAGATTATGATACTAGTACTAATACGTTAAAGTTCTAGAATAAATATTTTAAAGTTCAAATAATAATGTTCAATCAATTAATGTCCACAAAAGTCATATTCAGAAAAGTCTTGAAGGAAACATATAATCACAAACAAAATAAATCAAAAGTTTATCGTGAGTTTTTTTTTTTTTGAACGGCAAAGTCTCTTTCGTTTAAGTCCAGTGTGAGGCATATAGTCTGCTTAAGGAATCTGCATTAGTGTGGAGATTTCCACGTCGATAGGCTATGTGGGCTTGAAATCGCTGCAATGCCAGAGCCCACCTCTGAAGGCGCGCACTTTGGGATGCACAATCGGTCAAGAATTTCAAAGGGTTGTGGTCACTCACAACAGTCACTTGCGAGCCATATATATAATGTTCAAACTTTTTTAGAGCAAAAATAACCGCGTAGGCTTCCTTCTCTATAGTAGCATAATTTTCTTGGCATTTCGATAGTTTTTTGCTAATGAAAGCAATGGGATGTTCTTGGTCATTTTCATCTTTTTGAGATAGGCAAGCACCTATTGCGTACAATGAAGCATCTGCATGTATGATGAAGGGTTTTGTAAAGTTCGGTGAATAACAAATGGGCGTTTGGCTGATTGCCTGCTTCAGATCACGGAAAGCTGTTTCACACTGCTCAGTCCAGGTAACTTCATTAGGAGCACGTTTTTTTGTAAGTTCAATTAATGGTCGGGCTATTTCAGAGAATGTCGGGATATAGGACCTATAATAGGACAGAAGGCCTAATAAACTTCTGACATCTTTCTTGGATTTCGGCACTTCTAAATTTTGGATGGCTGCTACTTTCTCTGGATCAGGAGCATGTCTGCCTGATCCTACCACATGTCCTAGAAATTTTATCTGGGATCGTGCAAAGACACATTTCTGAAAATTTACTGTCAGGTTTGCTTCTTTGAGGGTTGTCAGAACAGCGTCTAGGTGCTTGAGATGGTCAGTCCAGTTATTAGAAAAAACTACCACGTCATCTATGTATCTTTCGGCATATTCTTTATGTTGGACTAAAGTGCGATTCATGGACCTTTGAAACGTGGCTGCCACGTTACGTAGCCCGAACGGCATAACTACGAAGGAATACTGTCGGTGTGTAACGAAAGACGTTAAATGTTTAGAGTCTTCACTTAATCTTATCTGCCAGTACCCTTTCAGTAAGTCCAACAGGCTGATGAATTTCGCGGGAGCGACTTTGTAGAGTAAGTCGGTAGCGTTAGGCATAGGGAATGAGTCGACTTCTGTCTGGGAGTTTAAATATCGATAGTTAACACATAATCTAACTGAGGAGTCCTTTTTGGCTACACATACGATCGGATGAGCATATTCACTCTCCGAGTGCTCGATTAGTCCTAAACTTAATAATTCTTCGATTTGTCTGTCGACTTCACTTTTGAGTGCCTCTGGGATTCTGTAGGGCTTCTGACGTTTTGGTTGGTTATCAGGTTTTAATTTAATTTTATGTTCTCCTACATTTGCAATTTTAGGGATTCCTGACTGAAGGTTGGAGTGTCTACGTAATATGCTGATCAGTTGCTCCCTCTCATCTTCTGTTAAATGGTCCAAGTGTAATTTTTGGTGGAGGTTATTTGGATCGTCTTTATTAATCTGCGGGATGTTTTCGATCTCACCGAAATCGATGTCATCATCATAGATGATGCCTATGTGTGTTGTCTGAGCTTTTAATTCTCTGATTTTATTCGCGTGTAAATGCTTTATACTATTATCTGGCAATTGTACTAAATAACTATAGGGAGACTTCTTTTCAAGTATCGTAGCTGGTGCTGTCCACCTAGCGTATATTTTGTGATTACTGTCCGGAATTAATACAATAACTTGATCATTCGGTTTAAATTCTTTATGTCTAGCTTTCCTGTTGTGATAATAAGCGTAAGCCTGCTGCTGATCCTTGCAAGAAATTCCGGCATGCTCGGCTGCTTTTTCCAATTTTATTTTCAGGTCATTTAAGTAATTGGTAACTGAGCCTAACTGGCCAATTGGTAGAGGTGTTTCGTTGGTCCATGATGACTTTAATATGGAAAGAGGACCAGTTGGATGCCTACCATATAACATTTGGAATGGACTAACGTTCGTCGTAGCATTTGGTACCTCCCTGTATGCCCACAACAAAAAGCGTATGTGTTTATGCCAACTCCCGGCATTTTCTCTTATAACATGGTGTATCATCCCTTTAAGTACCCCATTCCATCGTTCCACCAATCCATTCGACTGTGCGTACCCCGGAACGGAAAAACGCGGGGACGTCCCTAAACGTTTCATAAATTCTTTTGTGAGGGCCGAAGTGAAGTTTTTACCCTGGTCGCTAGCTATTAATTTAGGAATTCCGGTCCGTGAAAATATCTGCAAAAGGGCATCGCATGTGGATTTTGCAAAAAGATTTCGTAAACAGACCGCTTCCGGCCAATGCGTGCACTGGTCTACCGCGGTTAGTACGTACTTGTACCCTCCACTAGCTGGTTCTATTGGGCCTATTACGTCTATATTTACAATCTGCATTGCCTCGTCAGGAAGAATAACTGGTACACAAACGCTCTTTATAATTGAAATCTGAGTACCGCTATCGACGACCCCTCGTAAAATTTTATTCTCAAATTCTAAGTCTATAAATTGGAGTGGTTCAATTATTTTTTTCTTTTCTCGCACCCGTTCTAAATCAAATACATTCCGCGACATTACTCGGGCTGTCAGCGCATTTTCATTCGTATTTTTTTCTGATTTATTACCCTTCCCAACTAAAGAATTACAAATTGACACGTGATGTAATTTAGAACACAGCCTACATTTAGTTTTTTCCGTACAATATTTAATTATGTGTTTTTGCTTCAAACAAGCGAAGCATCTACCCTCAGCTTTTAATTTATTAATCCTTTCCTGAATTGAATATCTGTCACATTTTTCAGTTAGATGATTATCTGACCTACAAAACAAACAAACATTCTCTAAAGCAAACACTTCAGCTACGCCAGATGTTTTGTTGATCTGTTTACATTCCGGTAATATTCCTGATAAGTACTTTGGCCTTGAATGGTCAGAAGATAAATTTATAATTTGAGTTTGCTTTTCCCTAGCCTCCAAATCATTTCGGATAAATGATAATAATTTATCCAAGCTGTAATTCTCTTCAGAATTTTTGACACTTTGTCTATTGAACTCAAGCGATAAATTATACAGTAATGCTTTTAATATTATCGGAGTCAATAATGCATCAAAACTGTCCGCTTCCATTTCTAATGACCTTAGACTACGAATCTGCGTTTGAATAGCGTCATATAATTTAGGTAATGACATGACGTCATGCGATTTTGTAACCGGTTTTAAAGTTAACAGCGTATTAATATAACTGGTAATAATTAAATCTTTCCTACCAAATTGTCTTTTAAGTAAGTCGACTGCTTCTATGTAATTTTTATCAGATAACGCAAAACCCGATATAGAATTATACGCACTCCCTCCTAAATAACTGAATAAATAATTCATTTTCTCAATATTTGAGAGGTGTTCATTGTCATGTACTGCTGTTTTAAACGAGTTCCAGAAATTCTGGAAAAGTTTAATATCTCCATAATATTTCTCAATTTTAAGTGTCGGTAGTTTGACCGTGTTAGGAAATTCTACGCACCGATTTGCGGGACATACAGGGGGTGGGGGTTCTTTTTGTTTTAATTTTTTATTCACTCTGAACTTCCAGAGCGTAATTTTTTCCTGGTACTCTGCCGACGCCTTGGCATCTTTCTCGACTTCAGATAAATCATCAATTAATGTTAGGATTTCGTTATCCTCTTGTTTCAAATCACTACCTTTCTGTTCTAACATCGCCAAATTTTCTTCAAGATCGTCTAAGTTTGGCGTATCAGACACAAAATTATCTTCGATTTTTTTAATAATTGACGTAATGGAACTTTTAGTGACTCCGCGAGCTTTTTTTAATTTTGATAACTTATCTGCCATACTTAAAGTAATGTAATAAAATCTTACCTCCGTAAAAATATAATCTGAAACGGATAATATAAATCAAAAATAATCCGCACGTCCAGGGAAAAAATAATCCAGGGATAGGGTATCCTTACTGCACATTAAATTCACTTGTTGAATTCACTTTGGCCAAATCCCACAATACTTCTGACGCCAGTGTAAAGAGCAACCGGATGGTCGCGTGTGGGCTTTTCTATAAGGATTGGCCAATTATCAAAACAACACAAACATTTATTATACACATAGGACGGGACGGTGAACACAGACTGTCACAAACAAAGGTACACATGACACTAAGTCATATCAACAAAACTTATAGTTTCATCTTGATTCTTTACGGCTGGCACTAGCCAAAACTGCTCTCAGTAGTTTTGGATCACCTTCTTAGGCGAAGCCATCCCAGATTCTGCTCTGTTTCTTCTCTTTTGGCCACAGATGGCGCTTCTATAGGTGAGAGGGGTTGTACAAACATCACAGTAAATATAATTTTATCTGTAAAATGCACTGGAAATGAGTTACTTGAGAAAAATTGAAAAAGTGCCAAATTTTTTTGGTTTTTTTCGATGTAGTAAAAAAGCACAAGTTCTAGAAGGTCCAAAACTTGTTTTTTTTTTCATTAGAGAATCAACCTATACACAATACCCAAAAATCACAATTACCGGAATTTTTGCAAGGTAAAATGCTATTTCTACTGGACTAAAGCATATTTAAAAGATTTTTGTTTTGAAAAAGTGGTGCGGGATAGAATTAAAAAGTAGTCGCCCATGGCAGCCCTGTATCTTAGACTTCAGTTACCAACATTTTCAAACATCAATGGTGCATTCTTTTTTCGGGTTCTATGGGTTTGATTGCTAGAAGGTTTGGCTCACTGAACTTGGTTTTTGATTGTCCTCGGGCACGTGCAGAGCACTTCCTGTACATGCTGCTTTAGGTAGCGCGGAACCTAGGTAGGTCCCAGGTTGGTTCGAAAAGAGGTTTGTTGGGGACACACTAAATACTGCGGAAGCCAATGGGGCTCCCAAAACTAGGTTCATTTAAAAGATTTTCAAAAGATATAAAATCATACAAACTTGAGTTTTGTTTAAGGTTATTATAACAGGCCCCGGGCAATGCCTGGCGGTCAGCTAGTGTTAACATATTTCAGAAAAGCACATACATGTATTTTTTTTAATAAAATACAGAATTTTGCAAAAGAAAATTATTTAAATGATAATGGTTAATGATTTGAATCTTTTATAGCTGCTGTGTTAGATATCTTGGAAATTCTACCCCCCCCCCCTTTCTCTTAATGTTAGCATTAAAAACACTACTGCTGTTAACTGTTAATATCTGTATTTAAGTGGGAAAAAAAATCAAACCATAATTTAGCAGTATGATATAATTTGTTTAGTTATGTAAACAATTGGGGAAAACAGATTTAGTTGAGTTTTCTCCTATTGTTTGCCTACAGAGTAATTGTATTGATATTTCTTGCAATAGCTGACATTATAAAAATAAATGAATAAATAAAAGTAAAAAATGAGCCTTGAAAATAAAAGAAAGAAAAATCAGTGCTTCAAGAGATTTTGTGAATTACAGTTTCAATATATTTGCACATTTTACTGTAAATGGTAGGAAACATTGATTCTTTAATCTAAAAACAAGATTTTGTAATAATGCCAATATCTATTTAGTACCTTTTGATAAAATAAATTGTTTTTTCTCATTTTTTAGGATGGTTCAAAAGATGAACGGGAAGTTTTAGACAAGGATGATGCAGCATTTGCTAATCAAAGAAGGATGAATGCTGATCCTCTTGAAATTATGCTATTAAACATGGGATACCGTTTACCTGGTGTGCTTGAGCAAATGTCAGAAGATTTAGAGAGCCGTCCTGGTTCTGATAGGAATGTTGTTCAGTGTAGAACAAGTTGAATCTACCTATTTTTCTACATATTATATGAAATTATTTATAAAGAAAGTAGTACAAATTGTGTGAAGTGATAATCTTCCCACTGTGTAAGATTTTTAATCCAACTGATATACTCATATGTAGTAAAATGTGAAAATTATTTTCTGTATATTTTTATTTCTCATCTTTAAAATATGGATCATTTATCTAGATTGTTTTTAACTAAGTTATGTAAAAGAATGTTCTAAAGTGTGAATAAGAATGGCAGTAATTATGCATCTCTTGTAAGAAACTCTAAATATTGATATACATTCATCATTTCTTTTAGAATTTCGTTGATGATAAAAGTGTAAATATTATTTACTGCTTTTAAATCTTTTAAATTTGAGGATTTGTGAATATTCAAAATGTACATATTGCTTTAATTTATTAATTTTCTTAAAACTTGTGTTCGACATACCTAACCACCAAGGCTGATTTTGTGCTGTTGTAGTGACAGAAGTAATTATTATTTAAATGTGTATTCTTTTTTTTTATATTAAATGATATGTTCTGACCTGTGAATATAAATCTTTCTTTTGTTATTTTGTTTCTATTTTAAAGTAAATACTCTTCTGTACATTTAATATTGACTGTGTATAATATTTAAATAGAAAACACATTATATTTAATTTTTTCATGATTATTACAGGTTTTTTATTTGAAAATTTATTAGTTTTTATCTGTGATAGTTACATGTATAAATTAAAATCTTAGTTTAATGTTTATCTTTTCACGTTTTATTGCGTTATACTGCTTAAGTTAAGTGATAATTTTATGTTCTTATTATTGTTGATTATTTAAGATATTTACAACATTTCATTTCTTTTTGGCATAAATCATTTACATTTATGAATAATTTAGAGAGTGATAGAAGATAAATATCTCTTGTTTTTTATGTTCCTAAAAGCAAAATATCCCCTTTGTGAAATTTAGTCAAACAGGATTAAAGTAATTTTCAGTTTTATTATTTTAAATTCCCTATACATTTTTCAATAATATTTATATGAGATATAAAAAAGTTTAAATGTTTTAGTGCAGAAAATTGATAAGATTTTGAGAGCAAGGCAATTGTAATTAGAGGTTTTGCTTGTAATCTTTTTTTGCACAACCTTTTTCATTCTTTCTTTTGTGTATGCTAAGCAGACTAATGTGAACCGTGTTACTATACTAATGAAACTGCTTTGTAATTTTAATGAATGATAATACAGCAAGAAGTTTACTTTTTAAGAAATTGGGATTTTTATACCTGATTTTCATATGTACTAGCAAAAAAAAAAAGGTAGACAATTATTCTTTGATAATTCAGACTAATAAAGTATTCTTGTTTATTAATTATAAAAATGATATTTTTAGTTATTAAATCTTACAATCGGCTGAAAGGACATTTTATTGTATGCATCTAACTAGCAACTTGTAGATCCATATTTTGCTCTAATAACAGCAGATTATATTTAAGAAGTGGCTCAATGGAGAATCAGAAATGAGAGAGCAGTATTTCCAAAGAGTTTGGAATTGAGATCTGGTGAAATGGCAGGCTGATCAAGTGCTTCAAACTTGTTTAAAATATTCTTCTAATCAATTCTTTCCCAATTTTAAGCGATTGAACAGAATATTATTTTTCAGGGTGATGACAATAACAATAGAAAAAGGAATGTGCTGAAGAAAGGAAGAAATGGTTAGACAGCATGTACACATAACTTCAACCTGTTAAAGATATATCCAAAAGCAATAAGGTCCAAGAGATGCCCAAGTAACTGATAGCTAGACTTTTAAATCCTTGTCACCAGCATGTAGAACTTTACTCTGACATAAGAGATCTAGAACTCAAAAAAGTTTTCACCACATTTGCAAACTTCTAATGTCATTATTTAAGTTAAACTTTGATTCATCTGATTAAATAACATATTTTCAATTATCAACAGTCTAGTTGAAGTGAGAATAGCCTCAAAACTCATTGTCTCCCAATCAATAAATGGGAGCATTACAAGCATCTCTCATTATAGCCAGCTTTTGCTATTCTCCAGTTAATCTTTTTTGTGTATATGCTAGTAAAAAGAACTTCATTAAAATCCATAATGATTTGTTGTTTTTCCATTAATTTTGATCCCTGATTGCTGGTTTCCTACCAAACTTTTCTGTTCATCATCACTTTTATTCAGTAAACTCAAGCTATGTTATTACAAAAAATGCCAGAAAGTGTAGCTGTTATTGAAATTGTACATCAACTTTGAAAGAAGTGATCAATTGCCTGCAATGCAATTTCTTTAAATTATTTACTTCAGTCGTCATGACTTTCTTTCCCTATGATAAAAACTCAGACATATGTACATTTCATTTCTTAGGTGAGAATTTGGCTGATTGTTGATTGAATGCTTATATGTAATGACCATCGACTGCTGTGTATTATAATGTGTCCTTTCAGCATATAAAGACAAATAAAAATATTTTCAATTATTAAACATTTAACGAATTCTCATCATGGTTTCAAAGAAGTGCACTTCTTATTTCTTTAGATAATAATCTTATATTATTAACTATTGATCTAATCAGATTTATGTATTGAATTACTTTTATAAGCTTTATTTTTAAAAATTGGGCTTTCAACTTGATTTTTAAATATTGTATTCTATATGTAAGTCATTATTAAAATATGGATATTTATGAGTTAACACATTTTATATATAAATAATAATTTTTTTTCTGTTATTTAATCTTGAATAAGTTTTTGCCATGGTGTCAAGAAAGTTCATTTTATATCTATTCAGATACTAATATTATCAACTATTAATCTAACTAAATATTTTTAAATTATTTTTGTAATCTTTAAATCCAGTTTAAAGCATTATATAATTTCTTTTTCATCATAATTCAATATTTTTTTCTTATTCATTAAATTATGTATGCCCAGCATGCTGTTAATTCCTCTAGACAGCCTCATTCTATCCCCGTGTATTTGGTTAGTGCAACTTATTAGTTCTTTTGTGCATCTGCATGTATCGTAACATTCCTAATCATTCTTCAATTTCTGGTATAGTCTAATTTTTGGAGCATGGAATTTGGAGTTTTAATATTGTCAAAATCATAATAGTAACACTATTTTGTGCAGCAAACAACTAAAGTTAAAACTTCATGTTTGGATTAAACATCCACCCAGCATCCTATGTATAGTGCAGTCCATATCTCCAATTCTGCAAATAGAAATGAGACAAATTTTCTTATTTCTTGATATTCTTACCATATTCTTAAAAGAAAACATTCAAACTATAAAATAACTTTGTCATTAATGAATTAATCATCCAGTTTTTACATAATATTGCTTTAATCCCAAAAGTTTAATTTAAATTTATTTTTTTTCTTCATGGAATCCTGTTTTATCTTTTGTATTGAAAAAATTTAAATTATCATTAAAGAAACTAAAAACATCTAAATTCTTTTGTGAAAATAATTTGCATTTATAGTCAAATTCCTTAACATTTTAAATTCCAAAAACTCTGTAACTAAAAAATAATAATTTGGTTCACTATCTAATTTAAAGTAACTAATTATTTCATTATATTTAAATTTATTTGGCCAACTATCTATAAAAGAAAATTGTATTAGCTACATGTAAGTGGTTGCTAATATCGTGAACAACTCCATTCTGAACATTCCAGAAATAACCTGTGCTAAACAAATCATTTATTTCTAATTAATTAACCTGCCAACCTCCATTTTTTACTTTCAACATATCTCTTCATAATCTATTGGCTATGATTGGGAACTTTCAAAGTTGATGCACTGAAATTGTTTACCGTTAAAAAGTAATTTTCTTTGAAACCTTTAGAATAGTCAATATACTTTTATATTTAATTAAAGACATTAAAGTAATTATTTTAGAAAGTGAATGTAGCAATCTTATTTCATAAGAGCTGCAACATACTCTGTCATTAAAACTTGTTCAAAGCCATACTACTAAGATTTGTTTATATTTTAAATGCTGCTCACATTAACAAATTTCAGCAAAAGACATGACATCAATAATGTTTTAATGCCTCTTTGTGTGGCTGAGTATTTTTTAAATTACAGCCTGAGTTATTAATAATAGTTTGATTTTCAGAAACTTCTGTTTTTAAGGGATTCTGTAAAGAGATATTTAACATTGATTAAAAACTACAAAAGTAATTTTAAAAAAAGAGAATGCAGCAATTTCTTTTATTAGAACTGAATATACTCTGTCTTTAAAACTTTTACAAATTCCATGATGACAAGATTCAGTTTTATTTGTTAGAGAAATAACGAATAGTGATTTGGCCTAATAGCCAAATATCAAATATTCGTCAGACAAATACAAACACAGATTAAAATGTGATACTTTGTTATTTGTATATTTAAAAATATTTACAGCTTGAGTAAATTTTAAATATGATGTTAATAATAAAACATGACTTTTGATAAATCTAAATTACTAATAGCATAATTTGATGTGTATACACATGTAATTCATACCTATTGCAGTTAAAATAGGAACTCATTATTACCATTGTTAAATATACTTTAATTTGGTATTTTTTATTCGATACAAAAAATTAAGAATTTGCATTTTTTTGTTTTATACTTAGACATATCAAATTGATTTTCTATAAGTCAGGATGCTATGGTATTTTCATTAAAATATAAAGAATATTCTTCTTTTTTACTATCCAGTGATGCTTTTATCCTTTTGTACATTCAGTGTTAATACGTTCCTGAAGTAACTGCCAATCAAGTAAATTTTATTGCAATATATTTGTGCATTAAAATTCACTCATGATTTAAAATACAAAATATACTAAAAATACTCAATATAAATGTATATATATATATATATATATATATATATATATATATATATATATAATTAAAGTTACAATGCTTGTTTGAATACATGTTGCCTAAATATGCAGCAAGAAAAATGCTGTTATCTATATAACATTGTTAAATTTAAAATTAAGTTAATGTTATGAGATTTGTTTGATAATATACTCAAATATAATTTAGCAATATTTTGTATTTTAAATATATTTAAGGCTGTTCTTAAAAAAATAATAATATTACTCAGCAATGCAAATCTTTATGACACTTTACTAAAGCCATTTTTGTGCATGAAATCAGCAGATATTACTATTCAAGTGCTTTAGAATGGAATATCATTTTTCCATAAATGTATTACATATGTAATTAATTGTTCACCGATAGTTCTATCTAATATCAGCTTAAATCTCTAACTTTGTTATCCCTTAAGAGTATTAGACTTTAAAAAGAAGGTACAGAAATGCTATTTATCTTCTTAATATGCGAGTAAGAATAACTACAAATTCTGTGCATTTAAGCACGAATATGTCAGAGAAAAACAAGTTTGGATTTAAGAACTGTATTTTGAAAAAAGTACTTTTATTCTGAGTTTATTCGGCTAACTATCTAACAGCATTCAACTACTGATATTGGGATGAAGTAGCTGAATATTCATTACATCCTTAGCATTTTTACAATTGCTTCCAACCACTGAATCTTGCACTAAGACAGCTGTGGCTGAAATACAGTTATTAGTCATACTTTGAAAGGCATTTTAAAGATTTTTTAAAAATAATTTTAAAGCTTAGTACAGTTTTAAAGTTTTAATTTTAAAAGCTTAAAAAAAAAACTTTATTTTCAAACTTAGTATTAATACAATATACAAGAGCCATCCTGAAAATGTTGATATTTCCTAGTTATTTAATATTATATAAGTAATAAAAAATTTTTTAATTTTAAGCATACCAGTTTCGGTAGCATATAGCATACCTTCCTCAGTGCTCCAGTATGCTTAAAATTTAAAATTTTTGGTGCTTTTAACATTGTATTTTTTATGCTTCTATTATATTGTACCAAGCTCCTTCTTTATAATTAATCAAAAAATTCTTTTCCTTTGTGAATCATTAACAATTGTCAGCATTATGTTGAAACTGTGAACTTCTTATTTTTAAAAATATTTATATTAATGTTATACAGGGTTAGTCAAAATTATGTTAAAACATAAATGGTAAAACTTTTTGTTTTGGAATGCAACCATGCTTATGTTGATAACAATGGACAACAGGTGGTTACCGTACATGAAATACATTTAAATATATCTAATAAATGTTTCCCGTTTAAGTTTAACATAAGTTTTACTGAAACTTTTCCCATTTAAGCAGTAATATAATTTTGACTAACTTGTTATCCATTTAATTATGTCACGCTTGAAGAGGGATGGAGGGACGTTAACATGTTGTGATGTCAAATCCGAAAAGTATCAAAAGAATTAGGTAGGCATTTGTTTGCAAGCAGTAAAGATGGAATAAGGAATTTTGCTTAGTGGCCACTGGCTGGTAGGTTGATTTTTTTTAGTAGCCAGTTACTGGCTAGTAGGAATAATTTCTTTAGTAGCCAGTAAGTACATTTATGTCACTGAATATTTAATTTAAAAATATATGAGTTTAGAGTAAATTAGTAATTCATGTACCAAATAAAAATATTTTAATTCATATTGTTTTAATAAACTTGATATACTAATTTCCAATCTATTTTAAATTAACAGCAAAGTTATATGCAACATATGCTTATATAGCTAACTACATAAGTCCCACTACGCTTAGGTACTTAAAAAAAAAAAAAAAAATCTGAAATTTACAACAAATTTTCTGAAATGTAAAGGGGGGGGGAGGGGTCCTTCCTGGTACTAATTATGTATTTTTTTTCACGATACTTTAACAAAATTAGTGTTTTTCAGTGATCTATTGGCAATGTTTGTTTCTTCCATGATCCTTTGATGGAATGTGTGTTTTTTTGCGATCTTTTGAGAAAATTCACATTTTTTACGCGATCTTTTGATGAAATTCGCATTTGTTTTCGCGATTCTCTGACGAACTTCTCATTTTTTACGCGATCCATTGATGATATTTGCATTTTTTAAGCGATTCATTCATGATATTCGTGTTTTTCCCGCAACCCTTTGACGATATTTGGGTTTCTTAGCAATCCTTTGACGAAATTCGTTTTTTTTTCGTGATCATTTGATGAAATGTGCAGTTTTTTTCGCGATCTCTTGACAAAGTCTCGTTTTTTTTTTTTTTTTTTTTTTTTTTTTTTCGGTGTCTCTTTTGACGAAATTTGCAAATTTTTTTTTGCGATTCTTTGACGAAATTCGCTTTTTTTCATGATTTATTAATGAAATTAGGGTTTTTAAGTGATCCTTTGACAAAGTTCTAGTTTTTCTGTGATCCTGTGATGAAATTTGCAGTTATTTTCGCGATCTTTTGACAAAAGTCTCATTTTTTTTCATGATTTTTATGACAAAATACTTGTTTTTTCCTCGATCTGTTGACGATATTTGTTTTTTTTCGCAATCCTTCAACAAAATTTACGTTTTTTCCGCAATTTTTTGATGAAATGTGCATTTTTTTGCGATTTTTTGATGAAATTCACGCAGGTTTTCCCCGCAATTCTGTGACGAAATCCTTTTTGGAAAATCCTGTATTTGGCCGGTACTTTCCATATTTTTAATCACCAGTTTTTCACGTTTAGTCGCCAAGTGGCGACTGGCGAGTACTTATTTTCATCTTTAGCAAGGAGCATAATAAAATTTATCTTTTTTACTCATGCAGTATTGGGCTCTTATTGCTTTTCTTTTACTTTGAATTGTAGCAGTTTGAAGTAAAAGCTCCAAGGTTTTGTAGGGTTTTATAATATTTATTTTAATCAAAATTAAAAAAAGTACTTGATGTTACAACAGAAAAGGAGGGGAAATCACTTGAGTGTGACAATCTGCAGTATAAGGGAGGGAGGGATAAAACCCACAAAACTTGGTTGAGATAATTAATGGATGACCCATAACATTTTATTATCAAACATTAATCGAATAATTATTTTTTCAATGATTTCTGTAAAGTAATATAGCCTTAAGAGGAGGACAGTAAATTTTCAAAATCACGAAATTCGTCTAAAAATGAGGCTTTATTTCTTTGGAGAATAATGAAACTAGATGCTCAAATTTATCTGAGCAAAAAGATTTTTTCAATTCTGATGTGTCTTAGCAGAGCTATACACTTTTATATTTGTAAAATCTGTATATACAGTTTTTACACAATTTATACAGTTTTTTTTTTTTAACTTAAATGCTGATTTCTCAAAAATTGAAAATTTCACACTTTTCTAACATTTGAAACATTCCATGCATATTCCCAATTATCAGTCTCTCTTGAAATCTATTCTGTATATCCTCTATAAAATACTAAATAAGTGTTAGCATAAAAAGTTGCATTTCAGCGGCATTTTAGTATTGAAATTTATATGCATATGAAAATATATAGCTTCTTTTTTGGAAAAAAATAGAGCAGAATTATAAAATATATTTTATCGGCTTATACATTCAGGAAATATGCATGGGACATTTCAAAATAAGACAATCATTATTCATTATTAAAAAAAATTAAATATTGAAAAATTAAACTTTTTATTAATTTAACAGCAAATTTTGAATATAACTGAGCTTGCCATTAACAATTCTTCCAATTTTCAAATGAATCCATTGAAAATTGAAGGATTTGATTTTTAATGTCCACTCTCCTCTTAAACAGCCTGAAGTTTTATGAAATTAGTTTTTTCTACTTGATTTTCAAGTGTATTGTCTATAAATTGTAGATATTTATAATTAAGTCCTGTTATTTTTTAATTATATATGAATAATCGATACTTTCAGTTAAACTTATTAAATCATTATTAAAAAATTTTGTAAACTTTTTACTCTATTTTCACTAAAAAGACAGATATTTATATCTTATTGTTTCTACCATATTCATATGTTATTGTGTCTTAATATATATGAGTAAAAAGAATGATATTTCCAGTTATTAAATCTCGCACACTGAAAAGACAATACATTATGCACATTCAACTAGTATCCATAGATAAACTTTTTTTTTCTGATAATAGCATCGTATGCTTTAGAAGTGATACAGTGAGGTATTGAAGTGAGATGGTAGTATTTTATTACCGTTTGTCCCTAAAATGCTTGATAAAATTTAAATCTAGTGATCTGGGATGTCAGCTGAGTTTCTTATGCACATTGGAATGTTCTTCTGATTTTTTGCTGAATTCATGATAGATTGGGTGTTATCTTTGTAGAAGTTTCTATCATAAAAAATAAGGTATTTACTAAAAAGGTCTAAAATGGATGTAAATAAGTCAACATGTCTTCATCTGTTAAGGATGTATTAAGAAGCTTAAGCATGTCTGACTATGTTATTCCAAATCAACAGATCTGCATTATCAGCCTTTGGCACAAGATGTTTAATTCATCTTGAGTTTTTTTACCATACTCTCATGTTTTCAACAACTTTATCGATTTTAGACCTCAGTTCATTCTACTAAATATTGCTATTCCAATAATCAATAGTCTAGTGGTATTAAAATTTGGTAAATTACAGTTTCAAAAATTTATCTTAAACTTTACAAAGTCAAGCAATACAGATGTCTGCTGTTATAGACAGTTTTCACTATGTTTTGATGAATAAGTTTTGTGCATACAGTTGATGAAAATTGCTGTGATATGTTGCAAAGGTATGTTTTTATTTTGAAATATTAAATCTCTGAGCAAATAAATTTGCATTGATGCTGATCATCACCTGCTAGCTTCCTGCCAGTCTCTCCTTTCAACAGTTGTTTGACCCCATTTTTCATACTATTTGTTCACAAAAGCTATATATTATATTACTGAAATGTTCCAAAATTTGCAAGGGTCAGGTGGGAGGCCTACTAAATAAATGGCTTAAGCACTACCAATCCCAAAATTTGCAATGTGCATTTCATGCAGTGATTGTTTGCCTGCAATTGAATTTAACAAAAGGACATTCTTTATACAGTTTACCTTTCTTTTTTCCATGCCATATGAAAATCAAATGTACATGCTCTTAATTGCTTTTTCCATATTTTAATTGTTTCTTGTAGGAGTACTTTTACTCAAACTTGTTCAAGCATGGCTGTGTTTAATAATTTGTCCTTTCAGTGTATTCAAATAATATTTTCAGCCATTAAATTGTGATTGTTTTTCTCACTACTGTTTTGTTATCAAGTAAATGCACATTTGACCTTTCCTGGAAATCTATGCAATAACTTATTTTGTTATCAAGTAAATGCAAACATTTGACCTTTCCTGGAAATCTATGCAATAACTTGTTATCTTTGTTTCTTACATTTCGTTAATGTGACACTATGCAATTTTACTATCAAATTTTATTCTTTTGCTGATGCTTTTGTATCCATTGTACATCTTTTCCTACCATCAAAGATGTAAAGAGTTTTGTAGATTAAAAATAATAATCTGTGTGTTTTGGGATTTCTGTGTGAATTATTTTACATAGCTTGAGAATATGTATGTGCAATGCTTTCTTCTTTAATTGTTACTAAGCAATATTTTGGTAAAAGCTATCTCAAGATAGCTGATCTCTGTTTTAGGCTTTTTGAATATTTGAGGTTTTAATTTACGAATATTCTAATTGTTCAAATGAATATTTTGTATCATTATGAATCAGTGCCTAAATAGTGCTGTTAATCAATCGTATACAAACTTTTTAAAAATGTGTTTCTCTTGGTTTTGTTCTTAATAATATTTCTTGTTTAATTTATTTTAAATACAGAAAACAACTTTGTATCTATGCACTTTATAAAATCAGAATTTGCTTATTTTCATTTAAAAAGGTTTAATGTCTTATTATATTCTTCTTGGTAATTTCTGTGTACATTTGTCCTTATATAATGTGTATTATAATAAAATGTATGGTGAGAACTAAAGCAAAGAGATAATCAAAAAGTATATTCTCTGGTTTCTTTAAAACTGTGTTTTTTAAAATAGCATCTTCGTTCATAATATTATCACATATTTTGTTAATGCTAAGAAATTTTGGTGTGTTTGTGACAATGTTATGCTTATAGCAAAATTGCCATGTTTGTGTTCAAATATCATATAATACTACATATGTTCTTTCTTTTCAAGAGTGTGTAGATTTTTTGCTTGCTTTACAGTGTGTTTGCATGCATGAAATGCTTTGTTGTACAGAATTTTTGTTATGTTGATGGAATTTTTTTTTTTATTATTTACTGTAGGTTTGTTGAAAAACCTTTAAAAGCAATAATGGTGCTTTTTCTCTATTGCTGTTGGTATATTCATAAGTAAAATTGGAATATTTTTATGTATTTTTAAACACATACATCTTAGACAACCTGTGTTGTAAATGTGACTATTTGCAAAATCATGCACTTTTGACACATCTTGTAGAACCTAACAGCTGTAGTTCTAACCATACATTATTTTATGATAAAAAAGCCTTTCTTCATCTTTTAACTGTTAAAACACTTTTTAGCTATCTTATTTCTTATTTGCATCTTTCAAAATTAACAACGGTAAAATAAAAGTCCAAAAGTCTTTAAAAAATAAACAAAATCAAAAAATTAAGTGCTTAAAAAAATTAGTTTCCAGCGATGAAAATTATTGACAGATCTTTGATTTACCACACTTTTAAGCATTTTAATACTATTTTGTACCAATCATTTTTGTACTTATCAGTCAATTAAAAGTTGTTAGTTTTATGTTAATATTTATTAAGCTTTTCATTTTATGAAAAAAAGACAACGAAGAATAATTTCATCTTCTTTTGCTTCATTTTTTTCTCTTTTTATGTACTTTCTTGAGGGTTTTTTCCTTTTTTGGCAATTTTCTCATTTTCATCCCTGATTACCATATCGTACATTCTTTTTAGAATGTATGATAGACTTACTGTACCTGCAATATTTTTTCAATTCAAATGATGGTTTTTCTTCCTTCTTAAATTACAAATCATAACAAATTACAGCTCAATTTGATTAATTTCATCTAATTTCTGGTAAAGTGAATCATTCTATTATAGCATTACTACAACTTTAACTGACAAACCTGCACTGTCTGTTATGAAAGACCCCACAATCTTGATTAGCTACAAAATCAGTGGAGTCATTTGTCTGTTCACAGAGGAAAAATGTTTTTAACCCTTTAAGCGTCCTAACCATGTTTTTCTGCCATATAATCTTTGAATTCAAGGGTAGATTTAGCACAAAATTGATGTTAATTGTATTTTTTTGCAGTGTGTATGATAAATGAATATGTAAGGTAATCATAAACAAATCCCCATTCAAATATTTTTAATAGCTATTATTTTATGAATCATTAAACATAAATGAAAAATTTTGCAGGATGCTTAAAGGGTTAAAGAAGTTCTGCACTCTTATTACATGCATATTTTTCTTTATCCTCTGCTTATTTGCCAGAAATACTAACAGTTCAGCCACAAAAGGCCCAGGTTATAAAAATTGTATCTATTTTATTAAGGACTACAGTATTTATTCATAATAATTGCCAAGTTGATTCATGTGATGTTACAGAGTATAATATTTTTCACTTTTTTATTTTTATGAAATTATAAAATTTTTATTTAAAGAAGTCTTTTATTCCTGATTTTATTTAAAATATCTAGTCTTGTTGTTTATCTTCTGTTTATTTAAATATACTTTTAATTAGTTTCAATACTTGGACGGTAAAACCTACCAAGCTATTATTTAAGTACATTTGTTTCCTGTTTAATTTTTGTCTTTTAATAGTTTGTTTACTGTAAATTTTAGGCAATATTTTTCTATTGTGACTTTCAATTATATTAATAATTAGCAGGTGTACTTAATTTTTGGGAAGTTATGCTGTATGTGATTTTCTTTTCAATTTTGTCTTAAATTTGTATATTCCTAACCATAGATTGTGAATTATTCTGGGGCCTTCATAAATTTTATAATGGTAATTGTTGTTATTTCAAAGCTATTTCCTTGAACGATTTGTCTGTGTATTAAAATTTTATGTTGAACTATTTACTATGAATGTTTTTTTTCTGCTTAATATGCTATGCATCCATTTTGATAGACAGTAAATTAAATAGAGTTTCTTTAAAATAAAAATGTTGCCTTTCAATTGATATGTTTAACTTAATTAATATACAGTATGTGGTTATGCAAGAATTTTGTGCAAATAAAATATTGAAAAGTTTTATCTTCAAGACATTTATAATACATCTCTAACATTGGACTTATGGATGTTGATCATATACTTACTTTTACTGAAATTGAACATATATGTATGTAAAATATGCTGGCCTGTTGTGGGGTTCTGTTCTGTCACAAATTGAGTTTGTGTCATTTAAATGCACTGCTGAGTCTCTTGGCAGTATTGGTAAATAATTGACTCGGGACCTCGCTCCTTGAACTACCAATATCTTTATTTATGAGGTACAAGCTACAAAGGAGTCGCGAGTCTGCCGGAGGCCCCGAGATACCGTATATTTCTTAGCTCACATTCTTGATCTTATAGTGGCACATCAGATATCTAAAAATTCTGAGCTCTTCAGCTGAGCACATGAGTTTTGCTATGAAGTTTGGAATATTTTCCAGCAGAGGGCGAAAGTGTCGATTTGGGAGGAAACTTTAATTTAATTGGCTAAGACTATTTTTAATGATGGGATTTCTAATATTATTCATGTCTTGCATCATCTACAGCTAATTCTAATTTAACTGTTATATATTATTTATGAGATAATCATGGTATGAGCTGTCAAATCAGACAAAAGTTAATTATGATTTAACTCTTATAATGTAATCATAAATATCTCATTTTGACACTAATTCAACTTTGTACTCAAAAACATATTTACTTTGATCAATTACTTTGATTTATTAATCTGAAATTACTAGCTGTCATTCTGGAGAAACTTGATTAAACTTTATGATTTAACTGAGCATGAAACATTCAGTTTGTTTATGCTATAAACTATGATGATGCTTACAAGATAATTTAATATGTTTTATGATGACTGTCTTATGTCAACAAAGAGTAATTATCTTTTCCAACTCTGTTTCATAAATATCAATTCATAACTATCAATTAGTGTCAAAGATTTTTATGATGAAGAAAATCTTTTTATCCTTTCATGTATACACATATACACACATACAATATGTAGTCAGAAGTCACCAGACACTTAAGTTTTCAAGTTTTTTGTTGTTACTCTTTAGAGAAATACGTGACAATGTTCTTTACTGTTGACCATGTAAAGAATGTTCTTGAACTCACTTTCCTGTGAACATTCACATGAGTGCATTTAAGGGATCTAAAATAAATTGAATAAGAGAAAAATGTATATTTGTGATCACCTTATCTCATTAAAAGTTAGAAATGATTTGTATTTTTCACAAATGATTTTACTTGTCATATGCAAAATTTTTTATATCTCTCAAAAATACTATGTTAGTATACCTTGAAAATACCGCTTTGTTTTGTGTATGTTTGAAATTTGTAATAGATTTTTGGGAACATTGGTCGAAAGTAGCAAAACTCCAGTAGTCGCTATATTTTCTTGTAGTTTGCAGTGTAACACACTGCATTTTGAAAAATATAGCTAGTAATTTTGATGCAAAAAAACAAAAGTTTGTAATGAGTACTGATGCTGTTTTTTTTAACACTACTAAATAATAATAAATAAAAAAAATAACATTCTATGAGTGTGTTGAAGGGTTAAGTAAACAAAATTATTGGTAAATACATGAATAAATGGTAACTTTGTCCCATTGCAGTAATTATGATAAGAATAGTAAATAAAATTTATCCAGTGGTTATGCATAAATATGTTATACACAATAATAGTCCTTCATATTGCTTATTCAGTTATGAAGATCACTCTGTTTTCGTATCTCCTGAAAAAATAAGTATCTAGTTTAACTGCATATTTTAAGTAACTATTTATAAATGTGTATTCTATTGCACATATACAATTATATGTGTATAAGCTAACATTTTAGAGACTAACAGGAAATATATTTTTGTATGTGATCTTTATTAAATTTAATGTCCTCATTTATATCACATTTATTTATTCTATCTGGACAGATGCAATATAACAAAGTGCCGCTGTATAATTAATTGTACCACTGTATTACTCAATTTGGGATATATATTGAATTCCTTGACAAAATCTGAAATTAGCAAAGTATTGAAAGTACTCTTGAAATGTAGTTTGTAGTCTCTACTTTTAGAAATGCATTGATGTAGTTGTAGTTATCTACATTTTTATTACAGTAGTTTGCAAAAAACAAAAAACAACAACAACTACTGGCTGAGAATGTAGATCATTCTTGTTATATTTCATATGATACTGTATAATATTTTCAGGTGCTCCATATTCTCATCCAACTGCACTATGCATATTTTTCATGTGCATTGCACTGTTCTTTCATTTAAAATAGGCTCTACAGTGATGGGTTTAAATTAATTACACTAATAAACACTCTTCATGAAAATTTAATTTTTTATGGCAACATTAATATAGCATTCATTAATAAGCTCTCATCCACTATACATACAATTTTTCATCTCTAGGCAGGAAAAGTGTGCTACAAAACAGATTGCAATCTGAGTAGTTTTTTAAGCATAATTCAAACTACTTGGTGGAATGAGCTGTAATTTTGGACTAGCGAGCATGACCAAGCTAAGCTCGGTCAAAATTAGCCTTGTGTTTAATTCGATATTTCATTCTCACTGTATAATTCTTGCTGTTTAGATAAAATTGGCATGATCCTAAGCCATAGGGACCCACTAACCGAAATTTTTCGAACACACGACCTAACCAATTTTTGCATCACGACACAAATTTATAAAATTTATAATCTGGGACATTGAAAACTCTTAATAAATATCAGAATTTTTTTTTTTTTCTTGACATTGAAAGTTATTCGTTAAAATGGGATCATAAGTTTGTTATTTTTGTTCCATTTTTGTCAGACCATAAAAAAATTCACTAAATCGAGAAATTCGTTAAATCTGGGTTCGACTGTATGCACATCTTATACTATAATGCGAGCAAAAATCGTGTGTGTATGTATGTATGTACAAACATCTACATAGTCATCTTCAATATTTTTTTACAATTCGGCATTTAAAAATAATCACAATAAGTCGATATAAACACTAATTGAAGCTATAGCGCCACTCACACCTTCAACAATTAAATGAAAACTAATTGTCAAAATACTTTTGAGCTAAGGAGGAGTCATATTTCTTCGGTGGCGCCGAATGTAAACAAACAAGTTGAAACTTGATACATTTGAATAACTGCAGTCATAGTGTTCTCAATTATAGGGAATATATTTTCTTTTACATTTTTATATTAAATAAAAGATATATGGTAGAGAAGAATATATGGTTGTCAAAATACTTTTGAGCGCTACTGTACATTCAAATTACTGTTTAAAAAATGTAAACAAAACATTAACCAGAAAACTGTAAAATCTGTACAATCTCTTATTTCAGGTTGTGCAGATATGAGAAAGTCTACTGTATTTCATTTGTCATAAGGAATAATCTATATCAGTGTTTTTCAAGTTTTTTTTTTAAATGCATGACACATATGAATGTGTAGTTATAGTTTTGCAGTGTACTTGAGTGCATAGTTACACTTCCAAGACATATTTAAATTATAATGATAAAAAATGGTATATATCTTTGAAATTCATTTATAAATACAAACAAAATGCACAATCACAGCCAATAAAATCGTTTTATTTTATGTCTATACCTTCTATTTTACTTTATGTTTTTAAAAGTGCAGTCAAACACAATTAAGGCTCATTTCAAGGGACTAGGCAAAAGTTGGACATTAAATATGATTTGTGTGTTATTTTAATCATTAAATATTATTTGCAGGAAATGTACACATTTTATACATCTAATCTCTAAATGAGCTTTAGAGCTTTTACTTGTATCTTTACAATAAAAAAATGTTCTTTTTATACACACATATATTAAAATTTAACTGCATTCAAGTATAACTCATTTGTTTTCATAGGACTGAGTGGGATAATGATGGAAAATAAATATGGATTTAAATATAGCTTTATTGTCAATATGTTACAACAACCAAAAATAATACAACTAAAATAAAAGAAAATAAGTTAAAACTGGTGTGAATGACTAAGAACAAAAAATCTTCTTGAAACATCATAAAAAATTTTGTATGGTGTTTCAAGAAGATTTTTTGTTCTTACAACTAAAATAATTTTCCTTTTAGCCCAATTTTTTTAACATGCTAGGGAACCCTGCTCTCTATGAATGATGTAAAACCAGTGTACCAGAACCAGTTTGCAATTGTTTTTTGGCTTGACACTATCCCAATATTCACTGAAATAATGCATTCTAACCAGTAAACTAGTAGATGTCGGTTGTTCATTTTTATTGCATTCCATACCATTGAGCACACATCAAATCTGATGACAAAACTCAATGTGGGTGCTTTTAAAACCTGAAAAATACTCCTTGTGGGCTGGGTAGATTTCCACTAACAGTACTACCTTCTCAGTTTTTTTCTTGCATTTGTAGGTTGAAGTCACACATCCATGAGATAAAAAGATTTTCTCTCATCCAAGGCTTGTCCTGGTTTGCATATTCACAGAAAAGACTCTTCATTTTTTCTAAACTGTGGGGATTTTGTGATTTACAAATTACTAGGGGCATAATTTTTATGCCACCTGCATTTCTTTCGATAAACACTCTACTTAACTTTCCTCCAGTGTTTTTCTCTTTTTTTTTATAGCAAATGTTTTATGAAGCATTAATTGATTATTTTGAAAAAAAGTCTAAATTGGTAATTCGCGGAAGCTCGCTGGTTTTCTTAGACTCTACATCTTCAGTGTTCACTGCTGCTTCTTCTCCCAAATACATGCTTCTATGACCATTCTGTGATCATATTGGCATGCTTCTTTCATACCAATCTTTAAACCGGTTCAATCATTCATGTGGTGACTCAAATTGTTTGTTTGTCTTTGCCATGTGTGAAACCTTTTGTTTCACTATTTACCATTAAAACTCTTTCAGGGGCACTGGAAATGGTTAATTTTAATGGCCAAACTGCCAATTGGCACTAGTAATTTTTTAGTACAATTTCGATTGCTTAATATACATGAAAAAAGCTTTTGATTATTTTCAAATAAATTTGTAAATTGCAGTGTGAATTAATTATTTGAACATTTTTAGAGCAGAAATGCCTTGCCCCTGAAAGGGTTAAGTGATGTGTTCAAAGCTTGGAGCTTGAGTATCTCAGTCAAACAATATCCTTTATACACCATTGTTTCTTGGTTTTTACTTTCATTCTCTTGAACAATTTGCAGTAGAAATTTTGATTATATCTGTAACATATATTGATTTTGCAAATGTGGTTTTAATTGTCGAAACCATCAAAGTCATATGTTTTAATAATGTGTATAGTTTATATCACTCTGTAAATACAGTGAAGCACTGCTTATACATTTCTCGTTTATACGTTTTTATCATTTATACGTTTTTGTGAATGGTCCCGGCAAAATCCAATGGATATTAACGTTAAATAATTTCATTTATACGTTTTTCCTTAAATGACAGATTTCATTTATACGTTTTTTTTTCAACAATTCAAGAAGTCAGAAAATGTGCATTTCAACCTCAGATTCCCAACTCCCAATTGTTATTCTTACAAAAGGCACGTGACCTTAATCCACACCTGCCCGGTTGAACAAAAGCCTTACCCCTAAGGAATGTGAACATCCCACTTTCTATAGATAAGGGTTGTTGTTGTGCTCTACCCAGGCCCATCAGGGCAAGTTCTTTTCCCAGCAGCTTCAGTGTCTGGATTTGTATCATTCACTAGCAGTTCACGATGACTTCGCGTAATAGAAAATCTCTGTCGTTAAAGGAAAAAATGTGCATTTTTTAAAAAGTGGATGAAAACCAACATTTAAAAAGAGTGGATCTTGCCAAAGAATTAGGTTTACCAGTTCCAACTTTAAACACGCTAATTTATAAGCTTAAAGATCATAGAGGAAAGCCATCATCAAAGTGGTTGTAGTGTTTCAAAAAAACTTTGAGTCCAAAGCGGAAAATTCGCTGATGTTGAAAAATTGCTTTTACAGTGGTTTAATCAGTGTCGTAGTGTAAAAATTCCCATCAGCAGACCTTTGCTTATGGAGAAAGCACAAAAAATTTCGAAGAAGCTGAATGTGGAATGCAATGCATCATTTCTTCAGGATGACTTCACAAGTTTAAATTCAGACATGGCATAACAGGCAAAACTGTAAGTGGAGAGTCTGGAGATGTTGATTGCGAAACAGTGGATGATTGGATTCAAACCAATTGCGAGATCTCATAAAAGAATATGAACAAAAAGACATTTTCAATGCAGATGAAACCGGTTTGTTTTATAATCTTCTGCCATCTAAAACTCTCACAATTAAATCAGATACGTGTCATGGTGGAAAAAAGAGCCAAGTGTGATTAACAGTGTTATTGCTAGTTTAGACCACGGTGACTTCGAAAATGTGAACATTAACATCTTACAAGCTACGAATTTCATAATGATGACTTGCAAAATGTTTTATCCAAAACGATAAAAAACTGCTTCAGCCTTAGCGGATTTTTAACTCCAGTGAATGTTAATCCTATTGAAAATGCCGACCCTGATCATTTTGCTCCACCAGAAAACTGGTCAAATTTAAGTGATGTTACTACATTTGAAGATTTTGTGCAATGTGATTCGGAGCTTGCAACATGTTCTCTTCTAGCAATCAATGAAATGATCGCAAATGAGGACACTAGCAGTGAAGAAGAGGATAACCGCACTGAAAAGCCACTGCCAAGTTTTCAACAAGCTTTGGCGGGTTTTAACACCATGCAAGAATACCTCATTAGCAGTGATTTGAATGATAATCTTAAGACGGCACTTTTAATTGTGAACAATGAACTTTTTTCTGTGCATTCCAAAAATTCCGTATAGCAAAATATTTGGTACATGTTGAATGAATATGAATAGTAATAAGTTGTAAATTATATCTGGAAAGGGAAGTTTAGTTTTACATACCTCTTTATTTCATGTACGAGGCATGTTTTTTAAGTAAGTACCGTTTTGGAATTAAAAAAAGACGTGCAAAGATATCGCAATAATTTTATTTTTACATGAAAGCCTGTACCTTCATCTACTTTTCTACATAATTTTCGTGATTATTGAGGCACTTGTCATAACGTGGCACCAGTTTTTGAATACCCTCCTCATAAAATTCTGCCACCTGACTTTTTAACCACTGTATCACAAATGTTTTGACTTCGTTATCATCTTGAAGATGCTGACCACCCAGGTGTTTCTTCAAGTGCAGGAACAAATGGTAGTCGCTGGGTGCCAGATCAGGGCTGTATGGAGGATGATCTAGAGTTTCCCATTTAAAAGATTTGATGAGATCTTTGGTCCGATTAGCCACATGTGGACGGGCATTGTCATGCAGCAAAACGATACCCTTACTCAACTTGCCACGTCTTTTGTTCTGGATTGCATGACGCAGATTGTTCAATGTCTCACAATAAGACGCTGCATTGATTGTCTCATTACGAGGCAGAAACTCCACTAGCAATACTCCTTTTTTGTCCCAAAAAACCGTGCACATGATTTTCTGGGCAGAAATTGTTTGCTTAAACTTCACTTTTTTGGGTGATGATGAATGTCGCCATTCCATGGATTGTTGTTTCGATTCTGGTGTGACGTAGGCCACCCATGTTTCGTCACCAGTAACAATTTGGTCTAAAAAATCTTCACCTTCATTGCGGTACCACTCAAGGAAAGTCAATGCACTGCCTAAACGTTGGGTTTTGTGCAAATCCGTCAAAATTTTTGGAACCCAACGTGAACACAATTTCCGGTAATTCAAGTTCTTGGTCACAATGCGATACAAAACACTACGAGAATATTGAGGAAAGCAGTCGCACAATGATGAAATTGTAAAGCGTCTGTTTTCTCTCACCTTTTCGTCCACTTTCTGCACCAAATCTTCATTAACGACCGAAGGACGCCCACTCCATTCTTCATCATGCACATTTGTGTGGCCATCTTTAAATGCTCTCACCCATTTCCTTATCATTCCATCACTCATAATGTTTTGTCCGTAAACTTCACAGATCTCACGATGAATATCGATCGGTTTTACGCCTTTAGCACTAAGAAATCATATAACAGCCCGTACTTCACAATCAGCGGGACTCACGATTGTCGGAGGCATCTTAAACACTCAGTAAACAACGTATACAATGAAGAATCAGACTGTAATGGCATCAGTGCTTAGACAAGAGATATAGGTAACCAGCGCGCATGTGCGGAACGTCGACCGTAGCACTGTGGCGGCAGAATCGCAAAACGGCACTTACTTAAAAAACATGCCTCGTATTTTAATTTATCACTGATTTCTTTATTGTTGGTAATTTCGTAAACTTCGTACTTTTGAGAATTTCGTTTATACATTTTTTCATTTATACGTTTTTTTTTCTTCGTTCTTTGTAAAACGTATAAACGGTGCTTCAATGTCTATCAATGTCGCAATATTTTAGTTTGATTTACGAAATCTTATCATGATATTGAATATTAGTAATATTTCTTATAATTCAACAGTCCTCTGTGCGTTTTTTTTTATGGCTGCCAATATATATTTTAAAAGTTATTCTTGAGATAGGTTGCTACAACAGTTGCAAGGAAAAGTGGTACTTTTCTGTTAGCCAGGTGCATGTGATAAATTGACAAGTACTTTTCAATCACTGTCATTCTTGTTGCATCCATTTCATTTAAAATAAATACATTCGAAATAAACATATTACGCACATTGATACATGCCTTTCATTAAAAATACAAAATAAGAAATAATACTATAAACCAAATCATTCTAATTCATCATCAAATTATTGCTTCTAATTTACACATGCGAAAAATAAAATCTGCTATTGCCAAAATTGAAATGCTAATGGCAAGTTCTGTGGCTGGCTAACATATAAATACTAAAAAACCTCTTTACGTAGCGGGTTTCTTCGACATTTGTAAGAGAATTCTAAAACAAAGTATAACTAATTTTGAAAATTTTTTAAACTAACAGTGCAAGTCACATTGAAAACAGTTTATTAGAACTTTTTAAAAAGGTTAATCTTTGATAATTGGGATCACTCGATTACAGAATCTTCCAATGCAACTCTGTTACTATGCAATGTAGAACAATATGATACATACCTTTACTGCAAAACTGACTAACAGTGCTAGTCTAATCAAATTACACCCTGTAGAACTTTTTAAAAAGGCTAATTTTTTACAATCCGGTTCATCTAATTTTAGAACTTTCCACCATAATTCTGTAATTAAGAAACATGGAATGATATGTTACATACTAAAACCTTTCCTTCAAAATTATCTGATGAACAATACAAGTCGCATCAAAATCCGTCCAGTAAAACTTTTTAAAAGGACTAATCTTTCCTAATCTGGTTCATCAGATTATAGAACTTTCCTCCATAATTCTATAACTAACAAATGTAGAACAATATGTTACATATTAAACCTTCAATGGAAAGTTATCTGATTAACAGTGCAAGTCGCATCAAAATCCGTCCAGTAGAACTTTTTAATCCTTTCAGCGTCCGAGGGTTTTCCAGTATTTTTATACGAATGCATGTAAATTCCAGGATATATATATTTTTTAATCACAGTTTGATGCTATAATATCTTTAACCACTTCACCGGCTGCCCCGAGATAACTCGGGGGTAAAAGCACTGTTTCCCCATACCTGTCGCCGGTGAAGTGGTTAATATCACTTCTTTCTAAATAGGGTTCAAAATAAAATTCTGTTAAAAATATTTTTGTTTACAGCTATTTTAACATGATTTCTAGAAACAGAAAAATCCGGCCCAGCCAATTAAAGGTTTTTAAAAAGGCTAATCTTTAGGGCTGTGGAGTCGGTGGAAAAAATGGATGACTCCGACTCTTTCGCTAAAAAATAGGCTGACTCCAGCAACGCAGATCTGCTTGTAAAATGGATGACTCTGACTCCGGGAATTTTAACAGATCTGACTCTGACTCCGCAGCCCTGCGAATCTTTCACAATCGGGTTCAGCTGGTTATAGAATTTTTTCCATAATTCTATAACTAAGCATCGTAGAACAATATATTATATATACTAAAACCTTCCCCGAAAAATGATCTATCTAACAGTGTAAGTGCCATCAAAATCTATTCAGCAGACCTTGAGTTATAAGCAGCCAGAACGAAATTTCCATTTCTTTTATTATATCGTCGCCTCAGAGCAGTGGCATAGCTAAGGTGGTGGTGGTGGTGGTGGGGGGGGGGGGGGGGGGAGCCAAATTGAGAGAGGTTTAAACCGAAATTATCTTGCATATTTTGACAATAAGTAACATTGATTTTTTTAATTTTTTATTTTTCTTTGCGCGTGAATGTTTTCTTTAGTAAGATATTTTGTTAAATTCAAATAATGAAGAAAGAAAAAGCTTCGGTAAATGTTTCTAGAGATGGTTCAATACATTTGGTACCCAAGATAATTATGTACCTGAATTGAGGTGCAATGTAATTAAATAGGGGATGCCAAATTGAGAGGAGCTTTAACTTGAAATTATTTCACATATTAATAAATAAGAATTGTTGACCAATACTTTTGTGTGTGTGTAAATGTTTTGAAGAAATTCAGTGAAGTTGGGGGCAAAGGAGAGATCTATAATTGTCATCGTTAGTGAAGGTTTCTAATTTCTGGCCTCCAGTTTATAAATCAAAAGGCCTGTTGGCGACTTGGATTCACATTTCTGGTATCAAAAGAACATTGTTCATTTGTATAGTAAATGACCCTCTCGTATATTTTTCCAAACGAACCTGAATGATTAAAACCTCTATTCATATTAAAATTTCAAAAAAATAATGAATCTCTTAAAATGAACCTCTGCGATGGGCCTCCACTGACTTTGGAAGCGTAGACCGGACCGCTAAAAACCTTCATTCAAAGTTATCTCTCTCAAAATAAATCCCCGCTTTCTGCACCCCGTATAGCAGGCGTGCTGCACACGCGGCGGAAAATCTGAAGAGAATCATAATATGAGTTGAAAAAAAAAATCCTCAATGAAAGAAAAAAATCAGGCCCATGAAACCCCAGATAAAAATGTTCCCTGGCGGTGGAAGGTAGAACTAAAAACTGTAAGACAATCGAAAATCAAGTTGAATGTGAAAAACTCAGTTGAAATTGGGTCCATGTAACGCGAGATAAGAATGCGCCCCCTTCGCTGGAAGGTGGAGCTAAAACTGCAAGAAAAGCTAAGCTAAATTGAATGAATCAATTCCCGTTGAAATCTGGCCCATAGAAACCGATAAAAGAATGCGCCGTTAATGTTCGCTAATTATGGCAAAAGAAGTCTATATTTTGGAAAACATACTTTGAAATGTAAATAAAGGGGAGAAACCCTTGTATTAGGTCTCCAAGAAAATTCTGTTGTTTTTATGTTCTTTCATGCCTACTTTTTAAAAATGTTGATTTCTTCATTGGCACTACTTTTTTGAAATGGTAAAATTTCGTTTGTTTTCACCTTAATGTCAAATGTGAAAACTATGGGAATTTTACAATTTCAAAAAAGTGGTGCTAATGAAGAAATCAGAATTTTAAAAAAGTAGGCATGAAAGAACTTTAAACGACAGAATTTTCTTGGAGACCTAATAGATGAACTCTTAAGTCATATAACAGGACTCTTGCCACAGAACACATTAATAATCTTCGATTGAATTGTTAAAATGCTTTTAAATTATGTTTTACCATTTGGCAACGTTTGACAGTTAAATCGTGATATAATCTCTGATCCATCGATTTTCAGAAATTAAATGGAAGGGGTGGCCGGAAAAAAGATCTTGTTTTAGTTCAATTTTTAATGTATGTTCGTCCCTGCTGTATGGTTCTTTCTCCGAACTTTTGTACCGCCGCCGTCAATTTTTTGAAAAAATTAAGAAAAATTATCGACCCAAATATTCTATACACAGGTGTAAAATATTTTTCTGCATGTACTGTACTCTGAAAATTTCAAATCGATTACTTAATTAGTTTTCTCAATTTTAGCTGAATAGAAAAAAAATCGCTTTGATGAGTTTTTAATTAATATTCCCTGTTAATTATAAAAAAAATTAGAAATCTGAGCCTCATGTGCATCAGGATCTGCCTTGGACTACCATCAACCAAATTTTCAGGCTTCCACGTGCGGTAAATATTTCTAGCCATCTGAGTCCCACACATAGATTGGTTTTCACACTGATTTTTGTGTTCTTAGTATTTCATATGAATATTTTCCCATAATGGGGGCTTCTGTGAACCAATGTAAAATGGATTTAGATGGAAGAACAACAAGTAAAGATATTATTTCTTCTTTATTCGAAATCCCATTTTTCCGTTGAATTGGCATTGAGAAAAGTCAAATAAAATATGGGCGATCTACCCCTGAATTTTCCCTTCTTAAATTGTATAAAAGACAAAGCAAAATTTTTCAGTCTTCCTAGTATGACCATATGCAAATGGCTGTTTTCGTCGTTTTAAAAGTTAAATATATTTCATTTATACTTAAATTCAGCGCATATGCATTAGAGAAAGCTATGCGTATATCTATGTAAAGAATAACTAGGAGACTAATGGGAGAAAAGAATTTGACTCGGGAACCTCTTTGTGAACCGAACTCGTTTATTTTGTCTCTGCATCTTACAATCATCTTCGCAAGTTTGATCAGATCATTTACACCAACTTCGGTACCTACATGGTCGTAGGTTGTGCAGGCACCTCGAATGGGCAAAATGTAATCTTTTTCGTGCACGGTATTGTTAATATGTTGGGGCTTATAATATTTTCCAGCAGGATGCGAAGGATCAATTTGGAGGAACATTTAGTTTAATTGGTTAATTAGCTCTTGATTGACCTGTGGTCAAGACCCGCAAAATTCCCGGGATCTGTGACGTACAAGGCTTTAACCACAAACGAAGGAGTGTTGTCCAAACGTCGGCATTTTCCATCTTAAGTTACTCTCTGATTTTAATGGTGATGTTATGTTGGTAAACAAAGTTTCAAGGGGTAAAATGGATTTTAGAATGTAAGATTTAAAGTTAGGAAAAATAATTTAAGGATTTTAATTTAAATTTTTTAATTTTAATTCTTATCTATTTCATCTATGTACATAGTATATATCTCTATAGATATCTGATTATTATCATGCGACTGCACTAATTTATAAACCGATTTGGATGTGATTGAGCATATGTTAAGGGTTTATTAAGATCTCGATCTAATTTGCTGGACATCTTGATCCGCCACCCTGTTTCAAAATGGTGGCTCCTTAAAGATTTCAAACTAAAAAAATATATAGATAAGAAAAGTTATAAATACAATTTACTTCTTGCATAATCGTTAGATTTCGATAGAAGGATTCAAGAACATTTTTTGATTTCCCATCTATCTTAAAAATTGATGGGTAAAGGAATTCGAAATCCTAGGGTGGCTGCCGTTTTGAAGTAGGAGATTTTTTTCCATAATTGGGCTTAATTTAGGAGTTTTAGCAAATGTGGTTTTTTGAAAATATATTTTCATTGTTGCTACTCCCACGCGCTTAAAACAACAGTCATATCCATAAACGTTCCGCTAAGTTCTTGAATTTCCATTCAAATTTAGTATTGACGAAAACTAGAAATTTTCTATAATCGGATTCCACGCATTTTAATTTCGTATGTTTGAGTAAAATTAACTGAATCCTTAAAAACAAGGAAGAGTGAAGCTGCATTTTCCTCCCGGTACAAGCCACTTTCTTTTTCGTCTTGAGGAAAAATAAATGCGATTATTTTTTTACTTAGGGGGGGGGGGGCTCTCAAAATTTCTTTCCGCCCTGGGTGCCTAAAAACGTAGCTACGCTACTGCCTCAGAGCAACAGTTGGACATCTAGTAATAATAAAAAATGAGATTGCTGACTTACTACTATGACTACTTACTACTATGTTTGCATCTAGTAGAACAACTTCTGAAACACAACATTATGTTTAATGCTATATCTCAGATGTGTTTTATAAAAATTCCCTACTGTTCCACTAGATGCAGACATAGGTTTTCACAGCAATAAGTCAAATATCACATTTTCGATTATTACTAGATGCCCTACTGTTGCTCTGAAGTGACGATATATAATAGATGTATATATATAATATATGTATATGTATGTACAGTAAAACCTATCAATAGCGGACACCTCGAGATCGCGCAATTTGTTCACTATTCGGAGATGCCCACTTTTCAGAGGTGAAATTATACAAATATATGTGTACGTGGATTGAAACAGATTTTCACTTGATAGGTTCATACTCTCGTATTCAGGAGGGTCCATTATCGAGGTTTTTACAGTAGTACCGTGGTTAAAGGCGACATCGGCTAACTATGTAGTATTTGTTTAATAACAAATGGTTGTACGTAAAAAACCTCTTGGTTAACGACATATGCTTTAACTACTAATGATTATCCAATGGCATAATTTTATTAAGATCAGTAAGATAATACCTGCATCAACATGTCTACCATACCATTGTGAAAAGATTGATTTATTTGCGTAGAAAATGCCCCGCCGAAACACATCTATAATAAACAAAGAAAAAATATTTCTTGATCACAAATCAACGAATGTTAGGTTAAAATTGCTTTTAGCAGCAAGTTGCAGTGGAGGCTGCTGCAAGTTAAAACCAATGTTAATTTACCTTTTCAGAGAATCCCAGAGCATTCATAAAGTTCAAAATCTCTAAAACAATCCTGTTGTTTTATGGAAGTCAAATAGCAATGTCTAGGTCATAAGAGTAAAATTTAGTGATTGAATTCGTGAAGTTTTTGAGCCAACTGTCAATGCATATCGTGAGTAAGTTAGCCTTTGAAAATATTTCAACCTTAGATAATGTATTTTGCCATCCATCGGCTATACAAAAAAATATATTAAAGCCACTAGATTTTATCAGGTAGATTTCTATACCTCCCACAGCTACACTCCTGATTCAACCTAAGGATAAACTGATAGCTGAAATTTTTAAAACAATTTCAAAAGCACACTTTTTAGCAGGAGCTTTGGAATGTGTGATGCTACGATCATGACCCCAAGAAAAAATATAAATCAATAATTCAACACTGCCATAGTGATTTTAAAGGGCTGGAAAGTAATAACAATGAACTGCCCCTGAAACAGCATGGAAGAAACTGTGTCTTTCTTTTGGTAATGAAGAAGCTTCAGATGAAAGACATAAGTGGTAAAGTTTATTGTGGCAACTGCTAATGATCTTAACTTAGAAGAAGATGAAGAAGTATTTGAGATACATGACCATATACTGACAACCGAGAGGTAAGCAAATTTCTTTATCAGCACTGTAAAAAAAGGGAAAATGGAAATTTCCTCTAAAGATAAAAATGGGGAGAAAAAAAACAAATTGATTACTGAATTAAAAAAAAAATGTTCGCAAAGTTTGAAGAAATTCGAAATGTTGCTTTGATATGGAACAGAACTAAATATCTCATTAATCAAAAGTCCATTCAGTTTTTCCGGAACAGTTTAAAAAAGATGCAGTATCAAACAGTTATACATATTTTTGCAGATCCATTTTTTAAAAACTCCAAAGTCCTGAAGTGAGCCCTGGGTCTTTCCGGTGAAAATCAGTCATTAAAAAATGTTTTCATGCACAATCTATCTATACTACATAAATAAAATTTTATGTGTGTGTCTGTCCATTATGACTAGCAAAATCTACCTCACGTAAAGGTCTGAAATTTTGGATAAGGATGGTACAAGACAGGTTAACGCATCTGGGACTCAGATTTTTCATTTCTTGATAATGGCCAAGATATTAATTAAAAACCACAACGAACACTTATCAAAACGACATTCTTTTTATGGCGTTCCGGATCGCAAATTCACAAACACTCAACATCCCAGCGCGCTTGACACCAACCCCTGTAGCCAAGCGCTTTGACAAAAAAATCTTCTACGTCAGTGGTTCCCAACCTTTTAATGACCACGCCCCACTGAAGCATCTGAAAAATCACGATGTCCCCCCTCCACACACACATATTCTGTAAGATATATATATCTTATTATTTGAAAAGCCTAACAGATATTTAACAATAACTATTCATTTCCATATTTTTTTAACTTATGATAGAGGTGAATTTTCTGCTACAAATGTGTTTTTTATACAATTTTATAAATGCAATGAGGCTATAAATCTGACTGAGCTCGACATATAACAGGAGATCTGTCTTCCTATTCCCCAACATTATTCCCGGCGGTCAGTGCGGAAGAATACAGTGACGTCAGTTTTAGCTTGGTTTTGGTTCACATACTAGGCAAAAAACGCTCTTTCTCCCATTGCCTATTATGCTGGTATTTGAATTTTTTTCAAATCTCTTTCAAGTTTATGATTTTGATAACTAATCATATATCATGGTGGGCAATTGTTCTGCATATGGTTGTAAAAACCATTGGAATAAAGAGGGAAATATACAATTTCACAAGTAAATTGCCTTTTCCCCCCCCTCTCATATGTTTAACAGCCATACGTGTATAATATTGCTTTGTGAATAATTTTTTTGTATTTAATTTCAAGTATCATTTTTCTGCTCGTGTTTACTACAAGGATTACTAAAATACTTATTGGAAAGTATTTTGAGATTAATGCGGCATAAAAGAATAAGAGAAAAAGAGCTAATTGGTATAAAAATGTTAAGCACGGCAAGAGCTTTTTCGGTATAGGTTGAATTATTATTATTATTTTTTTAACTTTGTAACTCATATATACTAAATAAAAAAAATAAGAAATTGAAAAGGCAGCAAAACTTTTCTTAAAAAAAAAAAAAAAAAAAAAAAAAAAAAAAAAAAAAAGAACCATTGAAAGCTAATAATCCTCACTGAGATGTAATAATGCTGTTATTTAAATATTTTCAGGATTTCAGATATTTAAATATTTTCAGGACTTCAGATATAACTGGCTATCCTTATATTTAATTCTGTATGTGTTTAACTCATTTTCATAATTTTTTTTGGTTAGCATAACATGTGTGTAAGTTGAGATTTTGGTGATAAAGAGTAATTTTTCTAAGTACAAATGCAAAACGAGCTGCAAATAATATTTGTTAGTTTTGCTATTTGTGCTACTAACTAATAAAATTACTTGTTAACATTTTTTATTAATTCTGTAATTACTTACTCTTTCTTCAAGGCTATTTTTTTAAAGGGTGTCGCACCGTGCTCCTTTTGAAATTAGCAAAATGCCTTACAAAAAAAAAAAAAAAAAAAAAAAAAAAAAAAGTTAAATTCACCTGTAGTTGTGCCAGAAATTTCTTGTAAAACACTTCCTCATTCAACAGTATTCCTAAATTCATGTGCCCACGATCTTTCAAAAATAATAGAGCTTTATTTCTTTAGAAAAAAACAGGATATTATTAAAACATGTTGTTATTATTGTATTTTTCAATTTGTGATTCATAAAATTATTAAAAATTAAGGACACGTTATTTATCATGCTAAAAATTCTTCTTTTTTTTCTTTTTCTTATATCATTACTAAACACATTACTAGTACATTTCCTCATGAAATAGTGCCCTTTTTTGAACTAGCATTCTGCCCTTTTTTCTTTCTGAAATGAATTACATTATTAATTATAATTTTAATAATTAAATGTTTAATAATTATTAATTTGAAGTACTGTTAACTATTTAATATTAAATGCAGTTATTAATAATTTTAATAAATATTAAATATCACCAGTATTTAATGAAGTTTTACGTAATTACTACAATATTAATATAGATAACATTATTGTATGATACTAATTATAATGAAACTACTAATTTGCAGTTTTTATAATGTCTATAATTACTAACAAATAATTATAATTTTATTAATTAAAGTTTAAAAACATACATTATGTTAGCAATTAATGGTTTAATTGTTTTGGAAACCTAAAACTCTTGGTAACTATTCAGTATTTGAATGCTGAGGAAAAAATCATAAAAATCCGATTTAAATAATAAAAAAAAAAAATCCATTTTCTTCACTCTATTTGTAAATTTTTCTTTAAAACTATAAATGTATTGATAAAACCAATTAAAATATTTGTCTTTCATTCAGATAAGATAAGAGAAAAAGACATATTTGGGTGTTAAAAAAGATAGAAAATTAAATGACAATTTCAAAACAACGCTATCTGCCGATTTTAAATGGACATGAAAGAAGGGATTTATAAACAATTTAATTAAAAATATTCCGGTTAAATAAATGCTAATTGGATATTTCCTGTTCTTATAGACCACTCACTCTCATTGTTTTTATAAATTACCTAATAAGAGACGAATAAATTAGGATAATAATAAAGAGATTTCTGCTATATCTAACATTGAAAACGCGGGCTATTTTTTCTCTTCTGCCTATTTTGCTTCTTCGGGGTGTAATTCGGTTAGCAGATGGCTGACCGGAGAGTACGACCTCCTGTTGTATGTGGAGCTCAGTGATAAATCTTCACTTTTAAGCCAAAATAGATTTGCTGTGACTTCCCAACTTACCTTAATGTTTAACAAAAGTGTTATATGGTCTGCATTTTTATTTTCACAAAATGATTAAAGATTCTCACATTAAAATTGAAATAATGACACATTTTATATTTCATTTTAGTAACTTATTGAGAGTTGTAGGAAAATCTTTGGACACCAAATTTTTTTTCTCCGGATAAAAAAATATAGAAGAAGCATTTCAAGATTCTGATCTTTATCAAGTTTAAGTAGCCGCTATTCCCCATTAAAACACATTTATCTTTTCCCCTCCCCGATTTATCGTTAATTAACTGCCATGTATTATCACATTTTTAAATTTAAATTGTATGTTATGCATTCATGTAGCGTGTAGGAGGCCTGCACTACTGCCATAGATATTTACTATTTATCCATTTCATTTTTAAGAATATTAAAAAATTTATAAAGTTGGTAGTACCACATTTAGTTATTTCAAATATTTTTTAGGTTAAGTATGTTAAAGACAATAAAATTTAGGTATACTCTGAAGTAATTTCAAGTGTAAAATTTCTTCACGTTACATACAGCAGAGCAATTCATAAAAATAGCTCATTCGGTAAATTATTGAGTAATAATGTAAATACATTAGTAACCAGAAAATTTATAGAACTTTTTAAGAATAAGAAAATGGGATAAATATTGAAAAAAAAAATGTTTATGTAACTATTCTGGTATAGATTCCATTTTAAACATTTTGATTTGAAACTTTTTTAAAATTCAACAAAAAAATTTATCTTTAAATTCCGCATGTTTCACTTTTATATTTAGTCTAAAACATTGCTTTTATAAACAAAACAGACAGCGAATTACAGGTTGACAGAAATGAAAACAGACAGCAGGTGGGTTAAAAATTTGAAATTGCCCCCTCCCCCCTGTGGGCCGGGCGCCCCACGTTGGGAACCACTGTTCTACGTGCATGCTGCATTCTGTTTCTAGTATCGAAGTTTGCATGTGCGAATATTTATATGCTTTATATGAAGATTTTAGATATGCTTACAGAGTTCAAAGAGAGCCCCCCGCCCCCCTTGCAAATTAACCCAGTCTACACAAGTTGTATAATTGATTATACTAACTCTAATATTAATGCTGTTACAATAAGATTACCGTTACAATGTTAGGATGACGCTGAAGAATTTAAACTGCGTGTTTTTAGCGTTATGAAGATATAATAGTTCAAACAATAGTTGACATAGTTCATCAAGATAGATCAACATAGTTGAAAGTGTTTACGAACTCGATTTGTCATATACAAGTACGTTTTATGGTTTATTATGGATGGAATGTTCATTATTGAAAATAAATGTGTAGCATTTACGGTTCGTTTACAGGGACATTCAAAAGAATTGCGATTCATACGGTCTGTAGTGGAAAAATCGTTTGCGGTGTATTTAATTTTTATTGACATTACATTGCTTTAAACATATTCAAATTAATATATACGAGGTATGCTGCAAGCTAACTGTAGAATTGGGTGTGCGTGGAATTTATCGTTCATTTACAGGGACACACAAAAGAATTTGACTACAGTACTCCTTGAACAATAATTACTGGAAGTATGTTTTCACTTGTGGTACGCGTTTTTAAATTTAAATATATATATATATATATATATATATTGCATATTGGTGTGTATAAATTTTATAGATCACATAAAAGATCTCATGTACATTTTCGTTTATTGACGGAAAGTTTTAAAGGGGATTTTTTTCAATTGTGTTAAGCGTTTAACTGAATTAACTTTTAGCATAATATGTATATATAGATATAGATGTATATATAGAAATCTATACGTCATATACAAGGCTGCACAAAAAAAATCGGATATTTTTTGAACTGTTAATGGTAATTACTGAAATTGGGTTTCCAAATTGTTTATTTAGATGTCATCTTTCAGCTTAATAAACTGCAAAATTTTGTTACAGTATTCTGAATATGTTGGGAAATATTTCATAATCTATGCTGGACGCATGATTTTTTGTTCTTGTTTATTTTTTATTTATTTTTTCAAAATTAATAGATTTATTTTTATACAGTTTGTTAAACACTGACAATATGAGGTACATTCAAAAGAAGTAATGCACACTGCAAAAACACCACAAATTCAATAATAAGCATGGTTACAATTTTACTTTTTCAAATTCATCATAATTAAGTGTAATTTAATTTTTTTTTTAAAATAAATTCGATAGAAGTTCATAAAAGAAGAGTAATTGAGCATTCCATTAATGGATACGGACCTTAAAATCTTTAACATAAACGCAATTTTGTAAATGGCAATATATAAAATTCAAATTTTTCTATTACAATAAAAAAATGTCAGCTTTCAGACTGGTTTAATCAAGATTTTCAACAATATCGAAATTCTAGCGTGCACGGAGGAGTTATGAAATAATAATAATAATAATAATAAAAGCTAAATTTTTATGAACCAAAAACTTTGGGGGGGGGGGGGGTGTTGGGGGTATGGCCATTATTGGATATTTTTAACCTGTTATCATTTATCAAGCAGCAACAAAACACTTACCTTAGTATACTCTCAACTAGTAACTAAGATAATTATAGTGAATTTTCATTTATTTATGTTGATCATTTAAAGAAAGGCCAAAGTTATATAGTGGGTCTATAAGATTAAATATTTCACTCGTTTACTATATACATGCCTTATTCAGAGGATGTTTGTTGTAATGTATTTAGTGTGCTGACACTAGATGGCAGCACATAGTACGTATTAAAACTCCAGAAATAAATACGTTAGCTTGGGAGAAGAAAGATCAGACTTATAGAGCACATATCTATAAGATTAAATACTTCACTTATTGATAATGCATATATAATTACTCAGAAGATGAAATAAGCATTTATTATTTCGCACTCATATTCTTGCAAATATTCCATAAACAAGAAATACGCGATGAAATGGGCGAAATATCGAAGTCTAATTAGCTTCAGACTTGCATCTGCATGCGCCTCGAAGTTCATTTTCTCGACAAAGCGCTTGGCTACAGAGGTTGGCGTCAAGCGCGCTGGGACGTTGAGTGATTGTGAATTTGCTTCCGGATCTTGCTAGCTGAGAAAATACGACGGTTGAAAATCGTTCTTTTAATTCTCAAGTCTTTCGCTGTACGCATCGGCTCAAAGCGTAGAAAAAAGAAATACCCTCCATATAAAGATATTTTTATCTTTCTAACAGTGCAATCCACAAATATCAACCCTTAAAAAAAATATTTTTTGAAAGCTATTTTTCGTCCCCCCCCCCCCCCTCATCTTTTGAAGTTCTCATTGACTCAACTATTCAAAATACGAAAAAAAAAAAAAAAAAAAAAAAAACACCTACTATGATTGTGTAATACATTTTAAAAAATATGAATATTATGTCTTTAAAAAAATTGTTATTCGAATGACATTTCGGGGGTTTTCAAAATTTCCTGTCATATTTGAAAATGTGCTCCACTCAGGGCCTGATTAATGCACGGGCCTCCGGGGCCTTGGCCCTGGGCCCACCAGTTTCAGGGGCCCACAAATTTGTGTGCATTTTCTCACAATTTAAGTTTTTCCACTGTTTGCATTTAATATTTTGGTCCCTGACGTAAAAACAAAGTTTTACTGTAATAAAAAACCCCCATATTTAATTTTTCTGTAAAAGTCCTTTTCAATCCCTATAATTTTCAAAACTTTACGTATCCAGAAAATCAAATTTGGGGAAAATGTCAAAAACTGCATACTGTGTCTATTGGTTTCAATATAAACGAGGATTTTACAATGTCAGAATTATAGTTTAAAATGATTACTAGACTGTTAGGGAAAACACAATTTTTATGATTTTGGATAAGGCGAGTTTTGAAAAAGACGTCCTCATTTATTCTGCAACATAAACTGTGGATCATAGATGTTTGTGAATTATACGAATGCTTATTTGAGAAAGTGGATGGTAATTTATTTTCTTGAGTATTCTTGTAAGTTACTTTTTTTTTTTGTAAACTTGAAACTTTCACCCAAACAACTTTGTCAACTCATCAAATAAACCTACTTTTTTTTTTTTTTTTAAAGTGTCGCCGTGAATGGAGAGTTAGGGGGGGCCCCAACTTTTTAACAGGCCCTGGGCCCAACTTCATCTTGATCGGGCTCTGGCTCCACTCTGGAAATAGAAATACGAAAAAAAGAAAAATGTCAGGTCATATCTTCATTTAGTTTTCTTTCGAACGGGGATATCCGTTTAAAGTTACTAGTATTAACCTTTCAAAAAAATACTTTCCTAAAATCTCTTTGAGCGCTTCTGATAAAAATTCGAAAAAACAAAACGTACCCTCTTAATTAGAGTTCAGTTTCCTTTCAAACTGCACAATCCATTAAAAAATATATCAATATTAACAATAATAATAAAAAATATTTTAGGAAGTCACTTCACGCATACGTTAATTGCTTTATATCTACTGCTTGTCTATAGGGTTAACAGTTGAATCATTTTAATTAAAAGAAATAATTTGATACAATCGCTCCAAAATTGTAACACATCGAGTATAAAGTTCATATAAAAATTGTTACATTTAGGGGGAAATTTAAAAAAATCTTATAAGGTTAACATTGCGCACTTTTTCGTTGAAAATGTAAACTGATTTTTGCTGTAATGCTGCAAAATTTTAATACAATACACTAACCTCTTAGCTCTTCTTCATGTAAAACTTTGGTTTAGAAGAAATGAGATTTAAGGGTAAAATAATATTTGAAAAAAAAAAAAAAATCCCATACTGTCCTGTGTTTTATAGTTTGGATTCTTCGGTAATGGAAAATGTATTCAGCGGCTACGTTCTGCCAATATTTTTAAAAGTTATTTTATTATTTAACCCATTTATGCCTGAATTTTTGTTTTCTCAAATATGTTGGTAAAATAACTTTAAAATGTTGCAAAATGAACTGGAAAAATACTAAAAAAAATACGCTTAAATTTTTTTTAAATTATTTGATAAAATGTAAACATACTAAATGTGGTTATTTATAATAGTATAATATGCATAATTGTATGTTTTCTCTAAATTTATATAAAATAAGCTTTTAAATTCTATTTTATGTACAATAATTAGTATTTTTAAAAACTACTAAAAAATATTTATTTATTTACAGAGACTAATAACATTATAATTATTATTAATAATAAACTAAGAATAATCGTATCTGAGACTTAAAATCAATTTATTTTATAATCCTGTTGAAAAGGTGTTTACATAAGTAACTGTCCCCTAAATGACTATTAAAAATATATACTCATTCGGGTTCAGTGCCCGATATTTTGGAAGTTACAAACATGCATAAAAAATAGACTTAAACATATATTTTCACAATTTAAAAAAAATACTTATTTCAAAGAAGTCTACAAGTTAAGAATATGACTTATTTTTTTGGGGTCTTTGATAGAAAAAGTACAAATAAACTCACTTTTTACATTTTGCCGTCTTGAAAAACTAAAAATCTATAAACACCGAAAAAAAGCCTTCATTTAAGCAATTAAATATCCATCTTATGCTGTAACCTCTCGGTAACAGATAAAGACATTTATAGATAACTATTTCATGCAATTTCCATGTTATAAAAAGGAAGAACATTACACAAATTTATTAAAATTCGAAGTGTCCCAAAAATGGAACGCTAGACATAAATGTGTTTAACCACGCCTTCTTAGCAATGTATCCTACCCCGATTTTACTCATGGGATCAAGAACTGATGTATTTTTTGTAGTTGTTTTAGCTCTTTTGTGTTACTATCATTTTGGTTTGCGAGCTAACCCCCCCCCCCGTCTCGCCGGCCCTGTTTTATCGGGAATTTGGTTTTCTAATCTTGACTGCGAGCCTTCTAACAATAAATTCATTTGAAAATATAAAATCAAAACAGACCGGAACGCAAGTAGCACGTCTGGTGTACGCTTCCGAAGTCAGTGGGGCTCTTCAACTGTAGGTTGATTTAAGGATATTATCACGGAGCTGGGCAACGCCGTGCGGGTCAGCTAGTCTGTAAAAACAAAGATAAAAGCCTTATGTGCTTGTCCAGAATTTCCCGAAGAGCCGGCTGCGCATAGAGTTACAACATTTGGCAGGAAGGTACCTGTATGTCTGAAGTTATCCACCTCGAAGTCAGTTTGTGTAATTTTTTGAAAATATTTTCTTTATGCCATTTTCAGCCGATACCCCCCCCCCCCCCGTTTCGAAGCGATTTTTCAATAAAATTTATTCGGAATTCGTGCAATGATTTTGAATTTTTCATGCGTTTGCTGAGACTTTTTGACCTTCGTAAAAGGAATCGCAACAATTTTTCACCCCAATTGTAAATTTTGTCATCTGCAAGTTCTGAATTTTTCGCAAAACCTTTATGACTTTAATATATTAGGTGATTTTTAGCATGTTTTCGCGTTTGAGGATTATTATTATTTTTTTTGAGATTCTTTTAATCTTTTAACCTAATATAATAAATTTTGTTTTCAATGATTTGTAAATTTTTACTGAATAGTTTATGCGATTTTTGGCATGTTTTTACTTTTTAAGGTGGTTTTTGGACAGTATGTTTACTGAAACGGAAAGAACTCTCCGGTAAATTTTAGTACCTGTGTGATTAAATTAACGTTGGAAAATTGCCGAATCGTTTTATGCAGCAACGTGAACGGCGATACGGAAAATTTTAATTTAATGTGTGTCGAAATAATAATAATAAAAAAAAAATAAGCCAAGCTTTGTTTTAATCGAGCCTGAAGCGGACGTAGCTCGCACTGATATACACTACTGAAAGCAGTGGGATCCCCCCTTCATGTTCATTTAATTAGAGGCTCGTTTGGAAGTGAGTATTTCATTTTATTAAAGTTTTTTTCTCTGTAACTAATATAATAAACAAATAACGTTTATCAAACTTAAGATATTACTTTACATTGATTTTAAAACATCACATTTACAGCTCTCACCTTGAAAAAATATCCTGATCATTGTGTCTGAAAAATGTGAAGATACAGCAAGAGATTAATTATTGACAATAAACAAAAAATAGACAGAGAGGATCATATTTAATTATGTACAAAGTATGTTTTGATTGTACTGCCAAAATTGGAATGCTTTAGAGAGAAATTCTTGAAGAAAAATCGCGATTTGTTGTTAAGGTGCAAATAAATTCGGAAATCGTTCACAATTATCCCATTTCGGCCAGTTCAAATTTGTACCAGCATACTTAGGTACCAAAGGTAGCTGAGTTACCTACTAAGTTGAGTAAATCCACATAAAATGATTAAATGTAAAATGAAAATAAAAGTAGTTAGTTGTCATTTCGATTTCGGATCGATACAAGACAGTTATTAATTGAGTGTATCCATTAAAAAAAAATTTGGTGTTCAGAAAGTTGGGAGGCACGTGCTGCCACCCTCTCCCCTAGACGCTGCCAGTGGCGTACCCAGGATTTTATTTCGTGGGTGTGGGGCTGACTTAAATTTCCATAATGTTCTAAATCTTACGAAACACGTTGAATTGTGTTATAAACATAAATCATTTTTGCCAATAAGGCCGTAGCCAGGGGGGAGGGAGGGGCAGGGGTGACTTTGTTCCGAAAATTTGAAAAATTTGGTCCAGTCCGAAAATTTGGACTTAAAAAATATCGCGATTTTTGACATGGTCGCCGAAAAAAATCAATTTCATCAATCGTTCGCAGAAAAAAAGTCTCCAATTTTTTTAAAGTATCCGAAAAGGAAAAAAACCGAAGTTTGTCATAGGGCCACGGATAAAATGCGAAGCGTGTCAAAGGATTGCGAAAAAAAAGTCAAATTTCGTCAAATACTCGCGGAGGAAACGCTAATTTCGTCAAATGAATACAGAAAAAACCCGAATTTCGTCATAAGGCCGCAGAAAAAACGCGAATTACGAAAAAAGATCGCTAAAAACACGCATTCCGACGAAGGGTTGCGAAAAAAAGAGCTAATTTCGTAAAGGATCGCAAAAAAGCTAATTTCGTCAAAGGGAGATGGAAAAACGTGAATTCCATTCAAAAGGGCGCAGAAAAGCGCAAATTTCATCAAAAAGACGAGAAAAAAACGCTAATTTTGTCAAAAAGCCGCGGGAAAACGCAAATTTCGTCAAAGGGCCGCAGAAAAAACGCAAATTTCGACAAAAGATCGCTAAAAAAACACGCATTCCGTCAAAGGGAAGCGGAAAAAACGCGAATTTCGTCAAAGGGTCACAGAAAAAACGTGAATTTCGTCAAAAGGCCGCAGAAAAACGGAAATTTCATCAAAAAGACGAGAAAAAGCAAATTTCGAAGAAGGATTGCCTTAAAAAATGCGAATTTCGGCAAATGACCACAGAAAAAAAAAAAAATTCCGTCAAAGGGAAGCGAAAAAAAAACACTTATTTCGTTAAAGGATCGCCAAAAAAAAAAAGAAAAGCAGGGTCACAAAGAAAGGCCACAGAAAAGCGTGAATTTCGTCAAAAGGCTGTGGAAAAAAGCGAATTTCGTCAAAAAGTTGCGGAAAACATAAATTTCGACGGATTGCGAAAAAAACGCGTATTTCGTCAAATGGCCACCGAAAAAGCGCGAATTTCGTCAAATGACCGCAGAAAAAACGCGAATTTCGTCAAAGGGCCACAGAAAAAAACGTAAATTTCGACAAAGGACCGCTAAAAAAACACGCATTCCGTCAAAGGGAAGCGGAAAAAACACGAATTTCGTCAAAGGCTCAGAGAAAAAACGTGAATTTTATCAAAAGGCCGCAGAAAAACGCAAATTTCATCAAAAAAACGAGAAAAAAGCAAATTTCTTCAAAAAGTCGTGAAAAAAACACAAATTTCGACGAAGGATTGCCTAAAAAAACGCGAATTTCGGCAAATTACCACTGAAAAAATTCAAATTTCGTTAAAGGATCCCAAAAGAAAAAGCAGGGTGACAAAGAAAGGCCACAAAGAAAAGCGTGAATTTCGTCAAAATGCTGCGGAAAAAAGCGAATTTCGTCAAAAAGCCGTGGTAAAAAGCAAAATTCGACAAAGGATCTCGAAAAAAACGCAAATTTCGTCAAAGGGCCGCAGAAAAAACGCGAATTTCATCAAAGGGTCGCGGAAATAACGCGAATTTAAAAAAAAAAGATCGCTTAAAACACGCATTCCGTCAAAGGGCTGCGAAAAAAAAGTTAATTTCGTAAAGGATCACACAAAAAAAAAACGCGAATGTCATCAAAAAGACGAGAAAAAAACGCAAATTTTGACAAAGAGATCTCGAAAAAAAAAACGTAAATTTCGTCAAAGGGCCGCAGAAAAAACGCGAATTCCATCAAAAGGTCGCGGTAAAAACGAGAATTTCGAATAAAATATCGCTTAAAACACGCATTCCGTCAAAGAGCTGCGAAAAAAAAAGCTTATTTCGTAAAGGATCGCAAAAAAACGCGAATTTCATAAAAAAGACGAGAAAAAAACGCAAATTTCTTCAAAAATCCGCGAAAAAGACGCAAATTTTGACGAAGGATTGCGTAAACAACGCGCATTTCGGCAAATGACCTCGAAAAAAACTCGAATTTCGTTAAAGGATCACAAAAAAAGAAAAAGCAGGGTCACAAAGAAGGGCCGCAGAAAAACGTGAATTTCGTTAAAAGACTGCGGAAAAAAGCGAATTTCATCAAACAGCCGCAAAAAATGCTACTTTTGCCAAAGAGCCGCAGAAAAAAAGCAAATTTCATCAAAAAGACGAGAAAAAAAAACGCGAATTTCGTCAAAAAAGCCGAGGGAAAGAAGCAAATTTCGACGAAGAATGTCGTAAAAAAAAACGCGAATTTCGACAAAAATCCGCGAAAAAAACTTGAATTTCATCAAAAACCCGCCGAAAAAACGCGGAAAAAACACAAATTTCGACAGGATCACGAAAAAAACGCAAATTTCGTTACAGATCCGCGGAAAAAACGCAAATTTCGACGGAGTGCGTTAAAAAAACGCGAACTTCGGCAAAAAGCCGCAGAAAAAGCGAATTTCTTCCAATGACTGAGGCGAAAATAAAAATTTTGTCAAAAAACCGTGGAAAAAACACAAATTTTTGGCAGGGAGATGCGACTGAAAAATCAAAGTTAATAAGCTACTTTTACAGCTGTGATATACGCTCGAAATTCGCCAACCATCCCAGGTGTGTAATCCTTCGGTTAATTTATCGCTAGTTATCTTCACAACACTAAATTATAGTTTATTTATAAGAATGCATAAAGACATGGAAGACAAAACATTTGAACGTCACACTATATACAAATAATTATATTTTTCACACAGCTGCAGACCACCTTCACATTTCATTCCGAAACAACACTTCACTATATTGCTAAATTATTTCACAAAAAACTCAAATTAATACACATCCGTTTTTATTACAATCTTTCGGTTTCTCATAAAAAATACCCGCGCACGCTCACATGCCGGCTTACACAACACTTCTACCTTCCACACTCTGAATAAACAGTGTCCCCCCTACCTCTCTCCGCGCACCCACGTATCACGTGTCAAATGGCGCCAGAAAAATCAAAGGAAAATTATTCAGACATCACAACAGCCAACAGCACCGGATTTCCGATTTAGCCGAAATCGACTTGTGATTAGCTGCAGTGTTACTGTGCATTAACATACTTCCGCATTGATACTCTTGGCGCCCGTCGACTGTGAGAGAAATTAAAAAACTCCTTAAATTAAACTACTTTTTGATTTGTCGAATTTACTTGTAGGTCTCTTGAACTGATCATATACGTTTTCATTTATCCAGTAAAACAGGTATGGAGATATTCTTCAGTCATCTTGAAAATTTATTTTGTGGTTTCAACTAAATTTGGTCGCAGGACTGAGGAGAATATCGTATTAATAAGAAAAACAAATTCGCGGCATCCCAGAAAATAAAATAAATTTATCTGAAAAAGAAGGAATATCAGCCCTTTTTTCATTTCACTGCGATCTCTTCGTAGGTGGAATGGAGCTGTAACCTCATAACCCCCGTCGTCATCGACTTCTTTGGGTGTATGCGGGGGCATCACTGTGCACTAGTATATGGGACTAACCAGACTAGCTGCGTCGCAGAAAAAAAATTAAATTTTATCTCAAAAGAAAGAAGAAAAAAACAGGAGTTTTTTCTTCATTTTTGATTTCGAAAGAGGGCCTTATAACCCCATCAGCCCCCCTTCCCCTCATTGGGTATACTGTGGTGTAACTGTGCACTGATATGAGACTATCCAGAAAGCCTAGTTCGTTGTATTGCAGAAAACAATTGCATTACAAATTTATCTCAAACAAAAAGAAAAAAAAATCAGCACTTTTTTTATTTCATTTTCAACTAATTTGGGAGAGGTCTGTAACCCCATCACCCCCTTTCTACTTCTTTGAGTATAATGTGGTGTCACTGTGCACTAATATAGAATTAAAGAGAAGAGTGTAGCTAGTCTGTTGAATGATAGGAGAAAAAAAATGCAAATTTATCTCAAACAGAAAGAAAAAAGCATTTTTTTTCAATTATTTCGGGAGGAGGGGGCTGTAAGCCCATCAGCCGCCTCCCTTTCTTTCGGTATGCTGTGATGTCACTGTGGACTAATATGGATTTAACGAGAATGGCTATTTCGCTGTATGGCAGAAGAAAAATTACAAATTTATCTCAAACAAGAAGAAAAAAATCAGCCTTTTTTCATTTCATTTTCGACTATTTAAGAAGGGGACACCCCATTAGCCCTTTTCACCTCTTTGGGTATAATGTGGTGCCACTGTGCACTAGTATGAAACTAAAGAGAAGAGAGTGGCTAGTCTGTTGAATGATAGGGGGAAAGTACAAATTTATCTCAAACAAAAAGAAAAATATCAGCACTTATTCATTTCATGTTCGACTTTTTGAGAAGAGGGCTGTAACCCCATTAGCCCCTTCTACCTTTTTGGGTATAACGTGGTGTCACTGTACACTAATATGGAACTACAGCGAAGGGAAGGCTAGTCTGTAGAATGATAGGGGAGAAAATGCAAATTTATCTCAAACAGACAGAAAAAAATCAGCACTATTTTTTCATTTCATTTTCTACTATTTCGAGAGGAGGGGGGCTGTAATTCCAACAGCCCCCTCCCTATCTTTGGGTGTGCTGTGATGCCAGTGTGGACTAATATGGAGTTAACGAGAATGGCTAATTTGCTGTATGACAGAAGAAAAAATTACAGATTTATCTTTAAAAAGTAAAGAAAAAACAATTTTTTCATTTAATTTTTTGACTATTTTTGGGGTTTTTTTTGGGGGGGGGGGGCTGTAACCCCGTCAGCCCCCTTTCTCTTCTTTTGTGTCAATATGGATTACTATGGAACTAAAGCGAAGGAAGCGCATAGTCTGTTGAACGATAGGGGAAAAAATGCAAATTTATCTTAAACAGGCAGAAAAAAATCAGCACTATTTTATCATTTCATTTTCGACCATTTCGAGAGGAGGGGGCTGAAATTCCATCAGCCCCTCCCCATCTTTGAGTATGCTGTGATGTCAATGTGGACTAATATTGTGTTAACGAGAATGTCTATTTTGCTATATGAGAGAAGAAAAAATTACAGAATTATCTTAAAAATGTAAGGAAAAATTACTTTTTCATTTAATTTTTCGACTATTTCGGGAGGCGGGGGGGGGGGGGGGGCTGTAACCCCGTCTGCCCCCTTTCTCTTCTTTTTTGTCAATGTGGACTAATATGGGACTAATGGGAATGACTAGTCCGCTGTATGATTGAAAAAAAATATTTTTTTTTTCCAAAAAAGAAAGACGAAAAAACAACACTTTTTCATATCACTTTCGAAAATTTCGGGGGGGCTGCCCCCTTGGGTACGCCCATGGACGCTGCCTATACCTGCAGCACATTAGTTATTGTATTTTATGTTCAGTTATCCGGGTCGTTCAAGCCAGCACACGAAAGTGCTACATGATAACAATGAGCCTAATGATAACATTCATAAAAACATGGAAACATTTAAAATGCTTCATTTAAAACACATTACTACATAGGTGTGATAAAAAATATACAAATGTTTTTTAAAATTAAAAACACTAGATTTTAAAATGATAAAAAGCTACTCCGAGTGCTTTCGGCTAACCTTAAGCCTTTGTCAAGGAGAAGAGAATTGATTGATAAAAACACTCGACGCTCGATGTTCACTGCTACAGATTGACCGGAAACTCACTTCAGGAAGCATTATAAACCTTCAGTTTAATGGATACGACCACCTGCGGGCTTCCTGAAGTGAGTTTCCTGTCAATCTGTAGCAGTGAACATCGAGCGTCGAGTGTTTTTATCAGTCAATTCTCTTCTCCTTGACAAAGGCTTAAGGTTAGCCGAAAGCGCTCGGAGTAGCTTTTTAACATTTTAACATCTAGTGTTTTTAATTTAAAAAAAACATTTGTATATTTTTTATCACACCTATGTAGTAATGTGATTTAAAGGAAGCATTTTAAATGTTTCCATGTTTTTATATAATAAACAAAGGTGAATCTGGCGTTCAAGATTGGACTATTTTATTAAGTCAATTTATTAATGATAACATTCATATTTAGCGGTTAGATGAAGTTCCTGAAGTAGAGTGGATTTTTCTTGTTTTAAGCAAACTTTCCCATCCAAAAAACTAAAAATGCAATGTAAAAAAAAAGAGAGAGAGAGTATTATATGCTTATTTTTCAATAATTTTTGGAGCCCTGTCAGATTTTAGAGGGGAAGCTCCTTCGCGTGCCTTCTGGATAATCAGGCCCTGGCGCACATCCGCTCCAAAATGCTGCCCCCCCCCCCCCCTAGATTTATTTCTGCCTGTACATGATTTTTAAATAGGCGGGATCGGGACCAGCCTGAAAAATTCAGCCCATGTAGACCTGTAGAAAAAATAAAGTCCACGCCCGGCTCGGCCCGACCCGAGCCGAGTTTGGACGAAGAAAAGTAAGAGCCCGGAAAGAGTGAAGACCAGCCCGGCCCGAGACCCGTGAATTAAAGTTGGCCCGAGTCCATCCAGACCTCCAAGAATAGTAGTTTTTGGGATAAAATAATTATTTGAAGATATTTATATTAAATATATGCACTAGAGGGCGGTAGTAGTCAAGAAATTTGTTCCATGGATATTCTCGACCAGTTGTATACTTTTGTTGATATTCGGCTTGTTAATGCAAGAATTACGCTTTATATTCTTCTTCAATTTTTGTGATAGATCTGATTATTTCTTCATTCAAACCTCTGCACCCGAACCCTAAAATTCCATTTTAAATAAACCAGACAAAACGGGAAAAAAAAAAAAAAACTTTGTTAACTCGGAATGAAATAATTTCACATTTTCAATTTAATTATAGAAAAAGAAAGCCTAAAACCATATTTATTTTACATCAATTTTATATTTATGAAGAAAACTGAAGACACATATTATTTTTTTCACCTGAAACAATATTTTGGCTTTAAAAAAATAAATAAAAAATAAATCGGGTATACCAGAACCAAAACTAAAAAACCGAAAAAAAAAATCTAATTAAAAGTTACGATGTTATACGCTAACACAGAATATAGCAAAAACTGCCGTGCGATAAATACTTGGTAGTCAAAAAAATATTTGGTGATTTTAAAAATAACAGGGTGCGTACACTTCTTAGAATTTCCAAGCATAAAGAAACTTTGCAGATATATGAATCCCCAGCGACATAGGCGTAACTAGAACTATTTTGTGGGGTGGACCCAGGCCCCAAACCTCATAAGTTCTTTGTGTGCGTGCAAATGTGCGTGTTGGAAAATATTTATTAAACCCTGGTCGAGGCTACTCGTTAATTTAATGAACAATTTTAATTAAAATGAGTAAAAATTTATTATTAAGATTAATTGTCAAAAATCCTACCGACTGTAACATTGCAATTTTTAAGATGACGAGTTGTTCCGAGACAGACCTAGCGTTACGCTTAATGTCCGGGTATCCTGACACATTTCTTTAATTTTCCGATTTTTCAAAATTCAACTTAAAAGCGTGAATGTTTTGGTTCTTACCAAGTTCCCCTTCTTTATTATCCAAATGTTGAAACGCTTAACTCTGTCTCTGTGTAATAAAATACAATAAAACCTGCTAAAATGAAACCTATAGAATGCAGAGAATCCTGTCTTGAGAAAAATTTCGTGGTTCCGGCAGATGGAATATCATATAATTATTCCTTCTAATATTGAAACCTGTCTAAACTGTAGAAGTTTTCTGATCCCTTGTAATTTTATACAGTTAAAGTAAAGTGAATCTATTTATTTTAAGAATAAATAAGCAAAAAGTTTAGAGAAAATGTTTCTAGAAATCTTTAACGTAAATTCTAAATTTATTTCAAAATCCTAAAATTGTTATAAAGAACATTTTGAGGGGTGGGGGACAAGAACAGCTTTTTTTTGGGGGGGGGGGGGCGCAGACGCAGTGTCAACCTTTCAGTTTTATGTCGCAGCATTTGTTTGCTGAAAACTAGATACCTTAGTGACTTTTTTCTTCAACCTTTTATTAAATATATTTATTTTAATAGTATCAAATCAATTATATGAATTTAGGCTTACAATTCATATAATCTAAAGCTGAGATATTGCAAGCCTTATCATCAACTAACTTTATAAAACAGTATAAATAAGGTTTTAATATCCAAATTAACTTAATTTAGCATTTCAATGGGCAAAGAGTATACAAAATCTTTGATTAAATAACAAATAAAAAAATAAATTAATAACACCTCACATTATTTTATGGACACCCCGAACCACTGTTGCCATTCTTTTGGAAGATGAACTAAATTTATTTTACTAAGAGATGGTTGTAGAACATTAATAAAATCACATACAAGGCGACACAAAGAACTGCATAAATAACCGCTTTATGGATGATATAATATTTAAAAATGTGATTTCAGTAGTTTGAAAGGTTTTTTTTTTTTGTTAAAAAAATATGCAGGGCCGTAGGAAGGTCATTTGAGCCCTCCCCCTCTCAAAAAAAAAACAACAACATAATTTTCGGGGCCCCTCTAACATTTTACAGAAATATCTATATTTAATTTCCCACCAAAGTTCCATTTTATAACAACGCCAGCGGAGTTTCGCTGGTCGGTTTTTCCAAAACGAACTTTAAATTGAACGAATTTCTAGTTGGGCTGCCCTGCTTTCGGCAACGTACACCAATACGGGCTATGTCCGCTCCGATCTCGAATTGAACGAACTTTGAATTATTGTAATTTTTTATTTCAACCCAGATTAAATTCAAATTTTTAACATTTCGTTCACGTTGCTACAGAAACAGATTTGATATTCTTACAACGTTAATTTAATCAAAGCATTTGCAAATTTCAACTGAAAATTCTTTCGTTTAGGGAAAAAAAATGGCAAAAAAAAATCGCCGAAGAACGCCAAAGAACACCAAAAATTGCATAAAAAAATTCGAAGTTCACAGAAAGCAAACTTTACCATATTGGGCTAAAAGATTTAAACCGGGTTTATTTTTTATTACGAATGTTAAAAAAAAACTACCAGAAAAAGTGAAAAAAAGCTAAAAATCATTTTAAATTTCTCGAAAAATTTAAAAACAGCAAAGGATGAAATGTGGCAAAAAAGTTTGAATCTGAATTCCTTTTGCAAATGTCATAAAGCGCTAAATATTGCTCATAAATAAAATAAATAAATAAAAAATATGGAAGTCGTTTTCGTATTTTCAGTTTTCTCTTCAGTTTGACAATGCCATCCGCGTGGCCCAGACAGATTTTTTTAAGCAGAAAATACTCACTTATAACAATTTTTTTCCTGCTCAGACTGGTGCCCTTTATTAAAAAAATATATATGTACAGATTTACTAATTTAAAAAAAAAATTACTTTTCGGGTGTCGTTTTCATATTTTCCGGTTTTCTCCAGTTTAAAATTGTCACCCAAGTTGAAATATAAAAGAAAAAAAAAACTTTTGGATAGAAGGTACCTTTCTGTGGGCAACGAAGACGGGTCCTAGTAGATAAGAATAAAACAAATGTTTGTCTAGCAAGAGTTTTTCTTTGTCTGACCAGATGTTTTTCTGTTCAGGACAAAATTTGACAGGAGGGTTACCTGTATGCCTGAAGTTATGCACCTTGAAGCAGGTTTTTAGATTTTTTTTATTCGAATTTTTGTAATTTATTTTTTTGCAATGTTTTTTGTATTTTTTCAAGTTTCGTGCTTTCCCCCCCACATTCATAAAAGGAATTTATTTTCAATTCATCTTTCCCTTTTAGCCGAATATAGTAAACTAGTCTTCTTCGATAATTTAAACATTTCACGAATTTTTTATGTGATGTTTAACTTTTTTCCCCGCGTTTCGACGCGATTTTTTGGTATTAGTAAAAGGAATCAGGTTTCAGTCTTTTAGCCGGAAGTGGTACTAAATTTCGTCCTTTGCGATTTTTGAATTTTTCACGAACGTTTTTTTTTTTTTTTTTTTTTTTTTTCATTTTTTAAGACCCCTTAGAAGAGATTTTTTCTCACATTTGAAGAAATTTTTGTCTTTAGAAAGGAAAATTTCTAGAAATTTTGATCTTTGATTGGCGACGTCTTCGTGTTATGAAGGAAAAAAGTCATTCATAAAAGTTCAGTTTCTAATAGGGAAAAGTACATTGCAGTACAATTGGCGGAACACCCCTGTGATTTGATTTGACGAAAATGCATCTTTATATTTAGTAAGGATGTTAGGTAATTTTTACGTTAGATTGGTGAGTTTTCTATATTTTTGAGTAAAATGGGCAAATCAAAGCATTTTTTGTTTGTTTGAACGAAAAAAACATTCAATTCACTGATTTCTTTTTTCTTTTCTTTTTCTTTTTCTTTTTTTTTTTTTTTTGAGAGTGTAAAAGGAACCCGGTTTTAACCTTTTATCCCAATGTAGTAAATTTTGCCCTCTGCGGCGCGGATTTTTGACATCCCTAAAAGGAACCAGGTTTCAGTCTTCTAGCTCAATATAGAAAATTTTATCCTTAGCAATTTCTGAATATTTTACGAATATTTTATGCGATTTTTAGCTTATTTTTGTCTTTCACGGTTTTTGGCTCGATAGAGTCAATTTTCTCTCGGCGATTTTTGAATTTTTGCCCTTTTTTTTCGCGTTTTGCGGAGTTTCTTTTACATTTTTTTCTAGAAACCGAAGAATTATCCAGTAGATTTTGCTGCTGTCATAATTAAGCTGAAGTGGGAAAATAACAAATTGGTTCCTGTAGCAACGTGAGCTACGATGCTGGTAAATTTCACTTTTATCTGGAGACTATCACTTTTATCGAAAAAAAAATTACAATAATTCAATGATTGTTTGATTCAAGATCGGAGCGGGAATATCCGGAACGGGTTTATGCTGCGGAAGGCAGTGAAGGCCCCCAATGAAGAACTCCAAAAAATAGGTTCTCTTTTTTTAAAAACAGTTAACGAAGCGGGCGAAGCTCTGCTAGTAGATTAAATAATTACACAATATAATTTATGTATAGTTAACACAAGTAATTTATCGAGACTAGAGAAATGAAACGTTAAAAAAGAAACAGGTCGAACAGCAGGGGATAGGCGGTACATGCAATGCACATAGATGCCCGCTTATTGGGGTCCCCAACGAGATTAAAAAGCATATATTTTTTAAACATTTGAAAAAAAATGAGGCCTAAATGTTTTGAATCTTGAGTTACAACCTTTCCTCACTTTTAAGAGGAGCCCGAAAAAAGAAAATTTATGAAGTATTTAGAGCCTGGAAAATTTCTTTCATCTGGGAACCTTTAAAAAGAATGGTGGCTATAGAAAGAAAGCACATTTGGTAAAAGGAAGTAATAGTATTATGGAAGTTTTGAAACTTATTGGGGCCCCCAACGAGATTAAAAAGCATATTTTTAAAACATTTGAATAATAAAAATGGGGCCTAAAATTTTGAATCTTGGTCTCCAACTTTGCCTCACGTTTATAGGGGGCCCTAAAAAAGACAATTGAAAAAGAATTTAGAGCCTGCAAAATTTCTTTCATCTGGGAACCTTTAAAGAGAATGTTGGCTATAGAAAGAAAGCGCATATTTGTTCTGGTCAAAAGAAGTAATTGTATAAAGAAAGCTTTGAACCTTATTGGAGCCCCCAACGAGATTAAAAAGCATATTTTTAAAACATTTGAATAATAAAAATGAGGCCTAAAAATTTTGAATCTTGAGTTTCAACTTTTCCTCACTTTTATAGGGGGACCCAAAAAAATACAATTTAAAAAGTATTTAGAGCCTACAAAATTATTTTCATCTGGGCAACTTTAAAAATAATAATGACTATAGAAAGGAAGCCCATTTGGTTGAAGGAAGTAATAGTATTAAGGAAGTTTTGAAACTTATTGGCTCCCTCAACAAGATTAAAAAGCATATTTTTTAAAAATTTGAATAAAAAATGGGCTTAAAAGTTTTGAATCTTGGGCTCCAATTTTTCCGCACTTTTATAGAGGGCCCTAAAATAGACAATTCAAAAAGAATTTAGAGCCTGCAAAATTTCTTTCATCTGGGCACCTTTAAAAAGAATGGTTGCTGTAGAAAGAAAGCGCATATCTGTTTTGGCTAAAGGAAGTAATAGTATTAAAGTTTTGAACCTTTGGTTTCACCTTTTTCGCCCATTGATAGGCGTCCCCCAAAAAGACTAAAATGCCATTTTATTATTTAAATAGAATTTAGAGCCTTCAAAAACCTTTATAAAGAATGATAAATATAGATGGCACATATATGCTTTCTATTTCTAAATCTGACCAAGATCTTTGACAAATAAAAAAATGAATTTCGATAAAACAAAATAAAATAATATTAAAAATACATAAAAAAATAATTTTAAAAGTTCAAAAAACTTCATTATTCGGCTGAAAGGTACAATATCTTACTACTGGGCCCCTGATTTTGCCCAGCCACACCCCTTCCAAATGGGGGTTATGGCGGGCAATCGCTACGGCCCTGAAAATATGGGTGATATACAAAAGTTTCAAGGTGTTTAAAAAAAATTCAAGTATTTTTCCATTTTATGATAAAAATTATTAACGGTGAGTTTCCTCTATTATGTGTTTTGTTACTAGACTAAATTTTAACATACTGTGTAAAATATATATAAATCTATAGGTCAAATATAGGGCTGCACAAAAGAATTGAAGCACTTTTCCGACTATGGATGGTGATTGCTGAACCCTGTTTTAAAACTTTCTTATGCGTTTTCTAAGCCGACCTTATTTACCTTATTAAGCAGTGAAGTATTTTTAAATTATTCTGGAAATATTGGAAAGTGTTTCATAATTTATGCTTGACGCACGATTTTTATAATAAAACACATTAATTAAAGAGCTTTGTGAAAGAACATGTTATGTTACATTTTGTGAAAATATATTTTATTTTTTCGATGAAGATGTTATGAGATAGTCTATAATATATTAAAGATAAAATATGAATTTAATTATATTTTAATTAGTCTTTAAGATCTGATTCATTATTATTTAACATTTAATATCGAATGATTTAAATATTATTAATATTTTTTGTATTTAAAAATTAAATGTTGATGAGTTTTTCTGAGAGAGTTTAGTACCGCCTGTTAACCTATTAAATGTATGATACCAGGAAAAATAAAACCAATAAAATTTGCAGCAAAAAGCTTTCATTTCAATCGTCTTGAAATTTCATTTTTGTTACATAGCATCTTCTTTTACTAAGCACTTTATACAGAATATCAAAAATTTGATAAGGAAAAATCTACTTACAAAAAATACACTCTTAAACTCGAAGCAGAATGCGATGAGGCAATACAAAATGTTTCCCATATTTTAAACTACAGAATTGATTTGTACACTGATAATTATTCATGGAAACTGAAAATTACCCCACATGCTTACAGCCACAGGGAAATTGCAAAGTATTCGTCCTTCTTTAATCATCAAAAGAAACTCCCTGCCATCTGGACAATTAATGGACCAACAATTTTACAACTACATCCTGGTTTATCCGAAAGAGTTTTACTTATCATTTCTTAGAATTGTTTCCCATGGTCATTTCCATACCCAAAGTGTCCAATGAAAATAAAAATAAAATCTCTTTGTCATTATTTTCTAAGAGAGTTGCATGCAATTCGAGCGCCTGCGACTGTGCAGCCCCCGCTCTCTCTCTCAGCATCTCTGCCCACAGCACGTGATATTTTATGGCTCTGTTGAAACACTATTAAACTGGATCTCTAATTAGAATTGATTTTTTCCCCATCACCTTGTTCCAAAAAAAAAAAAAAAAAGAAAACTCTCTCTTATATTTAAAGAACCTTCCTATAATATTTAACTTTGTACCTTCTAGGTCCCTATAGGCTTCGGGCCACACAACTGTTGCTTCTTTGGATCTCCAACCCACCCCCATCCCTCACAACCTCGTTCACGTACGCGTGCGTACCACTTTGATTACATTAGTTCATAAATCAGAAATATATAGTAATACAGTATATTTGTTTGTGTAACCTTTCAAAAATTTGAAATTAAAATTTTGATTATATCGCATTCATAAAATTTTCACTTGAATTTGAAATTCTGGGGTGGGCACTGGAACTACCTGGGGTGGAACTACCCGGCCCCCCTCTAGTAACGCCTATGCCCAGCGGCTGCCCAGTTCAGGGCCGAAACTAGAGGGGGCGTGTGCCCCGGGCCCCAGAATGAAAGGCGAAGAGGGTGCCAAATGAAGATTTTGCTTGTCGTTTTCTACAAAAATGTATCAAATGCAAGCGAGATATTTGTCAAGAACGCTTATCGAGGTTTAACACTAGCTTGCTATTAACTGTCAAAACGTAACAAATTTCATTTTCACAGTCAGTGCAAATGAAAATTTTCAAAAAAGCTCCCATAGGTTTAACGTTAGCTTGCCATTAACTGTCTTCGCTTAACATTATCAGTCTTCATTTAGATTTAGATAGATAATGTTAAGCATCTAGATGTTTTATAGTTAGATGACAATGTTTTATTTGTCTGTAACAGAAATATATTTCCAACAGAAAGAATACTAACAATTATATAGCTTCTAAGACGGAAACCTCTATAAAGCAGAATATTTTTCGGTTCCTTTCGTGGATTTAATGAATAAATGTTTAACAAAGCTGATTGCGTACAGTGTTGAATTCAGACAGTTTTCTCCGGGAGGAATTTCCATGGCTCCGGGAACATTATAGAGTTCCGAGGGGTGGGGGGGGATTGCACTTTTTGACCATTGAAAACACAAAATCTCAAATCTTCCGGGGGGATGTCCCCTCCCCCCCCGTGCCACCCCTAAATTCAACACTGATTACATAGTTCAATATTATGTATTTTATGATTATATATATATTTTAAAATAAATTGGTTATTAGAAACTTAGCAAAATTATTTTCGTAAGTTTTCTTTGCTTCGAGTTTGCAAGGGTGGGGGAGGGAGGGGCGCCGAAATCCATGTTTGCCTCGGGTGCAAAAAGCCTAGTTTCGGCCCTGGCCCAGTTCAATCAATCGAAATGAAATGTGAGACATAGTTATTGGAAAGTATGTGCTCGAGATTGTGGTGAGGGTGAACAAGAACAATGGAACCAGCACGGTTACAATTACAGTGAAAAAATTTTAGGCAACACCCACTTTTTTCCATCTCAAAATGATCAGCACCTTGAACAATCATAAATGGCAGTAGAACGGTACATGTAGCATAAAAACGGCGGCGTAGTAGAAGTATACACGCAAAGAACAGCCTTGTAAATTATACTATTTTTTTTAAAAATAGTCTACAGTAATTTTGAATTTAACAAATTTTTTGCTGTTTATGAAATTACAGAAAGTTATTTTTTAATAATTCATGAAAAAGTGAAATATTTATGACGTACTATGTTATTTCAACAATTTGGTTGGTTTTTACAAATGTAGGGTTATAGAAAATATTAGAAGGAGTATCTGTAATGTTATTAAAGAGTTCCAGCTTCTGTCCTTTCGCCAATCCCAAAATGCCATGTTAACTCATGGGAAAATTTAATTAGGTGATTACTCATTATCTACTATACTTATCAACATACCATTTTCACAACCGGAAAGTAGACGTCGGATCCAAACGTAGTGCTTCAAAAATTATTCTCCTACATTTTAAATATTTCTAAGAAGACGCCAACTTTTGAAAATTCTGCCCAAGTGAAAATTTTGAAATTTATCGCCTTTTTTAAAATACTTAAAATGTAGAAAAGTAATGTTTGAAAACGTGTTACATCTGCATCTCATGTCTACTTTATGATGATGAAATCAGCATTTTAATATTTATTAGCTGAGCCGCGTGGTGTTGCCCGTGCCTGTGATTATAACGTTAAATATACCTAAAATAGATGTTAAATAACTTTATATATGTAAACGAACATCTTTCCAAATGATCCCAGTACTGGGAGCCTTACTGCCTTCGACAGCGTACACCTTCGAATTTGTAGATTTTATATTTTTATAACTAAAACAAAATAATCGAAACAAAATCAGCGTTGGAGGCGCCACTGCCTTCGACAGTGTACTACATGTGTACTACGCATGCTCCCACCTGTTTGATTTTATATTTTTAAACGAAAATCCGGCGTAGCCCAGGCTCATGATAATAATCTTAAATATATCTAAAATCTGTGTTGAATTAATATTATACATTTAAAAGAAAATCTTTCCAAACGAACCTAAGGGCTTGTAAAAAGTGTTTGCTTCACCCATTTTCTTTTTCACATCCGGTTATTCAATATTAAAAACAAGATAGTTCTTACTGTCCGAAGTGTTTAAGATTTTTATGAGCTAAAAATATAATATTTCCAAAGCTTGGATAAAAATTCCGTGCTGAAATATTGATATTTAGTTGTAAAAAAAAACTGCTTTTTTTGCAGATCGAAATACTATCGAAAATTTCTTTATTTTCAAACTGATTATTTTACACTTAAATACCATTATTTCTAAACCAAAATTTTACTCAAACAGCAGCTAAAAAGTTAATTAAAGGTATTAAAATTTTAGAGCAACAGCGCGAAAACAAGTTTACATTACAATTGTAAATAGGAGTGCGCAATATTAACCCTATGGGATAATTTATTATTTTCAAACTGATTATTTCTCCCCTAAATCTCGTAATTTTTGAACAAATTTATACTGGATCATTATGTAAAAAGTTTGTATACTGTATTAAAATTTCATTACATTCAGTGTATATTTTAATCAATATGTGTCTAATGTCAATACTATGGGAGAATACGCTGAAAAAACAAAATTCGCCAATCGTGACATTTGGAAATGATTTTTTTTCTAAGGGTTAATATTCGTATTTTTTAAAGCTTAATGTACGCTAATTAAGCGACTGTTATTTGTTTTTTCATATTTTGGATTAAAAATCTTGAGGCAGAACGTTAAACATTGCAAAGGAAACGGAATTCGTGAAAGGGACTTATAGTCCAGGGGAAATGTACCAAAAAAAAAGGGGTTACCTTGCAAAAGGTTGGGTAGAACATTTCTTTTTCTGACTTGTTTATAATGATACCAACATAGCAAAACCAAGTTTACTAACAAAATTTCTTAAGGCTAAATTTTATGCGGCCAAAAAACAGCAAAATTTTGGGACATTTTTTTATTTTTTTAAATATTTCGAGACCCGTTACCGTTGCATATTATTTATCAATTACCATATTAAAGAGGATAAAATTTTCTACAACTTTCATATTTATAACTTTTTTATACACTCAAACTCACTCGCAAGCGCAGTACACCATTTCAAAAATAGGACAGTTTTTCAATTTTCTTAAAAATCATTAAAAACGTAGTTCTGCCCCGATTATTGAAATGTTTCCCGCGGATTTAATCGTGTATGTCAACTTCTATATATTGGTAGCAGTAAATTATGTGTTTCAGGACCAAAACTTGCTCTTTTAGCACCCGTGGCAAAGATAGATTTTGACGCCCTCTCTCTCTCTCCCCCCCCCCCCCAAATAAGAAAATTTACCACGAGAATTTTAATAAATCTCTAATAGCCGGATTTTGAAAATTTTAAGTGTGTAAGCATTAAATACGTAATGTTGAACTACGTAATCAGCTTTGACAGATACTGATTCATTAAAATCTTGAAAACCGAACCGAAATATACTCTGCTTTAAACCGGTTTCCATCTTAGCAGGTATAATTGTTCATATTCTTTCTCTTCAAAATATATAATTTTTTATTTAAACACCGGATTCCGTATATGGGGCATTCTCACAATCTTTTGACTTTCATGTCCCTGAATAATAATTTTTTATTTAATACACTTTTTTGTGTTTTTTTTATTTCATATACTGGGGAACATCCCATTGCATGATTGCATAACAATATTAACGAGATAAATAAGTTTTGGAGTATGTTGGGGGTCCAAATACCAGGAAAACTCATCTATCGTCCCGTGTCCCTGATGCTGATTTTTAAGTTTGGAGCTGTCTGTATAAAATTGTTTCAATAAAAATAATTCGATGTAATTTTTTTCTGAAACTGGAACTATTGTTTTATATAAATATGTAGCTAAAAATTAACCTGCACACATTTTTAGGGTTGTTATTATTTTTTAAACTCTGTCCCTGGGTTTTAGATTCCTTACCATCCCTCTTCTAAAATTATACAGAAAATCATTTAAGATGCAGCCACAGAATTTTTTTCAAATTTTTTCTCATGCAGAAGTATGCTAGAAAGATAATGTCTAAAATTCTTTGGCAGGAAATTTACTGTAGAATTTAAATCAGCATTTAAATATCAATTTCAAGCATCGTGGCTTTATTGGTAGTCTCACCGTCCCCAAGGTTTATTCCTGCACTTTTCGAGGTAAATAAAAAAAAAATAATAATAATTTAATCCAATTTTAACAACTGTTTCTAAAAATCAATGAACATTGTGGCTATCACTTAGCCTTAACATGATTTTTCTAAAAATAGGTGGTAATTTTCCTTACCGTTCCTTTTTTTACCATTTTGTCCCTTTTTCCAATACCATCCCCCTTTTTTACCTTACCGTCCCTTCTTTAACACCCCTTTAAGACAATGTTATACAAAAATTCTGTATTAAAAGTACTACATTATTATTATTTCTTATTTGAATGTCCTGTGGGGTACTATGCAAATTCATTATAAGTAAAAATTTAGAAGAAAATAAAAAGTTATAGGGGTAAAACGGTAAGGAAAATTAAACTCGCAAGTTTAACTTAAACCTCAAGTTGAATAAAAAAATTTTCGTTGCTGACCATTTTTTCTTTATTTTGAATCATTAAGGCATTCGTCTATCAGATTAAAATGTTATTTTAGCAAGTTTAATTTCGCCAGATTTTTTCCCCCAAAAGTCAAAAGATTGTGAGAATGCCCCATATACAGATTTCATTTTCAAAGATTTTAAGGTAACCGTAGTACTGAGGCATTTAAAGTCACAGTTATATGAATTATGAGACTAAATTAGTTACACGAAGACATTCGCAAGGTAATATTAAATCTATGGGAGCGTTCTTGACAAATATCTCGCTTGCATTTTAATGCTTTTAAATAATTTTTTTTTTCATGGGATACTTGAGATCAATATCTAATGTTGTGCTTTTGTACTTTTTCGTGTTTAGTTGTCTGTAGAAATTATTATTATTAAAGTACATTTTTTTATTTAGCTTATGCAGCCGTATTGCGTACCTTACTTTATTGTGTTGGGAAAGTGGAGTTGAATGAAACAGGTGATCAATGCGAAAACAAAAATGTTTATATGGTCTACAATCATAAATAAATTGGTATTTCATTTGATAAATGGTATCACTGAGATCATTAAACATATATAGTTTCAAAACAGTATATGTTACAGAAGATTAGAATATTCCACAAAGTATATTTTTCAACAACCAAAGTAAGTTTTTCTGTTTGAGCTTTAAAGCAATTAATAGATAGTCTTAAAGCTTTATATATTTTTGCATGCTAAAATGATATGATCTCTTGTTATATTTATTGATATAAGTGGGAAAAAATTGACAATGTTTTTTAAAACTAATCTTTTAAATATTTTTATGAAACTACTGATCTCAAATATTTTATTGACAGATTTTTTAAGTTTTACAAGAGATAAATGCATGACATTAGTTAGTGAAATAATCTGGTGTCATTTTTATTGTAGCTATTTTGTAAGGTAAAAGTATTTCTTTCATAAAAGATATTTATCTTTTGATCCCCCTTTATATGGAACTACAATTCAATGTTTGCTATCTTTAAAACAGTAAAACGTTAAAACATACGTTATCAATAATTGGTAAATAAAATATACCATTGTAGTGTGGAATAAAATATATTTTTTCGCAAATTTTCATACGTATACCATTGATACCTGGAAAAATATGTATGCATTATAAAAATTATTTAAATTAAACAAGAATTATTTCTTAATGGAAACTATCATGCCAATAAGTTACAAAATATTGAAGTATTCTTTTAAACAATGCTTTGAAGTTAATATTGCATACACTTAAAGTTACTGTCTAAATATGAAAATTTTCTCATTCCTCCACACTCTGCCCTACTTTTAAAATTATATAAATTTATTGAATATAAAATGTCAGTTGAGATGGAAATAAAGACGTGAGTGCGCAAATAATAGATAATTTACTGCTGCCAATTTTTAGAAGTCGACATACGCGATTAAATCCGCGGAGAACATTTGAATAACCGAGGCAAAACTACGTTTTTCACGGTTTTTTAAGAAATTTGAAAAAAATTGTCTTATTTTTGAAATGACATACTGCGCTTGCTATTGAGTGTATAAAAAAGTTGTAAGTATGAAAGTTGTAGAGAATTTTGTCTTCTTGAATATTGTAATTGACAAATAATATGCCACGGCAATGAGTCTCGAGATATTTAAAAAAATCAAAAAAGGGTCCCAAAATTTTGTTGTTTTTTGGCTACAGAAAATTTTGCCTTAAGAAATTTTGTTAGAAAACTTGGTTTTTCCATGTTGGTATCATTATAAACAAGTCAGAAAAAAAAAAATCTTCTATCAGACCTTTTGCAAGGTAAAATGTACATTTCCCCTGGATTATTACGGAAATGATCTTTTTTTAGTGTTTCTTTTGATATTTTTTAAAACCGAAGACGGCGTTTTAAAGAAAAATGAACCAATTAAATATTGGTTGGAATCTTTTGTATTTCGATTTCCGATGCCGATGACGATGCTAATTTTTAATCATCATGTAAAAAAAAAAAAAAAAAAAAAAAAAAAAAAAACACGTCGGTGACTTTTGTGAGCGATTTTTTGAAAAAAAAATGGTCAGTATTTATATTTTTCGAAACGGATTGCGGATTTCGAAATTAAAATGAATGTAGATGTGGAATGGCATTTTTAGTTTTCTTCATATCTCGATCAGAAGCACGGATACAGAGTTTTAAACAATCAGAGATTGCGAAAATCGCGAAAAAGATTTTCGGAAACGAACGTTTTTGAAAAGGATAATATTAATATTTTTTGAAACTGAAGGCGTTGTTTAAAACGAAAATGAATGTTGATGTGATTTGCTTTCTTTGGTTTGTTCTTAATTCCATTTATGAAGTCAATGCACAATTTAAAACATATCAGAAAAAACGGATTTCCAAAAATGAGTTTGCAAATGAATATTTTAAGGGTTAGTATCCGTATTTTTTGAAATGGATTGCGGATTTCGAAATGAAAATGAACCTACATATGGTTTGGTATTTTTCGTTTTTTCGTATCTTTATCAGAAGCGCGGATGCAGGTTTTTAAAGATTGCAGAAATCGCAAAAATAGCGAAATGTCATTCGGAAACTACATGTTTTCAAAGGGTTGATATTTATATTTTTTAAAACAGAAGACGACATTTTAAAGAATAAAGTACGATCTTTAATTTGGTAATCGTGTTTTCCATATTTTGTTTAGTTTGGCGGATCCGAGCTTCGGAAATCGGGAGGAAAAACATGAATTCGATGTTTCGTAATTAATTATTTTGAAAGAGTTAATGTTAATATTTGTTAGAACGGATTGCGGAGTTTTAAGCGTAAAGTAAGAAATTTAAGAATGTGGCTTCCGTTTTTCCGTATTTTCAACGGTTCACACGACGCGCGTATAGAAAAACGATTAAAAGAAAGCCGATCTCTCACTTTTCGATCTTCTCTTTGCCGGTTTTGGAGAGCTCCGAACCTAAGCAAGGGCGAGCGCGCTCGCCAGTTTGCAAAATAGAAAACAAAAGAATGGTTTTTCGATGCTTTTTTAATTAATATCTCGGATAATTATAAAAAAAAGAGAAAATATGAGCCCCAGGTGCATTAGGACCTGTCTTGGTATATCCTCATCCAAATTTTCAGACCTCTACGTGCGGTAGATTTTCTTAGCTATCGCGCGCACACACAGATACAGACAAACATTTTTCTTTTATTAGTATAGATATTAGAGAATCACCTAATTAAATTTCTCCATTGGTTAACAAGGGATTCACCGATCAGCGAGGGGAAAACTATATCGATGAAGCATGTTGAAACCCTACTGAGCATATCTGGGATATTCACACTTGTATCGAGATGTTATAGAACACCAACACGGGGCTTGTAAGTCTCTTTCTCGAAAGCTAAGTTAATCACCTGCTCAATGCTTGCTAATTTGCTAGTGATTCAAAATAGATGTACTGCTCATATTCAAAATATTAGAATATTTACTTTTTTTACAAATTGAAAATATCGTTTGGCAATTTAATATCTTTTAATGCAAATATGCAAACGATATTTTTATTAAGAACTTATTGTTGATTAAACTTATTTTTTATCTTAAAATTAGTATCATTTTTGAAAATATTAATTGAGAAAAAATTATTTTGGAAAGTCAAAATATTAGAATATTTATTCAAGTGGTTCAAAATATTAGAATATTTCGCATTGATTCTCCTTTAATCATCACAAATTCACAACTGGCGCATGATTGATTAAATTCAGACGATTTTATTTAAAATAAGTATTCTTTTTGCAGTTTGCTTGCTTTTTCGTCTTAAAATGGGTCGTGTGAGTGATATTCCTGAATCTATTAAACGTCGTATGGTTGATTTGTATCGGCACGGTAAAAATCAATGTTATATAGCGAATTATTTACATTGTTCGCAATCAAGTGTTAACAAAATACTAACACAATATTAAAAAATTGGAAAATTTCAAAATAATCGCCGAAATGGCGGCCAAAAACCAAAAACATCTGCTAGAGATGACAGGAAACAGAAAAGTATAGTTAAGAAAAACCGTTTTAAAAATGTGCGATTCTTGCACCGAAAATGGAAAGAAGAAGGAGTTGAAGTTTCTACATCGACAACATTAAGACGTCTCTATAAATTTAAGTTTGAATCTCGTGTATCAAAAACAAAACCTCTCATGACTGCAAAACAAAAGCTTATAAGATTATATTGGTGTAAATCAATACGTTTATGGAGCGAAGAAGATTGGAAAAATATATTATTTAGTAATGAAAGCATGTTTTATGTTTCATATGGTAATCAAAGTATTCGAGTTTGGAGAATGAAGTAAGAAGCATTCGATAAAGAATGCCTTAAATGGTCCGTAAAATTTTCTGCTAATGTCATGGTTTGGGGTTGCATGAGTGCAGAAGGACCTGGAAAGTTATGCATCGTCTACGAAAACATTAAATCTCAGATATATCAAGACATTTTGGAATATTACATGATTCCATCATCAGAAGATTTATTTAAAGATGATTTCATCTTTCATCAAGATTTAGCGTCATTGCATACCTCGGTGTCAACTAAGAATAGTTTCCGCCAACTCAACATTAATGTACTTCCTTGAACGCCAAACTCACCAGACCTTAATCCCATCGAAAAATTACGGTGTATAATGAAGAAAAATCTCCAAAAAAATCCTCCTTCAAGTAAAACTGAGTTAGTTGCACCTATAAAGTATATTTGGGCTAATATTTATAGAAACGTTTGTAAACACCTTGTATCTAGTATGCAAGATCGATTGTATGCTGTTATGAAAGCTAAAGGCGATGCTACAAAATATTAACTACCATTTACTTCATATTCATAAGGTAATATTGTTGCGTAAAATAAAATATTCTAATATTTTGAACCAATCTAAATTTTATTCTAATATTTTGATGTGTTTCAGGAAGCTGTATACCTAATTTATTGTACTGTATTTTATATTTTGTAAATGTTAAAATCTTATCTAAACATTCCAGATTAATGTATAAGAAATTTAATTGCATTTACTTAGTATCAAATATATATATATATATATATATATATATATATATATAGTAACAAATGAAAAATAATTTTTTCTTATTACTTTTTATCAATTATTCTAATTATTGAATAGGAGGCCTTTACCTCTTAAGCCCATGGTGATATAAATGTTCTTCTTATTACAGGAAAGTATAAGAATCAAGTATGGCTTTTAGATATTACAGTCCGTTTAACAAGGAACCGCGTACATATTAAAATAGGAAATTTAATTTTTTACTGCTCCCTTTTCTATAACTTGCTTTTAGAAAAGTATTGTCCTTCGTCTAAGAAAGACATTAAAGAAAATCCCATTCTTTTACGGCTGAAACTTACTGAGTTATCATACTTTGAATTTTATAAAATTTCTGTCTTTCCGGTACTAAAAACGCGTCTTTCTGTTTTTAGTGCCAGCAGAGATACCATTCCACAGAATAAAGATTGTGCTCATCCGGAATAAATGGTCAAGTGCGAATATTACTCGCATACAGAGGGTTCCGTACAATAAATATATCAATTAGTAACTGTATTATTACAAAAAGAAATCGTTGCTAAAAGAAAAATAAGAATTTGTAAAAACTATACAATGTGGGGTTGGGTATAGCTGTATATACTAGAAAAGTATTAATGGATCTAACCTTGAAAGTTCAGACAGGTATGAAGCTTAAATAGTATCAAATATTGCTATTCTGTATAACTCTTCTTTTAATCTTAGCCTAATCTGTTTGTGATGAACTTAATTCGGTACTGACAATAAAAATAGCGCATATTTAAACTTCATTTGGCAATTCATAAACGCAAATTCAGAGTAGTAATGATCTTTTTTTTTGTTTGTTTGTTTACAATGTACCTAAAACAAAACCCTTGTTCAAAGTTTAAACTTGGCATTGTGCTAAGCGCCCTTCAAAAGGAGGTCGCAAAATTGCAACACCGCTTTTGTCTGTGCCGCGTTTTACCAGATAGGTTTTTAATTAACCTTTAACGACACAAGTGATTTATTGAGAGATCTACTCAATGCAAACTAGTCGCGAATCCCATAGTATTTATGTGATAATTCTAATTACATTAGTCTGTTTTTAACAATTTGACGTTTATTGCTTTTATACTACTACTGGAAATTGCATTACACAAATATATCATTAAAAGTTGTTATCTAGGCTTTAAAAGCCGATGGCGCATAGAGTAGACGCCCGTGTCTTTATGTATGGCCAAACCGTCCGTGCCTTTGAGGGTTAATATCGCGGCTAATTAACGAGAATTTTTTTTCGAAAATCATTATCAACAATCCTTTTATACTTCTGCAACGATAGGTATCTCCGGCGTTCCTCATCTCCTTTGTTGAACGCCAGCAAATCGAAATTTGTGTGTAACGGAAAAATACAATTTTCTCAAAAACTATGTGACTATGTAATTGCTATAGTTTTTCTGCAAGGTTTAAATTAACTTCTACTACCTCTAAGTTTTTTCATAATTTTAGTTTCAGTAGATTCGGAAATAGAAAGGATATATTTTTGCATTACATTTTCGATGATATCTCTGAAAATATACTACCTAAAATTAAAAGAAATGTATTTTTGAGTTCGACGTTACGAAAGCTTTCACTGTCTGTGCCGCGTTTTACCAGATAGGTTTTAATTAACCTTTAAAGACACAAGTGATTTATTGAGAGATCCACTCAATGCAAACTAGTTGCGAATCCCATAGTATTTATGTGATAATTCTAATTACATTAGTCCCAAATTTCTCTAATCGGTGCAAATTTATTTTTTCCTTTCTTTCAACTCTTGTTTGTTTAGCGTCAAAACGTCGACAGTTTAGCAAAAAACGAAATCTCACTTCTCTCATTCTACCTTTGTACCGCTGACCACAAAATGCTGACCACATAACACATTTGTTGCTAAATCATTATTTTTCATGGCAGCAGACAGAACAAGTATTCCCACTAAAGCTTCAATTTCTCCAAACACCACAGGATATACAAAGAGAAGATTTTTTTTCAAGTAACTTAATTAGCCCTGTTAATTCTATCTTAGTCAATCAATAAAAATTCTCCTACCTGTAATACTGGCATTCTAAATCCAAATTCCGGTGAGCGGTCGTCTGCTTTCTGGATCTGTTCTGGTTGAAATCATGACAAAAACTCGAAATAAATCCACACGAATTAATCTGATGTAATTAAACGATTTTCTTGATTGGATAAATGAAACACAAATTAAAATATTGTACATTAAAATTAAACTATTTACAGTAAAAAATTTAGAAATACTTAAAGTCTTAAAATTGGAGTTCAGTGTTCTATTTAAGTTCTACTGTCCCATCTGGACAACAGAGGCGCTCCTAAAAGCACCTTCTTCTCCAATTTTTTATTCAATTCTGCCGTGCGTGGTTGTTGATCTGGCATGTAATAAAAAAGGTTTCTCAATTGCGCAATCAGGCGTATTTCGCAACATCCTCCCACCTTGAGTTTCTCGATTCTGTAGAGGAACTTAAAAATCTAAAAGTCCTAGTTAGAGTCTCTCAGGAGGTTTCACTAGTCGTCCACTTCTGGTAACCACAGGAGAGATATCTCTGTCACTGGGTTGGCTCTTTTCTACACTGATTCTAGTCTGATCGATTTCTGGAGTAGTCTTTCGTTGTTCATTATGGACATTAAAGTTCACTTTCTGCTGGATTATGTTATCTGATGGGGAATCGCTAGCTGCATCAATTTCCAATGGAAACAGGCGTTGAAAAGGATGGAGGAAAATTCCATTTTCTGTTTGGACTTTGGCCAATCTTGCTATCTTGTCTTTTACAGGAAATATATCTATTATTTTGGCTAAAGGCCAGAGAAGACGTCTTTTGTTGGTATCTTCCAGAAGAACGATGTCTCCTATTTGCAAAGGTTTGGAATTCTCCTTCTTCATAGACTGTTGCCGCAGCTGTCGTAAGTACTCCGTTCTAAATCGGTTTCGCAGATCATTTCTTATTCTTTGACGATATCTTGCTCATCGGTTAAGATCTTGGGAGTCTAATGTATCAATATCGGGGACGCGTTCTTGAAGGAACATCAATGGAGTTAAGGGTTCAGGATCTCGATTATCTTCGGAGATGTATGTGATCGGTCTCGAATTGATAATTTGTTCACAATCACAGAGTATTGTGCTCAGTTCTTCGTAATTCAATGAGGCGCGACCCAAAACTTTTCTTAAAATTTCCTTTACCATCCGCACAAGGCGCTCCGACCATCCTCCCCACCATGGTGCTGCAGGGGGATTGAACTTCCATCTTATCTTCTGTATAGAGGGTAAGGCTCTAATGGCTTCCCAATCTACACTGGAAAGTGCTCTGCTAGTGCCAACAAAATTTTTCCCATTGTCGGAATAAATTATGTAAGGTCTGCCTCGCCGTGCGATAAATCTTCTTAGGGACTGCATAAAGCATTCAGCTGATAAAGATGTTATCAACTCCAAGTGTACCGCTCGATAGACAGCACGGGTGAATAAAGCTGTCCACACCTTTGAACCATCGGCAAGGTATAGAGGACCGGCTAAATCGACTCCCAACACTTCAAATATAGCTGCATCTCTGATTCTGTCTTCAGGTGGGATTTCTGGTTCGACCTCTGTTCTGGGTGTTTGGAATCTTTGATACTTAACACATTGTCTAAGAAAATTTCTGATACATTTTCTTGATTTTAATATCCAAAAATTTTCTCTAAGCTGAGCCATTAGTTTGCTAACTCCAGCATGATGTCTTGCTATATGTTTTTCATAAATTAATCTTAAAACAACTGGATGTTTAGAGGGAAGGATTATAGGATAACGAAAATTTTCTTTATCGTTTCTAAGAATTATGCTGGTTTTGGCTCTTAAGAGACCGTGTTTATCTTCCAGTGGTCTTAAAGATTTCAATTTTGGGCCGGTTCTGCCCGAAAAGGATTCTCTTTGTATTAAGCGTAGCAATATGGTTTCAGACTTTTCAAACTCATCTACAGAAATATCAGGAACTGAAACTTTTTCTTTCATTTTCGAGTTGTTGAAGAATCTATATATCCAAGCAATCATTCTGACATTTTTTCGATAAGAGGAAAAATATCGGTAATAGCGATTAAAATCAGTTTCTTCTTTATCTAAAAGAGTAAGAATTGTCTTCTTTTTCTCTTGATTTATGACTTTTTCATCAGGATATTCTTCTGGTTGTGGCCACTGATCTTCTGATAAATATAACCAATCGGGACCCTCCCACCATCGTGATTTTTTCAATTGTTCAAAAGAACATCCTCTGGATGGGAGGTCAGCCGGATTAAAGTGTCCAGGGATATGTCTCCAATCTTTTATTTGGGTAAGATTTCTTATTTCTAAAACTCTGTTGTGTACAAATGTACCCCAGGTTTGTTCTCTTCTTATCCACCCTAAAGTTGTTGATGAATCGCTCAAAAATGTAGTCTTTTCGGGTTTTAATTTTAAGTCATATGTTACAGATTTGGCGAGTCTAGCCACAATAAGGCATGCGAGTAATTCCAATATCGTGGTACCGTGAATTCTTTGATCGGTGCTACTCTGCTTCTAGCATTTACTAACTGAACTCTAATTTTTCCTTGCGTTAGACACCTAAGATAAACACAGGTGGCATAGGCATGTTTACTAGCATCACAAAAAATGTGTAACGAAATTTCGATTTCATTAGCGGGAATTATGTTTAACCATCGAGGTACATAAATTTCTTTCAAAAAGCCAATTTTGTTCATCCAATTAGTAACTTGTTTCTTTAAATTTTCAGGTAGTTCTTCATCCCATTTTAATCTCTGTTTCCAGGTTTCTTGAAGAATTAATTTTGGTACAAGAATTGCTGGAGCGATGAATACGATGAGGTCGAAAATTTTTTGCATAATAGACAATATTTTTCTTTTTGTGATTGGTTCATCTATTTTAATGGTTTCATCTAATTTGCAGATTAAAGTGTCTTGCTCTAAATTCCAGATTAATCCCCAAAAGGGTGCAACTTTGGGTTTATCTTCGGATTCATCGATCATAGCCTGAGGCATATTTGATCACCAACACCTCAAATTAAAGTGAGCTGAAGCTAATATGATTTGAGATTCTGTAATAAATTTTTCGGTATCAGAATTGAAACTAAACTAGTGAGGGAATTGTCTATATAAAATTAATTTCTCAAAATTTGAACTGTATCTTGCCAAAGTTCGGGGACTTCGCTCAAAAGGTGATTTAACGTAGCCATTAGCAAAAAAGGGCTTGAAGTGAGTCCGAAGACTACGCGGCAATGTCGATAAATTTTCAAATTATGTTTGGAGTCGAACCAGAGAAAGCGTAAAAAATCGCGATCTTTTTCTGTGATTTTTATCTGGAGAAATGCTTTTTCTATGTCTGAAGAAATACCTACTTTGTATTTACGAAAGCGATTCAAAATGCTCGGAATTATTTCAATCAAATTAGGTCCCTTTGTGAGACAGTCGTTTAAAGAAGGAGAGTTTGCAGTATGTGCGGAGGCATTAAAAACTGGACGTATTTTTGTTGTTTCACTATTTTCTTTAATTACTGGTCTATGCGGTAAAAAATGTATCTTATCTTCCTTTTCATCGGCTACTTCTTCTATAATCTGGCTATCTTCCCATAAATTAAAGATTTCTTCATATTCCATTCTTTTATTCGTTTTGATAAGTTTATTTCCGGTCATGTAAAGGTGTTTTTCTGCTAATGACCGATTATCTGTTAAGACGGAATTGTCCACAGTCCACGGTAATGCGACTTCGTAACGACCACTTTCGTCGCGTTTGACATTTTCTAAAAAATGCTTTTTTGTTTCTTCGGTCAAATCTTCTTTCGTTTTGTCATGTTCATTACTTATACCTAAGGCTTCTAATCGCCTTAAATTAGACAAATTAGCATTTGACGTAAGCAAAGACAGTGATAGATCTGATAACGAACTTTCGAAACAAATTTGATTACCCTCTATTTTCCCCATAATTGTCCATTTTAACTTTGTTTCAAAAGCTGCTAAACCCAGATCAGCGAAATATCTTATAATATCGGTAAATAGTTTCGCGGCTGTATCAGCGCCGATTAAAATGTGTATTTCTTCGGGGTTATTTTGATACAAATATAATCTATTGTTTCTATGTACATCTGACAAAAACACCCCTTCCTTTCCTAGGATTTTCAATAATTTATTATCGCGACATAAATTCACTCCTGTACAGAATTTTTCTTCATTTAAAGCTTGTATCTTGCATTGAAAATTTTGATCTAAACTACCAATCGTAAATTCATAGCGATTATGTTTACTTTTTCTTTCCGTGTCTCCGAAAAGTCCGTGATTAATTATCTCCGTTTTTATCTTTCTTAATTTTAATTTATTGGCAGCATAACGAGTTATATAACTGCTGGAAGTGTATCATATAACTCATATAAATACCCTTGATACCACTTCAGCAGGTTGTTATTTTATTTTAATGTCATAAAAAATACTATTACTTATATATTTTGATTATTATTATTATTTTATAAAATGCGTATATATATTTAGAGTGTGTTCTTACATGTAGTTATTTTGATTATTATTATTATTATTTAATATATATATACTCATATATGTATTTACGCTGTAAAGCCTTAATATGTAGAGGACTGCACAGTGAGTCTTATCTGTAGAGGGGATCTTTTTAACGAGACACGGAGTCTCCAAGCCTAACAAAAGTTTGACATAAAATGCCAAGTCGAATTTAAGACTGGATGTTACTTTATTTATGGGACCTAATAAAGAAGTCGTATAAGACAGACCACACAGACGAGGTAAGAAGACCCGGGGTCCAGAACCTACGATCGCTGACGCTCAGGGGGCGGAGTACGGTATACCCCGGAAAAAAGTGCAATACCGAATCAGAGGTTTGCAGGTTGAAGGAAGAAGAGGGGGTCAGCAAGGCTGACCGACCATTCGACGAAGGGGGCAGAGGACCCTCCTTCATATTCTCATCACGAGGTGATTTCGTAACTGAAGAATGAAGTTATTGTCAGACGGATGAAGTTCTCTAAACTATGATGTCTCAAGAGTTCCAAGCGAGTATTTCGTTCCATGATGTTTTAAAGAGATCGATGCAGCTTCCTAAACTATAAACAGATTGATGCGAGATACGAAACTATGATGTCTGAACAGAGATGAAGGCGAGCTCCCAGACTATGATGATTTTAAAGAGATGCGTTCCAGCTCTCAAACCAGGATGGTTTTAAAGGATTGAGTCCAGCTCAGATTTCCTAAGTGTTTAAAAGGAAATTTTACGATGATTACGATTTATTCGGGTCGTGTTTTCCCGTTAAGGGTTGGCCCTAAGATCGACAGTCCTCGGACATTATTTACATCATCAAATGATTTAAATTAGTGAACTTTTCATAGAGTAAAAAAAAAAAAGCATTCAATGTGCCATGGATTTAAGTGAAACCTTAAGGTACGAGTAATCCTCCTCTACAGAAGGTATGTGCTATTTAATGTTTTGTATTCCCATTGTTTTAATAAGCTATGTTGCGTTTAATAATCTATGTTGCAATTTATGGTACCCAAGCAATTAATTAATATTTTTAATGATAATTTAAAAGGTAAATTTAATGCAATTACTTATTCAAGTTCGTTCTTTGGAACGCTGGTGTCTTGTGACACAATTCTATTTTGTTTATTTTATTTTTGTAAATATGTAAATTAACTGTAAATAAACTTTCTGTTTATTGTTAATTTTTGGCTATGTTTTTAATACAACATGAGTCCATTGTTTTCCTCTAATGTAAGTTTTATTTCAGGTAACAGTCTTCTTTATGATGTTATTTATGCGTAGTTTAGATAGGTTTTATTTAGATATAACTACGCGGTCTATACGCTATTTCTTCACTAAAATTACACAACACAGCTTGGGGCGTTTTGGAGATGTGTTTCTTCCCGCCTCAATTTAAGATAATTAAGGTTAGTTTAATTATCAGGAATAGTCAGGACCATTATTATATAATTACGATCACAAATGTTTGTTTATAAATTATAATGTTTTCAAATACCCATTATAATAATTCAGGTACAGTAATTAAGGAGTAGTTAACCTCCAATTACTTTTGGTAATTACCCTTATTACCTATTATTTTCCCCCATTTGAATGTATGTTTGGGTAGTTAAGTTGGTACCGGTATATGGACCTGTATCTGCCCAACAATAACTATGATGGCGCCCTGTATCTATAATTACTCTAAGAAATTCAGTTGATTGATTATTATTAGGGACTGCAATTATCAATGTCTGCAAATAAACATGGGAAATGATATTATGATTTGAGAGCATCTGTTTCGTAACGTCAACATCATTATTCTCTGTATTTAGGCGTTTCCGTTTTAAATTTATTGATTTATTACAAAGTATTTCTGAATGCTTATCTTGGCAATTAGGACAGAATTCTTTAGAAAACAATATTTTCTTATGTGACCGCGTTGTAAACAAAGGCTACATATACCTCTTTTTCGCAATAAATCAAGTCTTTTCTCAAACGGTAAATTACGCGTACTAAAACATTTATTACTACCCAGATAGCATTTTTTGCTTTTTAAAGCCTTTTTTCAACCATGCTACGTAAATGTTTGAATGCTTTTTAAAGGCTTTGCATGAAAAGTTTGTAAATGTTTTGTAAAGGATTGAAAAAGGTTCCTAGTTGACGCTATCTGAGGGAGTTTGTAAGTGTTTCATGATAAGCATGTGAAAAGGAAGAAACGAAAGGGTAGTTACAGGAGTTGCAATCAAAGATTGATGAAAGGCTTTTATTACAAGCATGCATAAAAAAATGAAAATGAGGTTTTTATAAATCATAAAATCTTATTTGATAGAAAAATGAGATAAATAACTCAACTTAGAATTTTTCTGAGCTGAGCATATTTTTTTGTTCCTGTGGAAAATTAAATTTTAGTCAAATATTATCTATGCATTGAAAAATACTGGTTTTTATTAGATCCTATTTTAATAATAAAAAAAGCTTAATAATGTTAAGAGGCTACTTCACTCACACAGAAACACCTGATTGCTAATGTTAATCCGCTGGGAGATTTTTTTTTTTAATATCTCGCGTTTTTTTTTTTTTTTTTTTTTTTGCATTGCATACCTGCAGTTTTGATACAAAGGCCATTTTTCGACTTTGTTTTACAAGGTTTTTTTGCTTATTAGGATATATTCAGAACTGCTTTCGAAAGCAAAAATACTCTAGTGAAAAAAAAAAAAACACATTGCAAACAAAATTGAAAACTTAAAAAAAAAAGGTTTTTGTACAGATTGACCACAAGTAACAAATAATAAAATTTACAATATTGAAATGCAAACGAGATATTTAGAAAAATTCTCCCATAGGATTAACATTAGCATGCAAGTGTCTACGCATGAGGGATGTGTAATCCCATAAAAAAAAAAAATTCTTAAGGAAAAACACTTTCATTTGAATAAAAACCATTCCAAGTAAAATTTTAATTATCAGCAGTGAAATTATTGAAGATTAAATACGTGAAATTTTTTACATTGCTAACTTGGCGCAAATCAACAGTGCATTGGAGCACTATTTCAAGGATCCGGGTTCGACATTTTTCACTCTGTTTAATTACGCTTAGTTAGCAACTTGAAAAATTTCACGTATTTAGTATTAAAAAATCATTCTTATACACATAGGCATAGAGTCTTGAAAATTATTGGTAACTTAAAATTAAAAAAAGCAAAGGGATTTTTTTTTTTGTCATTTATCCTTTAACAAAAGAAAAAGGAGAAATTCAATAAAATTAAAAAACTAAAAGCTTTTTTATATTAGAGGGTAAGAAAAAGTATTTAAAATGTTACAGGGACTTGAGAACATACAACTCTATGTCTATGCTTATACATAGTAAATTTAATTATACTTTCAGTTACTTACCTTTTGAATCCAGTTCACTATCCAGGATCAGATAATTTTTTATTGTATACATATATAATGAAATCTGTGTTTACCTACAATAAATAGCACATCAAATATGTGGAATTCCAATATAGTGTACATTTAATGACTGTAGAAGATTGTATATTTTTTATATTACTACTTCATTAAATTTTTTAATTCTTTCATTTATTAAACTTATTTCTTAGAATTTTCAATTATTATTTAGAGAATATTGTCAGATTTATAAAATAAATCCTCCATAGGATTCTGATTGATGACCACGGGAATATATTTAGTCTTTTCTCTGAAAATTGTTTAATGATGCAAAATGCAAAAGAATTTTTTTTACAAATTCAATGATCTTTCCAGCATTTTTACATAAAAATAGTAATTGTTTGCTTGTTTAACAATGTAAATTACATATTACAAGACAAATTTTTAAAATCATCTGCCTTCCTCCCTTCTCCAATGTTTTTCTTTTACCAGAGAAATATTATCCTATGTACAACAGAGCAAATACTAAATTAACATTATTTTTTTTTAGTTTTTTAAAGTATAATTTAACTCACTTAAATTGTTCTTTTTCTGATTGTAATTATTTTTAATAACTTAAGACTGAAGCAATGAAAAATATTTCTCAGTATCAAGGAAATAGTCTGGAAAACAAATGAAACATCATTCAGTTTATAAAATTCTATTTATTTACATATAAAGAATTAATATAGTAATTTATTTACATATAAAGAATTGATATAATTAACAGGAACTTCATTAAATTTTTCTTCTTGATTCATTCTTTTCTCTCTAGAAAAAAATAAAATTATAAACACACAAATTACATACGTATAGTAAAAGTAAATAAAGTACAGTGTGACCTCAAAAATCCAGCATCAAAGTCATCTCGCCGCTTTTTTTTTTTACACTTCCACCTTATAGGAGAAAGAAAAATAATAAATCGTTAAACAATTAAAAATTTCGAGATTGAAAGCGATGGATTGACTGACAGTGAGATCGCAGATGCTATGCTAAATTGAATCCCTTCTGAGTACAGAAGAAATGGTATCAGTGGAAAAATGCTTAAATTTGACTGGAAAACTAACATCTGCTTTAGATAAATAAGACTGTATTTTCAAAATCAATATTCTACATTTGTGTAAAATTAAAACTTGTTGAAAAGCTGTTCAAAGAATTGAAGCAAATAAAATTGACATCGATGTTTAGGAAATTGCACGAGAAGAAATGATATATATTAGATTTTTTTTTTTGTAACATAGAAAATATGAATAGAAACTTTTAATTTTAATATTTTTTAAAATATTTAATTTTCCAATTTTCTCAAAGACTCTCTCTATTACTTGGGTATGAATTAAATTACGAATAACGGCACCATTAAGACTATTAAAAGTATTTTTGAAGTCAGAAATTCGGCATCGTCATGGTCCTGACAATGCCGGATTTTCGAGGTTATACTGTACACAATAGAGAGTGACACAGACAGAATCTTTATCTAGGATTGTTACTCATAAAATGAACATTTTGATTTTGTGACACACACACACACACACACACACACAAAAAAAAATCCCTACATAATGAAAAGCACAAATAACCATAATAAATCTAGCCTTTATGTGTTTAAAGGTTTCATAAAAGAGCATTTTCTTATATCTTCACATGATGAAAAAAAAAAAAAAAGTTGAGAGTGAGAAAGAGTAATAATTAGTGAAATAGGTGAAAAAAAAAAAGATTATATTCTATCAGCAGAGGGTATACACTAAAGAGTAAACACTATAGCTACAAACAGCATGGTTCAGTGATATATATAAATGGATACATATCCGATATTTATTTTCAAAATATCATGAAGTTTGATATTTATTTTCAAAATATTGTGTATATTTTCAGTCGAGCAAGAGTAAATGGATTTTTCGACTTTGTCGTTCTGTAGATAAAGAACTTTTGCGCTGGCAATATGACAATTTTAGCCCCCCCCCCCCCCCCAAAAAAAAACCCAGTAAAGTACCAATTATACGTCTTTCAAGAAACCTTTCTAAAACGATGCATAACTGAGAAAGGCGTATAATCGAAATTTTAGTCGGCTAAGGTGCAAAATCTTTGACTGTAGAAATACAATGCTGCAATCGCACAAATTGAATTTTGATACCATTTTTGATTGTTTTAAATACATTATATATTGAAAAAAAGTTAGCCCTTTGCACTCGAGGACTCCGGAGCGGAGCCATTTAAAATTTGTCTTCAAACTCGAGGGCTCCGCTATGGAGACAAAAATAATTTTGTGATACCTCATACCTGTCTAGAAAAGCCAAGATTACATATTGGCAATTGCTTCAAGAGGTATCACACTTTACGATTACAAAATGTAATAATTTTATAATTTTTACTTTTTTTTATATATATCATAACATTTGTATTCGTATTCATAAAGAATTAAAAAAAATAATAAGATATAACTAAAATCACTTTGAGTTGCTGGTAATACAAATGAAAAAACCTTTGAGTGCAAAGGGTTAAAATATTAAAAAAAATAATTAAATAATTTCTAAAATTGAAAAATAAAAGTGAGAATTATCAAACCTTTTATATCAGTTGCATACCTTGTTAATTAAACTAATTTTTAATCATCGTTTGACATGCCGATTTACTTTAAAGACTTAGGCAAAGCATTATTTCAAGAATCAGAAGTAAATCTGCCTCATATACCTTTTTATGCTTTCTGTATATTAGTAAAATATAGTAGTATAGGCTTGTTTACGCGTAGATGTAATAGTTTTTCTATTTATTGAACATCATACTGTATATTATTCATAATTTAAACTATGCCTAAAAGTAGAACTTCTGTTTATACAAGAAGTTTAACATAAAAGAAGGTAGAAGGAGGAATGGGACATGTTTAATTCTTTCTTTTTAATAAGATGAATGTAAATTGCTAATATGCAAATATTTTTAGAAGGTAATATATTAATTATAACATTATAAATATATTCATTTACTTCAAAACATAAATAAATTGAACTGATGATTTTTTAATGCTATCTCTGATTGACAATCCTGAATTTTCCTTCCAGTGATGAAGGTACTGAAATTTGATATTGTAGCACAGACATCAACCTACAATCTTTGTTAGACTGTATATATGGCCAACAATAGACTATTTGCCCCTTATCATACATGGTTTTATAGCTGTCCCATACCTCCCTGTTAGTGGGAAGGTATGGGACGCATTTTGAAATTTATAATTTCTTTATAAAATTGTTTCTGCAAATTATGTTTCTATATTGTTCAAGGACATTAGAGAGTGTTTCATTTTGCATTCTATATATCAAAATTTTGTTTATGTGTCAAATAAAGTTGATTTTCTTATTTTTGTAAAAAGCATCACATTCCTCCCCACTCTTCCCTCAAGGTCAAGTAAATAATAATTAATGTATAATTAAATATGCATAATAAAGATGAGATACATTTTCCAGGAATTATTCAATGGAACTTTCCTCATAAATGTATCATATTAATTCACATCAAAGTCGTAAAGTAAGGAAGTTTTATTTCAGGTTTAGCCAGTCTTAATAATAATAAAAGCTTGATTAATATATAAATATATTTGATAAAAAGATTGTGATTACCAATTATCAGCAATATCTTGATTTTTTTCAGAAATAAATTTATACTTTCTTCACGAAAAAACAATGAGTTCAGTCATATATCGAGAATTATATACAGTAGACTCCCTCAAATCCGCACAGCTTGGGACCAGTGGTTGTGCGGAATTTAGAATTTTGCACATTTCTGATCATTACTTTGTTTACATTTTTTAAACAGTAATTTGAATGTAATAATGCATTCAAAATTATACATAATGCTTGCAATATGGTAAAATATTAAAATAATTAAGTAAAGTAATAAACTACAATGATAAAAAGTAAGATAATTTTGAAAATGATTAAAATATTGAAAGTAAAGGTCAAGTAAATGATCAATAATGTATAATTAAATATGCATAATAAAGGTAAGATACATTTTCCTTGAATTATTCAATGAAATTTTACTCATAAAGGTAACCTATTGATTCAAATCAAAATCATAAAGTAAAAAAGTTTTACTTAAAGTGTCTTAAAGTAAAAAGTTTTCAAAAAAATGGGTTGCGCATGGAGGGAGTTCAAATGGGATGGTCTCTGAATGGAGGTAAAATTAGTATTGAGCCTATGGGAATAAATTTCGTTCCATGAAAAAATGATCGGTCAAGGAGGTGGTCGCACAGGGAGGTTTCACTATATATATGTGTGTGTGTAAATATATGTATATATTTAACACTGGCATACAGTTACAGAAAAGTACAAACTTTCATAGGAAAAAGAAAACATTATTCGTACCATTGAGCATGAACTCACAAAAACAAATTTTTTTAAAATATATAATAACCAGCCTGTTAATTTAGAAACTACTGCTTGTTCCACTTCTTGCTGGGCAATTTTAGATTTTGTACCCTGTTAGGACTTTGTTCCAACATCATCTGTAATTTTCTCAACATGCTAGCAACCATGACTTCAGCATCTTTACCAGATGATGTCATTAGTTCTTGAAACTAAAAAATAAAACATAAAATAATAACAATGAAGAAAAAACTTTTAAACCCTTCATGACAAGCCTCCCTTGTACCACTATTTTCAAATAGTGACTTTTTCCTTATTTAATAAATTTATATTAAATAAAGTAAAAATGGTACTTTTTAGTTAGCCAGGCGCCAGTGTTATGTATACAAGTATATATACATATATATGTATGTATATATAACACTGGCGCCCGGCTAACCGAAAAGTACCGTAAAAATTACCATTCCGATATAGTAATAGTTACAAGGACTGTGTACACACTTTATATCACACATATGTTGTCATGAAGGGCTTAACATTACAATACATTTTGTAATGTATTTTTGTACCAATTTATATTTATTATTTACTATCAACTACACCGGTAGCAGAAAGTTAGAGATGGGAGTCGCAGATTTTCTTTTTTCGTTTGCAGGTTATTTTTCTATTGAACTCTTATTTCGCTTTATATTATGTTTGGCTCTTTCTTACTTAATACAAAAACTTAAGATTATTATTAGTAAAATTAATAAAATGCATAATAACATTTTTAAAAAAAGTGATCGTTTGATTAACACTTCGATTGTAAAACTTGCAACCTGTCAAACCTGTTTTACCTGCAGATTATTTTCTGCCTCTGAAGTATCTGTTGCAGACACTTGGAGGATTTTCTGCTATTGGGTCAACTACTAAAAGTACACTTATTAAAAGTATGTACTAACTTTATTTGGTGAAATTGGTTGTCGGGATAATCAAGTAGTACCAAAAGAAGTAGTAGTATGAATTTCATGCCCTGTCAATTTTCACACTGATCACACTGCCAGTACAGATAAAATTATGGGGGGAAGGGACAAGAAGGTATAGGTCAAAACTGGGAAATTTCATTAGCGGCCACTGGCCGGTAGAACTAGTTTTTTAAGTGGCCACTTTTTTATTTAAAAATACTAAACAGTAAAATTTCTATAAGTATTCATCTAAAACTGAATAGCCCAAATAAATATGTTAATGTAAATATATTGGAACCAAAAAAAAAACAATCCTTGATGAAATGCAAGAAAATTTTATTCTCTTCTAGTAAAAAAGTGGCCGGAAGGTGGCCACTGATAGGCAATTTTTGACTGGCCACTTTTTCTCATTTACTGGCCCTGTGGCCGGTGGCCAGTGCTAATTTTGACCTTTACAAGAAGGGTAAGGTAATTTCATATTTATTAATTAAAAACAATAATAATAATAAACCAAGTTTTAATTTGTATGAATTTACAAAACATTTAATTTTTAAATAATTCTTATTTTGATTTCATTTTTTTCCAATTTACTATTAATAACTAAAAGTATTGATGGGCAATTTTAAAATTAACAAGCTAACTGATAAGCATTTAAGGCTCATGATTTTATAGGCTGTGCTTAATATAACGGTATCACTTCAGGGAGGTGGAGTTTGGCACTTGATATCTTAAGATATCTCTAGGGAGAGGGAGAAGATTCATTTTCGATATTGTTACCATTTTTGATCCAACCAAAATATTCATTTTTCTATTTGTAACTGTTTCTTTACATCAAAATATTCAGTTATCTATTTTTATGAAAATACTAAATTATTATTAAAATCATTAAATGATTATATACAATTATTTCATTCTGAAATGTGGAATACCTCAATGTTTAGCTTTCCTATTTTTTTTTTTATATATATATATTTGCATATAATCCGCTGTTGGAGAAAACAGATAGTACGTTTGAAGTGATACTTGTGCTTATTAGTAAAATAAAGAGGAAGAATGTTGTCTATCTGTTTTGTTGATAAGAGCGGCAAGAAACAATATATCTGCTGAATACATTATGTAACAAAGAGCTATTTTTATTTTAAAAAATTTTATTGATATAAACTTATTTTATATTTAATATAGTGATATTTTACATACTCTTTCTTCTTTATTAGAAAATTTTATAAATAACAGATGTATAACAATATATTTGCATATAACTGAAAAATATGTAAAAAAAAAATGAAAGGAAGAAAAAATAAAAAGAACTTTGAGACACTGATAACAATATGATTAGTGATGGAAGGGTGGGACATAATTCAGGAATGATAATGTAAGATATTGTAAAGGCCGGAAAGATTACAAAATTACTATAAAGTTGGTAACGTTATATATGTACAGCCTCTAATATTAAAGCTTTGCCGATTTTCAATCAGCTGGCAAAATGACATACAAAAATTAATTTCTACTGTAAATGTATGTTTATTTTTAATAAATAATTTTTTTATTCTTCACTACACATAACAAATTTATTTTTTGAGATGTATACATGCACATGATTTAGTGGGGATTTTTTGCAGAAAAACTTTTAAATAATTACTTGTGTTTGAAGACAGTTTTTAAATTTTACATATAGCAGCTACTATAAATATAGGAATAGCGAAAAGGGAGTTTGTGCAATAAGGATAAGATATTCTCAAATAAATTTAATGAAGGACATTATAATTATACAATTATTGGCACAGATGTCATATTCGCCCCATATTGGTGCGATTTTTTTTCGGTTGTCAATTTGGCGAAAACATCAACAGCATAAACAACATAATCCGGGTTACCACATCAAGCAAAATAACGGCACTTTGGCGCCAGTTAAGTACCCGTTGCGTATGACATTGGCGTCAGAAAAAAATCGCGCCAATATGGGGTGAATATGACATCTGTGCCCAATTATTATTGTTTAAATATGAATATTATTTAACATATTATAAAACATTTTTTTCTCCTTAAAATAAGAGCTAAGGTTGAATGCATTTTTTTTTTTTTTTTTTACTTAAAATGCAATTTTTTAGGAATATATTAAAGAGACACCTTTTGAATATAAAGCTTTTTTAAATAGACTTTTAACAATTCTAATATAATTGAAAAAAAAAAAAAAGATTTCTGTTTGAATGTTATTTTAAAATTACAACAGAAAATCATCTGTAAATATATATAGATGCTAAAAGGGATAACAAACAATATACCTACATTTTGATAAATACATTTTAATGAAGTGATCTACATGTTTTATACGCTACGCACAGCATATATATTTTCAAATGAATGTAATTTGTTGAAGGTCAAAGTCTGTTTTGATTTGCAAATCAGTCCACAGCAAGGGGGTGGTGGTGATTTTAAAACGTATACATTCCTTATTTTTTGAAGACTTTAAGAAAAAAAGATAAAATTTATTTTTACAAGCTTAAAATAATTAAACATAAAAACAAAATTGTGTTTAAGACTTAAGTGTTTTTAATTATAAAAACACTAGTATAGCCTCGATCATAATTAAAAATGTTTTATTATAATAAAATATGTTCCTAAACACTTATTCCTACAAAAAATTCCTTACACTTTCTCGATTTCATGTTTTATGGTTCATTTACATTACCATTACGTCAATCCTATGTGTTAAAAGTATACATAACGGAACTGCAGTTATGTTATCAAAATACATTTGAAAATTCGCGATGGTTACGAAACGTGAAACGATACGTTATAACATGTTTTAAGTAAATCATGTTTATAGAAGTTAGTTTAATTTAAAAATGTAGCATGCTGTATAACATAATTAAACAAAATAGCGTTGAATCAAATATCTTTTTCCCATGGGTAACTTACACAGAAATCTTAAATATAAGACAGTACAGAAGAAAAAAAGACTACAGTAAGAACGATTTAAATAATAATGATATATACTAATAAGTAAAAGTAATGGCAAACTTACCGCATTTTCTGTAAATGTTAGAAATTTAGAATAAACTTGACACAACGAAAGCTTTCAAAACAGACGCCATTGGGAGACGCTACGCCGGCCGTGAAAAGAAATAAGTTGCGCATGCGCAAAAATCGTACGGATCATAATGATTTCCGAACATGGGTTGGCTACACGATTATCACGAAAACCTTTGCAGGATAGTTAGAAAGTAAAGCAAAAATGACCCTTTTCGGAAACCTTACATGCTATCTGGGTAGGGTGTAAACCCGAACAGAAGGAACAAGTAATTTCATTTTTATCTTGAACTAATAAATCACTCGCTGGTGGTAATTTTCTATTCTGATAATCAAATTTATTGACGTGAGGGGGGAAAAAGTATTTCTCTTAAGTGGTTGCGTAATATAATTACTTTGCGTGGGTTGATCATTCATTTCATTTGATGTTGACGCAAGCATTTTTTCTCGGGATGTTAATTGTTTGTTTAAAAATGAAATGATATCTTGTACTTTAAAAACATCATCATGGGTTTTATTAAATTCCAGCACAAGATCTCTCGGTAATAGTTTAAATAATATCGGTTTTAACAAACTTTCATAAGATTCCAATGAAACATTAAGGGACTCTAAACTTCTAATATTTGTTGGAGTTTCATCGTAAAATTTTCTAAAGGATCTGGTATCATTTGAATGTCTTAGAGGAGAAATATTTAGAAGTTTATTCGTGTGTACAGATATAAGCAAATCCGTATTTCCATACCACCACTTCAGAATCTCTATCGCTTTTAAATAGTTATCTGATGCTACGGAAAATCCGTCAATACTTTTTAACGGGTTGGGAGTCAAAAAGGACCTTAAATAGTTGAATTTATCAACTGGTTCTAATGTAGCATTGTTATGAATGGCTGTTTCGTTTGCCGACCAAAATGTCAGCCATTCTGATACGTCTCTGGAAAACTTCGCGACATTTAATTTCGGTAATTTAATATTTATGCTTTCCTTTAAAAAGGAGTCTTGTTTAGAAATTGAATCGTTACGCATTTCCTTTTTATTTAACTCTTTTACCTTTCGATTGGCTCTAAAACGCCAAAAATTAATTTTTTCACGATATTCCTGAGCATTTTGTAATTCATTGTCTAATTGAACTTCTTGAATTATTTTTTTAATATTTGTATCTGCCCGCTTCAGTTCTATCTCTGCCATATTTAATTGCTCTAAAGTTTCCTCCAAATCTAGGAGGTTAGGATCGGAATCCTTCAAAATCGATTCAATTTTATTTATAAATTTATCAATACTCACGCGAAGGACTGCCCTCTCTTTCTTAGCAATCACTAAATTTTCTGCCATGATTCTTGACAACAAATACGGTTCTTTAAACTATGTCAAATATTATAACTCTGATACTTTAAGCAGAATGTCTTGATAAATAAACTTATATTAATTCTGATTAATAATCAATTCTGACAAACAGACCGCATCACGGCGAGGGATGCCACTATAATGTTAATTATATCTTAGTCAATCAATAAAAATTCTCCTACCTGTAATACTGGTATTTTAAATCCAAATTCCGGTGAGCGGTCGTCTGCTTACTGGATCTGTTCTGGTTGAAATCATGACAAAAAACTCGAAATAAATCCACGCGAATTAATCTGGTGTAATTAAACGATTTTCTTGATTGGATAAATGAAACACAAATTAAAATATTGTACATTAAAATTAAACTATTTACAGTAAAAGATTTAGAAATACTTAAAGTCTTAAAATTGGAGTTCAGTATTCTATTTAAGTTCTACTGTCCCATCTGGACAACAGAGGCGCTCCTAAAAGCACCTTCTTCTCCAATTTTTTATTCAATTCTGCCGTGCGTGGATGTTGATCTGGCATGTAATAAAAAAGGTTTCTCAATTGCGCAATCAGAATAATTGTTTATGGAAAGGAAAGTATCTTTATCTGATCTGTATCTATTAGGTATCTGTTAAGACGGAATTGTCCATAGTCCACGGTAATGCGACTTCGTAACGACCACTTTCGTCGCGTTTGACATTTTCTAAAAAATGCTTTTTTGTTTCTTCGGTCAAATCTTCTTTCGTTTTGTCATCTTCATTACTTATACCTAAGGCGTCTAATCACCATAAATTAGACAAATTAGCATTTGACGTAAGCAAAGACAGTGATAGAACTTTCGAAACCAATTTGATTACCCTCTATTTTCCCCATAATTGTCCATCCTAACTTCGTTTCAAAAGCTGCTAAACCCAGATCAGCGAAATATCTTATAATATCGGTAAATAGTTTCGCGGCTGTATCAGCGCCGATTAATATGTGTATTTCTTCGGGGTTATTTTGATACAAACATAATCTATTGTTTCTATCTACATCTGACAAAAACACCCCTTCCTTTCCTAAGATTCACAATAATTTATTATCGCGACATAAATTCACTCCTGTACAGATTTTTTCTTCCTCTAAAGCTTGTATCTTGCATTGAAAATTTCGATCTAAACTACCAATCGTAAATTCATAGCGATTATTTTTACTTTTTCTTTCCGTGTCTCCGAAAAGTGCGTGATTAATTATCTCCGTTTTTATCTTTCTTAATTTTAATTTATTGGCAGCATAACGAGTTATATAACTCGTGCAAAAACTCGAAAAAAGTGCAATACCGAATCAGAGGTTTGCAGGTTGAAGGAAGAAGAGGGGGTCAGCAAGGCTGACCGACCATTCGACGAAGGGGGCAGAGGACCCTCCTTCATATTGTCATCACGATGTGATTTCGTAACTGAAGAATGAAGTTATAGTCAGACGGATGCAGTTCTCTAAACTATGATGTTTCAAGAGTTCCAAGCGAGTATTCCGTTCCATGATGTCTTAAAGAGATCGATGCAGCTTCCTAAACTATAAACAGATTGATGCGAGATCCGAAACTATGATGTCTGAACAGAGATGAAGGCGAGCTCCCAGACTATGATGATTTTAAAGAGATGCGTTCCAGCTCTCAAACCAGGATGGTTTTAAAGGATTGAGTCCAGCTCAGATTTTCTACGTGTTTAAAAGGAAATTTTACGATGATTACGATTTATTCGGGTCGTGTTTTCCCGTTAAGGGTTGGCCCTAAGATCGACAGTCCTCGGACATTATTTACATCATCAAATGATTTAAATTAGTGAACTTTTCATAGAGTAAAAAAAAAGCATTCAATGTGCCATGGATTTAAGTGAAACCTTAAGGTACGAGTAATCCTCCTCTACAGAAGGTATGTGCTATTTAATGTTTTGTATTCCCATTGTTTTAATAATCTATGTTGCGTTACGGATGTACAATTTATGGTACCCAAGCAATTAATTAATATTTGTAATGATAATTTAAAAGGTAAATTTAATGCAATTACTTATTCAAGTTCGTTCTTTGGAACGCTGGTGTCTTGTGACACAATTCTATTTTGTTTATTTTATTTTTGTAAATATGTAAATTAACTGTAAATAAACTTTCTGTTTATTGTTAATTTTTGGCTAAGTTTTTAATGCAATATGAGTCCATTGTTTCACTCTAATGTAAGTTATATTTCAGGTAACAGTCTTCTTTATGATGTTATTTATGCGTAGTTTAGATAGGTTTTATTTAGATATAACTACGCAGTCTATACGCTATTTCTTCACTAAAATTACACAACGCAGCTTGGGGCGTTTTGGAGATGTGTTTCCTCCCGCCTCAATTTAAGATAATTAAAGTTAGTTTAATTATCAGGAATAGCCAGGACCATTATTATATAATTACGATCACAAATGTTTGTTTATAAATTATAATGTTTTTAAATACCCATTATAATAATTCAGGTACAGTAATTGAGGAGTAGTTAACCTCCAATTACGTTTGGTAATTACCCTTATTACCTATTATTTTCCCCGATTTGAATGTATGTTTGGGTAGTTAAGTTGGTACCGGTATATGGACCTGGATCTGCCCAACAATAACTATGATGGCTCCCTGTATCTATAATTACTCTAAGAAATTCAGTTGATTGGTTATTATTAGGGACTGCAACTATCAATGTCTGCAAATAAACATGGGAAATGATATTATGATTCGGGAACATCTGCTTCGTAACATCAACATCATTATTCTCTGTATTTAGGGGTTTCCGTTTTAAATTTATTGATTTATTACAAAGTATTTCTGAATGCTTATCTTGGCAATTAGGACAGAATTCTTTAGAAAACAATATTTTGATATGTGACCGCGTTGTAAACAAAGACTACATATACCTCTTTTTCGCAATAAATCAAGTCTTTTCTCAAACGGTAAATTACGCGTACTAAAACATTTATTACTAGGGTGTAAACCCGAACAGAAGGAACAAGTAATTTCATTTTTATCTTGAACTAATAAATCACTCGCTGATGGTAATTTTCTATTCTGATAATCAAATTTATTGACGTGAGGGGGGAAAAAGTATTTCTCTTAAGTGGTTGCGTAATATAATTACTTTGCGTGGCTTGATCATTCATTTCATTTGATGTTGACGCAAACATTTTTTCTCGGGATGTTAATTGTTTATTTAAAAATGAAATGATATCTTGTACTTTAAAAACATCATCATGGGTTTTATTAAATTCCAGCACAAGATCTCTCGGTAATAGTTTAAATAATATCGGTTTTAACAAACTTTCATAAGATTCCAATGAAACATTAAGGGACTCTAAACTTCTAATATTTGTTTGAGTTTCATCGTAAATTCTTCTAAAGGATCTGGTATCATTTGAATGTCTTAGAGGAGAAATATTTAGAAGTTTATTCGTGTGTACAGATATAAGCAAATCCGTATTTCCATACCACCACTTCAGAATCTCTATCGCTTTTAAATAGTTATCTGATGCTACGGAAAATCCGTCAATACTTTTTAACGGGTTGGGAGTCAAAAAGAACCTTAAATATTTGAATTTATCAACTGGTTCTAATGTATCATTGTTATGAATGTCTGTTTCGTTTGCCGACCTAAATGTCAGCCATTCTGATACGTCTCTGGAAAACTTCGCGACATTTAATTTCGGTAATTTAATATTTATGCTTTCATTTAAAAGGAGTCTTGTTTAGAAATTGAATCGTTACGCATTTCCTTTTTATTTAACTCTTTTACCTTTCGATTGGCTCTAAAACGCCAAGAATTAATTTTTTCACGATATTCCTGAGCATTTTGTAATTCATTGTCTAATTGAACTTCTTGAATTAATTTTTTAATATCTGTATCTGCCCGCTTCAGTTCTATCTCTGCCATATTTAATTGCTCTAAAGTTTCCTCCAAATCTAAGAGGTTAGGATCGGAATCCTTCAAAATCGATTCAATTTTATTTATAAATTTATCAATACTCTCGCGAAGGACTGCCCTCTCTTTCTTAGCAATCACTAAATTTTCTGCCATGATTCTTGACAACAAATACGGTTCTTTAAACTATGTCAAATATTATAACTCTGATACTTTAAGCAGAATGTCTTGATAAATAAACTTATATTAATTCTGATTAATCATCAATTCTGACAAACAGACCGCATCACGGCGAGGGATGCCACTATAATGTTAATTCTATCTTAGTCAATCAATAAAAATTCTCCTACCTGTAATACTGGTATTCTAAATCCAAATTCCGGTGAGCGGTCGTCTGCTTACTGGATCTGTTCTGGTTGAAATCATGACAAAAACTCGAAATAATTCCACGCGAATTAATCTGGTGTAATTAAACGATTTTCTTGATTAGATAAATGAAACACAAATTAAAATATTGTACATTAAAATTAAACTATTTACAGTAAAAGATTTAGAAATTCTTAAAGTCTTAAAATTGGAGTTCAGTGTTCTATTTAAGTTCTACTGTCCCATCTGGACAACAGAGGCGCTTCTAAAAGCACCTTCTTCTCCCATTTTTTATTCAATTCTGCCGTGCGTGGGTGTTGCTCTGGCATGTAATAAAAAAAGTTTTTTCAATTGCGCAATCAGAATAATTGTTTATGGATGGGAAAGGAATGCTGCGTATTTCGCAACAAGCTCCTCTACACTTTCTTAAATATATTTGTAAATGATTAATAATCTATAAGCATGTGGGTCAATAGCCTTTATTACAACAGCCAGTTTGAACTTTCCTATGTTCAACAGTTTATGAGTAAAATGGCTGTAACAGACGGACAGACAGACACAGGAGTGATGTTATAATGGTTCCGTTTTTACTTTTTAATTATGGAACGCTAAAAATGCAATTATTATTATTTTTAGATAGTTTCGTAATTTTTATTTGTAAAGTTATCACAAGTTTTATGCATTTTTAATTATTTTATTATTTTTTAAAACAATAATTATTAATAATAACATTGTATGAACAAACTTAATTTAGCATAATAATGCTGTACCATCCATGAAAGTTGAAGAAGATGAAAAATGAACAGCGTCATTTCAGAATATTATGAAAAATTTGATATATAAAAAAATAAACGGTCAAGTGCGAGTATTACTCGCGTACAGAGGGTTCCGTACAATAATATATGAATTAGTAAGTGTATTATTAAGAAAAATGACGTTACTAAGAGAATACTAAGACTTTGTAAAAACTATACAACGTAGGGTTGGGTATAGCTGCATAGTATACAGGGTGCAGAGGAAAGTCCCTTTAACCTGAAAACACTTGCGAACGGAGAGAGCTACAGCTATACAAGCGAGGTAACGGTAATGATGGGCGATAACGAGATGTTTTTCTCGATTGTATGGACATCTCGATATTTTTCGATTATGTAAATTTTTTCTCGATGATTCCAGTTTGCAAATTGCTTTTATACATCATATATTATATATCATATACGTCATACATTTATCCAGAATCGTCTGCGGGTGAACTGGAATGAGTCGATGTTAATAAAGACTACGTGACTTCGCCCACTAGCGGGCCCCTCCTTTAATCGGGGCCTCTAATTTATATGTAATCTTGCAATATGAAATCACGAACAGGTTACCCGCTATATACGGCACCGTATAGCAGGCGTGGTGTGCACGCACTACAAAATCTTGTAAAAAAATATAATCTCGAAACGAACGAACCTCGGACCAGATCTCTTGGGGAAGGGGTCAAAGTGAGCGGAGGGACACAGCAGCTGCATAATATGAATAAGTTGTCACAGGTCTTTAGGCCTTTCCAACCATATGTCATATGAGGGGCCTGGATCTGAAAGTATAAAAATGCCCTCCCCGTGGGGGCAAATTGGGGAGAGGGGTGCGGGAGGTAGATAACATGAGTAAGTGGTCATAGGCCTTTCCAACAATATGTCACATGAGGGGTCTCGGCTAAATTTAGAAAAACACCCCCCGTGGGGGAAAAGTGGTGGGGCGGTCACCGGAGGTGTATAACATCAATAAGTAGTCACAGACCTTTCCAACGATATCTCACATGTGGAGTCTTGGCTAAATTTAGAAAAGTGTCCCCCGGGGGGGCAAAGTGGAGGGACGGGCACCGGAGGAGCATAACATCAATAAGTAGTCACAGACCTTTCCAACGATATCTCACATGAGGGGTCTTGGCTAAATTTGAAAACTGTCCCCCCGGGGGGGGGGAAGTGGGGGAACTGTCACCGGAAGTACATAACATCAATAAGTAGTCACAGACCTTTCCTACGATATCTCACATGAGGAATCTTTGCTAAATTTGAAAAAGTGTCCCCCGGGGGGAGCAAATTGGGGGGACTGTCACCGGAAGTGCATAACATCAATAAGTAGTCACAGACCTTTCCAACGATATCTCACAAGAGGGGTCTTGGCTAAATTTGGAAAAGTGCCCCCCGGGGGGCAAAGGGGGGGGTGGACACTAGGGTGGTGCGAAAAAAGTCAAGTTGATATTTCCGAGTCGCTATAGTGCGGAAAAGTTGCGATTGGTCAATACAAGAAAACAACAACAAAAAAAAATTCTTTAAATTGGACTTTATCTTCCGATCCCGCAAACCGGCTAAAAATTCAAAAAGATTGAAAATTTCCGATTTTCTCAGAATTTATTTTTTTTTAACGTACATATATTTTTTATCACTATAGTGAAAAATATTTGCAGATTGTAATGTTTAATAATAATAATAATAATAATAATAATAATAAACAGTTGCATTTAAAGAATATCTTCCGATCGTGGAAGCTCAATAAAAATCGGGAAATTTTCAATTTTCGGTGATTTTGATGAATAAAGAAAATAATCATCTGAGATCATTTTGCGTTCCAATGTTAACATTTGCATAATAAATTGTACAGCTGTTTGCTTGTTTAGATATTTGATAATATTTAAACAAACCAGAATTCAACACGGGAAGGTAGCTGCACTTCGAGTTTAACCCACACCCTTCCTTTCATCCAACCAATGAGGGTGTTTCCTATTTACATTATTTAAATACACAATTTGTTATAATAGAGTCAAAACACTGAATTAAAAAACTAGTGTCGTGTCAGTATAAGATATACAATTTGTTATTTCATCTGTTTAAGTCTGACTTTTAGACGCAACTTTGTACTGCAAATTGCTGGTAATGTCTGGTATCATGGACATTGATTTGAGTGGGGCCCTGATGAATCCATCTCTTGATTGGGGCCCACATACCTTAAACGATGCTTCCGTTACCAATTTGACGCACCGCTTGACAGCTTGCGTATGGCAGGGAAATTTTTTATCTTCCCAACATGAGATATCACCTGATTGAACGAAGAAATGTATTTCTTGATTGTTTATTCTCCGAAAAAGAGGTGGAGATGATAATTTTGCTACATTCCAATCAATTAATTCTGTATACTCTGCCGCATCGAAGTTTAAAGTAGAAGTGATAAAGATTCAGATGTCTTTACCCTTTGAAACATTCTGCCTGGCTTTTAACACTCTTCTTAGCCCCAGCTTTCTTATGTGCCTCCTCTGCAAAGACCACTGCCATCAGTAGGTTTTATGGGTGAGCAAAGAACCAGTTTCGTCCAATTTCAGGGACTAAACTTTCTTCAGGCTGTCACGCAAGTATCAAGATGTTTCTATTGCTATGTACAGATGAATAGGACCATCTGTAATGTACTTACTGCATTTTATTTCAAACCAAACTGGCATGTAAGATTTTAAAATAAATGTCAATATGGCTTTTAAGGCATCCGATGGGTTTTCCACGATCGCGTATAGTCCAAGGACTCTATTTGCACAAGTGAGCCATCTTGCATGTGAAATTGGGCCGGGGTCACACTTTGATAAGTCATTTGGAAAAGTTGCCACTTTTAATTGCTTGACTTGCGTCAAGAAGATATCTTTGGTCCCTGATCAACAGTTGTCTGTCCACTTCTGGAATTTCACAATCATTCAACTGAAAATTTATCACCGAGAGCTTTACACAATAATGTGATTCCGCCCAATTGGTCTGCTAAATGATCTTGGGCCAGTTGTTTCACCATACAAATATTGAAAAAGATGGCGGAAAGGTAATTCAACAAAATGGAATAAACAAAAAACCCACTGCAGTGGTCGTCCAAGATGCACTTCAAGCTATCTGATAGCACCACCTTTCTGTCCAGAATTAGTATTTGTACCATCACAGTCTACCAAATCTAAGTATTCTAGTGAAACACCCTTGTTCAGTAGGACATGATACTATGAAAGCTACAGTGACCTTAGCAAACCTGGAGTGTGGAGACACATGGCCTAAATAAACTGAGCCACGTTCTTTTATGATAGAATAGTGTTCCGCTTTAATAGTTCGACGAACCTGTTTAGATCCAATTCTTTCTTTAACTAGAGTATTTTCTTCCGTCAAAGTATATGCCATGTAGTTCATCTGAACCCAGCTGACTTTGCTGTAAATTTTATGTAGTTAGGTGAGACTAGGTGGGAGCGCGTACGCCGACTTCAGCGCTGTTTTGCAAAGTGGCTAGCGGCAGTTGGGTGAACTACTAAACTTTTCAGACCTGGAACGAACTCTTCGTGGTAAGTTCTAGGTTGTTTAAAAATAACCTAATATACTCTATAGTATCAATTAACATTTAAATCCTAACCTGAGACCGCAAACTTTCCTCAGTTGATAATATTCTTAATGCATGAAAATCACTCAAAATTGAAATTTTGCCGATTTTTATTGAGCTTGCGCGATCGGAAGATATTCTCTAAATACAGTTATTATTATTATTATTATTAAACAGTACAATCTGCAAATATTTTTCACTATAGCGATAAAAAATATATAAACTTTAAAAAAAAAGTAATTCTGAAAAAATCGGAAATTTAAAATTTTTTTGAATATGTAGGCGGTTTGCGGGATCGGAAGATAAAGTCCGATTTGAAGAATTTTTTTTTCTTGTATTTACCAATCGCAACTTTTCCGCACTATAGCGACTCGGAAATATCAACTTGACTTTTTTCGCACCACCCTAGTGGATACCGTAGGTGTATAACATCAATAAGTAGTCACAGACCTTTCCAACGATATCTCACATGAAGGGTATTGGCTAAATTTGGAAAAGTGTCCCCCGGGTGGTAAAGTGGGGGTACGGCCACCGGAAGTGCATAACATCAATAAGTAGTCACAAACCTTTCCAACGATATGTCACATGAGGGGTCTTGGATAAATTTAGAAAAGTGTCCTGAAATTTCATATATTATAAATAATATTTATCGGAGGGCTCCATAAAAAAATCCGAACTAAAATGATAAATACGGAAAAAACTACCCCCGCAGTGAAGGCCAAATTGGGGAGGGGAGGAAGAAAGTCTCATAATATGAAAGAGTCATCCGAGAGCTTTTCGATGACATATCACATGACGGGTCCAAAAAAAGTTTGAAAATTGCTCCCCCTCCCTCCCCCCCGTGGGCCCACTCTTTCGCCGCCCCAGAATTCACACAGCCCTCATTTTAAAAATTTTATGTTCAAAAAATAATATTTACCGGAAGACTGTATAAAAAACCCACATCTAAAATGGTATTTAAATTTATTATAGAAATCGGTTACGGTTTTAAAAATTTGTTCGCCCCTTCCCCATCCCCCTTCAGGCGAAGAAAGGTTCACAATATTAAAGAGTGGTTAAAGGGCTTTTCGATTATATGCCACAGGAAGGGTTCGGTAAAATTTTTAAAATTGCACTCCGTATGGGTCCACTCTCACGCTCCCCCCCCCCCCCTCGAATTCAATCGACCCACCTTCCTCTTTGAAATTTTTATATTTATTAAATAATTTTTATCGGAGGGCTCCAGGTATGTGACACCTTGGTAGGGCTAAAATAAGAGAAACTTTGAAAATTAGGGCTTCATTTCACATCGCATTGTCATGGCTCTTTCTCTATCTCGTTCCTTTTTTATTTCTCGATAAATCTTCTCACATCTCTTCTCTGCCGAGGACGATAGAAATCCTCGAGAAGTTTGTTAGTTAGGGAAATGTTGAAAAGCGCGAGAGAAATCCTCGAGAAGCTTCTCATAGGGAAATGTTGAAAAGCGCGAGAGAAATCATCGAGAAGCTTTTCATCGGGAAATTTCGAAAACTGCGAGAGAAACCATCGAGAGTCTTTTCATCGGGTAAGGTTGAAAAAGGCGAGAAAAACCATCGAGAGGCTTCCCATCGGTACATGTTGAAAAGCGCGAGAGAAACCAACCATCGAGCACCTTCTCGCGGAAGGCATATTTTCATGGCTCTTTCTCTATCTTGTCCCTTTTTATTTCTCGATAAATCTTCTCACATCTCTTCTCTGCCGAAGACGATAGAAATCCTCGAGAAGTTTCTCATAGGGAAATGTTGAAAAGCGCGAGAGAAATCATCGAGAAGCTTTTCATCGGGAAATTTCGAAAACTGCGTGAGAAACCATCGAGAGACTTTTCATCGGGAAAGGTTGAAAAAGGCGAGAGAAACCATCGAGAGGCTTCCCATCGGTAAAGGTTGAAAAGCGCGAGAGAAACCAACCATCGAGCACCTTCTCGCGGAAGGCATATTCCCCCCCCCCCCCCCCCAATGGAGATTTACCATCTCGTAACCTGATTGGTCAGAGCTTCCTGTGTCAAAGTGACTTTTCTTGACGGGAAGGAATTGTGCTTGGCGAAGATGAAAGTAGAGAATTTTCTTAGGATGGGCGCGGGGAAAGGGATGCATTTCAATAGACTTCTGATTTTATTTATTTATTTTTTTTGAAAATTTGTTTAAATTAGAGGTCGATGGCAAAAATGATTCCTAGAGAAAGAAGATAATTTCCATGTTAGGGAATCGTAGCAGATGTAATAAAATACTATAAAATAACAAATAGGAGAGATGATTTAAAAAAGAAATACATATAGATATTAAAAGTTGCGCGATTTTGTGGAAGTAGAAATTTCAGGGGGCGGTAAATTTAGATGAAATCTTTAGAAAAAGTGGAAATCTGCGATATGCAAAATTTTTAAAACTTAAAAAAACAAACTCTGCTCTGTTTGTTATTTTGCTGAAATAACAAATAAATAATCCGTCGTCTAAATTTCACTTTAAATTTCAATTTCTCCTGCTCTTTTCTCAGCATATATTATTCTGAACTATTTATATTAAAAAAAATTTCAATATTTGTTGAAACAATAATCAGTTATCTAAATTCCCCTTTGAAATTTCCGCTAAAATTTTTTTACCCCCACCCCCCTTTACACACAACAAAGTTCAGTTTGTAAGTAGTACATCTTAAAGTTTTTTTTTCTTTTTTGTATGCACATATCTTTATACACAACATTTGAATGGCTATTCTGAATATGTTAAGGAAATTAATATGTTCCTTTTTGAAAATGATCCTCAAACCGCTAGTTTATTTTCTTTTGAAGAAGAAGAAAAAATAAATTATTTGTATTATTTTTTTTTTTTGCCCATATGATGTTATTTAAAGAAAAATAACCTAATGCTTACAAAATTCGAATATGTTGTTAAAATATAACACAGTATTTATGCATTTAAAAATGGGCATTTTCAGAAAATCCTTACCCCTTTTTTTTTACTGAAAAAAGTTGAAGATCTAGTTATTTTACTGCCTAAAGCTGTTATATTCGTTGGATACTTAAATTACTTTAATGATGGTGAGTTTTTATTCCTTAATTTAGGGTCTGTGTTTCCGAACAAAAATGAATTCAGAAAGGTATTTGAGAACAGCCGTGAAATTTTCTGTCACATATTAGAGAACCAACCAGTGCTTTCCTTTTTCTCATAAGTAAATGACTTATAGAATTGTAAGCAATTGTTGTCACGTGACGACAGGTTTTTCTCCTCTGTCGCATCCAAAAATTCGGTTCAAAACGCCAAATTTGACAGTAATTTCTAAAAGATATTCTGCTTTTACCAAAAAATTGAAAACGCCATTCGGTTACACATTTTATTAATAAGGACGAACACCTGTCAATTTCATGTGTTTCCGAACAAAAATGAATTTAGAAAGGCATTTCAGAACAGCCGTGAAATTTTCTGTCACATATTTAAGAATCGAACAGTGCTTTCCCTTTTTTCATAAATAAATGACTTATAGAGCTGTAAGCGATTGTTGTCACGTGATGACAGGTTTTTCTCCTTTCCCGCGCTGTCGCATCCAAAAATTCGGTTCAAAACGCCAACTTTGACAGTATTTTCTAAAAGATATTCTGCTTTTACCAAAAAATTAAAAACACCATTCGATTACATAGTTTATTAATAAGAACACCTCCAAATTTGGTAAAACGGTTTATTAATGTAAGGAGCTTCCCTGATTAAATTTGGAGGTTCATTAGTTAAGTATAAAGGGGGGGAAGGGGAGGTAGACTCCCTCCTTAATGTAGATAAATGGGTTTTTCATGCAGAATTATTAGATTTGCTCCAAATTTGGTATACCGGTTTATTATGTTAAGAAGCTGCCTTGATTAGATTTGGAGGTTTATGGGTTAGGTTTAGAGGGGAGGGGCTAGTCTCCCTCTTAATTTAGATAAAAGGGTTTTTCATGCAGAATTATTCGATTTGCTTCAAATTTAATATACCGGCTTATTCCTACATGGCGCTTCCTTCATTAGATTTGGAGGTTCATTGGTCAAGTATAAAAGGACGAAAAGGGGGCAAGTCCCCTCCCCCTATTTAGATAAATGGATTTTCAAGCAGAATTATTCAATTTATTTATTTTTTTTTCTATGTTCATTTTGATAAGGAGCTTTTCTGATTATATTTGGAGGTTTATTAGTTAAGTATAAAGGGGTTAAAGGGGTTAGACCCCCCTTAATGTAGCAATATGTTTTTTTTTTCATGCAGAATTATCTGATTTGCTTCAAATTCTCGTGATTTCCGGGTATATTCTGGGAAGAAAGAGTGAACCCACGTGCGTGTGTGTGTGGGGGGGGGGGGGTAGATTTCAAACTTTTTATGACCCGTCATGTGATATATCATTGGGAAGTTTTCGGACCCATCTTAATTATCCACTCTTTCATATTATGAACCTTTCTTCTTCCCTCCCTAGTTTGGTGCCCAGAGAGAGGCACTTTTCGAACTCTTTTGAAATCGTAGTGTTTTTAAACATTTTAGATCGAATTTTTTTACGGAGCCTTCCGATAAATAATTTATAATATACGAAAATTTCAAAGAGAGGGATGGGCAGGGTGTATTTCGGGGGGCAATATAATTAGAATCCTGGGAGTTGGGACTCTTTTCTATCTTTTGCTGATACCCCTCATGTGATATATCATTGGAAAGATCTGTGACTACTATTTCATTTTATATATCGTCTGCGCCCCTCCCCTTACTTTGCCCCCGCGTGGCGGCACTTTTCTAAATTTAGCCGACACCCCTTATCTTACATACCGTTGGAAAGTCCTGTGATCACTTATTTATATTATGCACTTTCCTTGCCCCTCCCCCCTACTTTGCTCCCCGCGGGGGCTCGTTTAATGTATTCCAGTCGAAGGCTTTCTAAAAACGGGGAAATTAACGATCCAATCTGAAATGACGTAGGAAAATCAATAAAAAATAATGATCCCATTTACCATCCTTTTAGTTCATGTTTTTGCCACTAGGGGTGCTTTTGATTCTTATTTCTTTGTCCACTTTGGTGCTAATTTCCGAAAAATTCTAATTTTTGATACTTAAACTCCCCTTACCGCTTCATAGCTACTCGCGTTTTTTCAACCAGGGGGCGCCCTCATATGACTTTTCCAGTCTTGTGGCTCCATTATAGCCTCCCTTTGGTTTGTTGTTTTTTTATTCCATCTGTTTTCAGTTACCCTATATTTAATAAAATCTGCCTTATATATATGTAAAAACAATGATTTCAATAATCGATTGTAGAACATCTCTTTTGTAGATTCTCGAAAGTAATCGATGACTGTATCGATTGTGTATTTTACGATGACGATTTTTTTCGATTGGTAAATTTTCGAGAATCGTGCATCACTAAGACCTATCACTATTATGAACTTGTCGGCCAGAATAATAGCTAAGTTTTCCAACAACTGTTTTTAGCTTCTCTCGTTATAATCGATTGTAAAATATCTCGATTGTAGATTCTAGGAATTAATCGATGGCTGTATCGATTGTGATTTTTTACGATGACGATTTTTCTCGATTGTCGAATTCTCGAGAATCGCCCATCACTAGGTAACGGTACATTAAAGCGACTACGCCCGACCTAATGCAAACGACAGCAGAACCCCTAGTGGCGAAATTTGGAAGATAGCCATTGCAAATCGAAAACGAAAAGAGGTAGTGCAAATTTTCCAATTAGAAAGTTTTAGAGCATCAATTAATTAGTACGAACGGGATTTGGTTCACACGGATAAGATAAATCGTCTCCTGCATACCTAAAAATATCCGAAATCGATGAGCGACGATTCTACTTTGCCTATTCACATTCCGGAAATGTAGCAGTGCACAATTGCACATTGTGACGTTGTACTGTACTGTAATGTCTGTAAAGATTTAATTTCCAATGCATTGAAAATTTTAGAATAACCCTTTCAGGGCCAGAAGAATTCTGTTCGTAAACTGATGAAATAATTGACTGACACCAGAATATTCAAACGAATTTCTCAGGAAACAAAAACCCGCTAATTTTCACTTTCATTACAAAAGCAAAATTTTATTAAAATATTCTTGGTGCCATTTGTCAGTTTTGGAATTAAAATTGGGTGGCTAGACCGTCTAGCCACCGCCCTTGAAAGGGTAAATCTATGTCGTCGTATTGAAGAGGCTTGCAATAGACGTTCCATGCTGAGAAATGTGCATGCAGAATTACTCTCACGAATACAAACGTGTATCGTGAGCAATGGCGAACTTTTCGAACATACTGAATACTAACGTTTTATCACTGTGAGATAGTTTGTCTTTTTTTTGTGTGATGTTATCAAAGTATATTGAGATAAGTACGTATTTATAGCATAAATTGTGCGTATTTTTTCATACTGCTGACTATTCCATTCAAACGTTTACACAGAATGGAGTGCATCGATTTCGGACATTTTTAGGCAAACAGGCGAAGATTTATCTTATCCATGTAAGCCAAATGTCGTATTCTATTAATTAATGGATGCTATAAAACTTTCTAACTGTGCATTTTGCTCTATCTCTTTTCGTTTTCGATTTGCAGTGGCTATCTTCCAAATTTCGCCACTAGGGAGCGCTGCTGTCGTTTTCATTAAATCGGGCGTAGTCGCTTTACTATACCGTTACCTCACTTGCATAGCTGTAGCTCTCTCCGTTCACAAGTATTTTCAGGTTAAAGGGACTTTCCTTTGCACCCTGTATACTAGAAAAGTATAAATCGATATACCATGACAGTTCAAAGATATATGGAACCTAAATAATAGCAAATATAGCTATTCTGTATATTTGTTATTCCATATAGGCTTTTAGTTAACTTTTAAAGACATAGTAGGTGTATTGAGAGAGCCACTCAATGGAAACTAGTCGCGAATCCCATAGTATTTGTCTGATTAATTCTCATTAAGTTAGTCTGTTTTTAACAATTTGACATTTATTGCTTTTATACTGCTACTGGGCAATGGGCATTTCATTACATAAATATGTCCTCAAAATGTGTTATCTAGGCTTTAAAAGCCGATGGAGCATAGAGTACGCCGTCCCTGTTATTATGTATGTCCAAACCGTCCGTGTCTTTAAGGGTTAATATCTCGGGTAATTGCCGACGATTTTTTCCGAAATTCATGATCAACAATGATGTTATATTTCTGCTACGATAGGTACCTCCAGCTCTGCTCAACACTTCTGCTGAAGCCCGTAAATGGAAATTTGAGTATAACGGAAAAATGCGATTTTTTTCAAAAACTATATGACCTAGGGTAATTGCTATAATTTTCCTGCAAGGTTTAAGTTAATGTCTACTACCTCTAATATTTTTCATAATTTTAGTTTTAATAGATTCGGAATTAGATGGGGGGGAATATATTTTTGCACTACATTTTGAAGCATAACTTTGAAAATATAATACCTAAAATTAAATTAAATATATTTTTGATTTCAGCGTTACGAAAGCTTTCACACGCTACCCCACACGATACCCACACAAAGAAAAGATTTTTTTTCAAGTAACTTAATTAGCCCCTCTAGATTTTTCCTAAGTATATTTATGAATATTTATTAATCTGTAAATATGTGGGTCAATAGTCTTTATTACTTCCCCCCAATTTGGACTTTCCACGTTGCATAGTTTACGAGTAAAAGGGCTGTGACAGACAGACAGACACAGGAGTGATCTTATAATGGTTCCGTTTTTGATTTTTAAGTACGGAACCCTAAAAGTTATTCAAATGTGTTTTTACACTTTGAAAAGTGTAAAAAAATAAATAAAAGTTGAAAAGTACCGTTTAACAAACACCGGTTTCCTTCATGAATTAGAAGGGATATTCTATTAATTAAATCCCTTCCCATTTCTCCCTTTATCCCCTTTAATTTAGCATGTCTCTTTTCTTTAAACTATTGTAAATATATCTCTTCTTACAAATTATTTAAATGAATGTTAATTTAAAATGGTGACGTATTTATAGAGACAACGAGAAGGTTTCAATAAAAGTGTAATAATGCCGAAGATAAACATGTAGAAATATTAAATTGCAGATTACATACAAAAGAAATGAACTAACTGAAAAAATATTCACAAAGATAGAGATATTCAGATATCCAAAGTTAATTTAACCAAAAAATAATTTTCATAAAGAAATTAATGGTAGTAGGATTTGCATCCTTCAGAAAAATTGCATTCTCAAAATATTTCTTCTAAATAAAACGTTCTCTTGATTGTTTTCTTTGAGACATTTTTAGCACTTAATTTTTCTTTTGCATAGTAGAGCTAAAAAATGCTACGAAAATATTTAAGTAAATTATTAAATATCTAATTTACCTTTTCACATTGCTTCGTTATTACTACAAATTGAAGATTACTAAATATTTTCCCCATTATCTATTAGTTTTTATCTAATGTGATTCGAGCGGTCATTATTTTTCTTACTGTTTGGGAACCCGTACGAATATATAAAGAAATAAAAAATAGAAAGCCGTTTTTTATTCTTTGAATATTGTTTAGAAATAAGATTTTTTTAATTAATAATTTTCAATGTAATGATTATCAAAGAAAATATTTTTAAAAGCCTAATAAATATGAAATTTAAAAGCCTTTTAGAATTTTTGAAAACATAAAACTATTACATGAATCCATTTTGAGATTACAAAGTAACTATTTTTTTTTTAAATTTTGCTTTATTTTATTTTGTTATTTGCAGAAATAAGAACAATTAGAGCTTCGAAGTGACCAGCAACTGTTTGTACTAGTTCTGTCACCTTTGTTTATTTCTCTAAAATACTGCTCTAAACTAATTTTCCTATTTGCCTTGTTTTTGTAAGAAAAGAAGATCTAAATATCTATGATTCAAAATTCTCCCACTTTAGACAATCATTATCTATTTTGAGCGAGAAAAATACGTCATTAACTGTTCTGTAATGTACAGTTTTATGCGCAAGTGACATTTGGTGTAAATGTGAACGAGACTCACCAAATAGTTTAAACAATACTTCCCCACTCATCAAAAATAAAATCTCGAAACACTTTTAGTCCAAGAGCCGGCCATCGATTTTCCCATGTATAAGATACAAGAGAAATTCGGCCGGCATAAGTAAGCCCTAACAAAGACCTATACGAAGCCACTTTTTAAAATTATTTATTCCTGCCCGGTCATGGATTTTTTGCATCACTTCAGGTGTTTATTTTGAGTGTTTGCCTATGTATCGAATACAAGGATCAAACATACATCCCAATGTAGATTTCAAAGTGTACATTAAGAATATACCGGTCTGCCAAGTTTAATCCTGCCGGAACCAGGCGGCAGACTTACTTTTATGACGTCAATTTTGAGTGTTTATCTCACGGTGGGTGATTTACAGATTCTAGTTGGCCAAAATTATTTTTGGCCTCAATATAGTCGCATCGTCATGAAATTGAAAATGCTATTGACATTCACTATTGAATGTTAGGTATTATAAAATGTAGCGTGTAGCAGTCATAATTTCGTTACAGGTACATTCAAAATTATTTCATTACATTACGGCCTATGGGGAAAAATCGTTTGTGGTGGTTTTTAATGATGTTTCATAATTTCAAACACTTTGAAATTTATATACATATCTATGAAGTGCACCACAAGATGATTGCTATAGAATATGGTATGGGTAGTATTTACCGATCATTTACAGGGACACTAAAAAGAATTATGTTACATGACGGTCTATGGAGAAAAATTGTTTGTGGTGTATTTTGTGCATGTTACACTTTTTCAAAAGTATTTAAAATGATATTTATCTCCGAGGTGCTCTATAAGATGCTTACTACTGAATAGGATGTGCCATTCATCTTTCATATACAGGGGCACCCAAAATAAATCAGTTATATTTTCTTCTGTATGGACAATAATTGATGGATGTGAGTTTTCTGTTGTGGATAACTTTTTTAAATTATAAAAATTGCATACTATTTAGTGCGTATAAATTTTGTAAATCATATACAGGGCTGCACAAAACTTCTGAAGTATATTCCCGCTTATTGCTGCAAATTTCCAACGAGGAATTTTCAACTGTGCTATGCGTTCACTAACTGTTCTAAATTTTACCATATTGTGAATAGTAGTAGGGAAAAGACAGTTCGAAAGAGGGGGTGGATTGTGGATTGGTGGAAGGTGGGAATATCGTACTATAGTAGGATAGGATTTGAGAGATATATGTGTTAGGTTCTTATCAGTCGGAAATGAGACAAGATAGGATAATCTGATAAAATAATCTGATAGTGAGATAAGAGTAAAAAAAGGGGGGGGGGAGATCACGCTATAGTAGGAGAGTATTAGTTTAGGAAGAAAATTATAGACAGTTTTCGAACGTAAGGAGTCGATCTAGATCATACTATAGTACGATAGGGTAGAAGGGGACTAAATTTTTAGACGGGGCTTAATTTTTCGTAGCATCTTAGAGTTTAAACGAATGTCCATATAAGGTAATGTTATACTGTAACATAAGAGTTTAGGTCTTTTTAAGAGGAAGCTTATTTATTTTTTGAATCGACTTAGAATTTTGACATGAAAATGCTAGGTGGCGCCCTCTACCGGCAGGAATTGGAAACTATTGTAATTAGGTTTTTTTCATAAAAATTTCACTTGGAATCCAACCTGTAACAAAATAGTCTCTTGACTTGATAATTTGAAGTAGATTTAACTGATCAAGCCAAGAAACTATACCTGTGAGTCGAGATTTTAGATATTTCAAGGCAAAAATTGTGGTCCTCTCATTTATGTGCGTTGGTTTGTCGGTTACTTAAGATAAGTCAACAGTACCTATTTTAACTACTACTACACATTGAGAATTACTTTAATGTATAGGATTTTATCGATTTTGCATGCGAGAGTAGGGTCATTCCACCATACCTTAGTTTCGAACTTCGTAACAAATTTCATTTTTTGTAACTGATATGTTATGCGCTATTTGAGAATTACTTTAATGTATAAGATTTTCATTTTTTTAAACTTATTTTATCGATTCTGCGCGTGAGAGTAGGTTCATTTTACCAAACCCTGGTTTCGAACCTGCGAACTATGATTCAAATTTCATTTTTTGTGGGTGATACGCTATCCACTGGGCAAACCGTGCCCCAACATTTACTAACATACTTTTGAACACTATCTTTTTCTAAATACTTATCGTTTTTATTATGCTTTCGTTTAATATTAATTTAACTTACGGGAGTTATAATTGCATCACAACATTTAACATTCTGATAGTTTTTAATTTTCTATTTTAATGTCCTTGTAGCGCAATTGGATAGCGCATATGGCTGTTAACTATGGAGTTACCGGTTCGAGTCCGGTCAAGGACGAAGTATTATTTTTTCTCAGTAAGTTTAGAGATTTCAAGGACCCATTTTGAGAGAAAGTTATGCAATAAGCAATTATTATAAATTAAATCAGCTCCTAGTTCGTTATTGCAATAGATAATTATTTAATGATTCTACATTACTTCTAATGAATTTTAAAACTTCTGCTACACTTCCACTCATTCTTTTGTAGTGTTTAATAAAATTTAGTACTAGTTTAAACTTTGGATAATAAAATTAACTTGTAAAACTTTAGAACGATGAATTCAAACTCGTAATTCGAATAATCATATACTTTCTAGACATTACAAAAGTATCTTTCAATATCTGATTGATCCACTTCCCGTGAACTTTATACTTTATGTCACGTGTTATTCATAAATTTATGCATCAATCATTAAAATTTTCTAACATGCGCCCCCTATGATTATATGAAATTGAATGGGACGAGACTTTTTTCATTAGTGTTTGCTTTTCTTTGAATGTGTGAAGACGTTTTTACACTTAAGATAATATGGCTGGTTCTCAAGATGGATATTCTACTATGTTAAACGATGATGTATCAAGATTAAATGATCAAGACATGATATTAACAGTACAACCTAAAGTAGAACCCGTTTCAGATAATGAAGTGGAATCCTCTGTATCAAAAGTGAAGTCACCTTTTTTATGTACTATTTGCAGCAAGTCTTTTTTACGAAAAGGTAATTTAAACCAACATTTGATCATACATTCAGGAGAAAGACCATTTGTATGTGACATCTGTCAAAAAACATTCTCTAGAAAGACTGTTTTGAATCGTCATAAATTATCTCATTTAAAGATACCTTCGCAACATAAATGTGATTCATGTGATGAAGCCTTCTCAAGAAAGTCTGACTTATTAAAACACAAGAAGATCCACAAGTCCTCCAAGCAGGATAAATGTAGCGAAATGAAAGCAGCTTTATACGACCAAGAGACACATGTTTCGGATATTGGAATACCTCCTTTAAAGATAAAGTCCTTTGAATGTGGAATTTGTCATAAAACATTCATGCAAAGAACTGATTTAAAACGTCATAGTATAACTCATTCCAAGACAGACACTGCATATAAATGTGATCAATGTGGAAAAGACTATTTCAGCAAGTTTTTGTTAAAAAGTCATACGTTAATCGCACATCAAACACCCCATTTGAAGAAAAAGTCCTTTGAATGTGAAATTTGTCATAAAACATTCACGCAAAAAACTTATTTAAAACAGCATAGTATAACTCATTCTAAGACAACCACTTCATATAAATGTGAACAGTGTGGAAAAGACTATTTAAGCAGGTTTTTGTTAAAAATTCATATGAAGTCTCACGAGAAGACTCTCAACTCATACAATTGTGATAAATGTTTCAATTCATTTTCATCAAAGTCTATTTTAACTAAACATAAAACAATTCATTCTAAGAAATATAAATGTAATCACTGTAACATTATCTTTTATCTCGACTTTGAGTTTATACATCATCTTATCAAAATGCATAAATGAAAACTTTGTCTAAACATATAAATTGATTTGAATATCTACACCTTTCTAAAATTATTTGTCTTTCTATAACTATTAAAAATGATTAATAAATATTATGTAAGGGAAACATTTTTTTGTCTTTTTTATATTTTTGTTCTAAAACCATTTCAAATTTTTATCTAAGAAATTGTACTCAATTAAGAAATTAGTTACTATATATTCATATAATATTTTACTAAATAGAAAATACACATTGGTTATTAAACAGAATTTTATGCATGTCCATACTAAAAAGAGGGTTGCAACCAAAATTAGTCAGCGAAAGTGACGCCAACTTGGCGATATCTCTAATATTTCGTCAAATTCCTGTAGACATTCATTGTGAACCAATAGGGATTACTTGCTTACTAGGTAAATATTTACGAAGTATTCATATAATATTATACTAAAAAGAAAAAATAAATATCATATTTCAAATTTTGTTTAAGTAATTGTATCCAATTAAATAATATTTTTTTCAAATTTTGTTTAAGTAATTGCAAAACATTTAATAATATTTCTACATAATATTTACTATGTATTCAACTAATATTTCACTAAAAAATATTCAACTAATATTATACTAAAAAGAAAAATAAATATCATATTTCAAATTTTATCTAAGTAATGGTGTCCAATTAAATAATATTTACTAAATATTCAACTGATATTACACTAATATATATATATATATATATATATGTATATATAATATTTCAAAATTTTGTTTAAGTAATTGTATTCAATTAAGTAAATAATTACTAAGTATTCAGCTAATATTATACTAAAAAGAAAAAATATATAATATTTCAAATTTTGTTTAAGTAATTGCAAAATATTTAAAAAAATATTTAATAATATTACTATATAATATCTACTAAGTATTCATAAAATATTTTACTAAAAAGAAAAATAAATATCATATTTCAAATTTTATCTAAGTAATGGTGTCCAATTAAATAATATTTACTAAGTATTCATATTTTACTAAAAGAAATCATACAATAGTGAAGACATCAGTCAAAGTGCTTAAACACGTAGTTTAATTAAATTACTCTTGAATCGACTTCACTTATATTTATTTTTTTTTTCAATTTCTTATCAAATGAATCCTAAGTTAACTTTATTTTATTAATTTCATATTAAATTCCTGAAGTTATCCATTAAATAATTAATTTTCAATACTTTTAATATATTAGAACGTTTAATATATCACCCACCGTTTGTATAAACAACTCTCATTCCCCTATTAATAATGAATATTATCATATGTTACCATACAATTCTTCAAAAAAGGATAAAACCATTAACGTAATATATATCATTCACCCTGTATATAAAAACTATTACCTTGCGTTACCATACTATTCTTCAAAAAAGGATAAAACCATTCACATAATATATATCATTCACCATGTATATAAAAACTGTTACCACACAATTCTTCAAAAATGATAAAACCACCATCCAAAATGAATTGTTTAAAACAAAACGTATTCCTATCCTCTTTAATCTGTGTGTTTATTTTTTCAAAGTGTTCGAGTATGGTATTCCTATTACAACTTTTAAAGGAATGTTATAATTTGTAAATGTATAACTAAAGAAATAAACAATCCCATAACAATTAAAAATGTATAACATATCTATAAAATATCCTACTAAAAACCTTAATACTATGATTCATACCTTTCAAGAATTAAAAAAGTTAATACTATTCTTCGAAAAAGAATAAAACCGTTAACATACTACATATCATATCAATCAATTAATCAATCAGTCATATCAATCAATGAATCAATCATATCATTACTAATATGTATGTTTATTTTGCTATACCTTTTAGAACTTTTGAGTGTTAGAGTATAATTTGCACATGTATAACTTAAGAAAACAATAATTCTTTAATAAATAAAAAATATAACATAAGTTTAAAACTAATAATCTTAATATTATAATTTATACTTTTTAAAATTAAAAAGTTTAAAAAAACTTTATAAAATTTAAAAATTAAAACATTGAAAGAAAAAAACTTTTATAAAGTTTAAAAATTAAAACTTAAAAAAAAAAAAACTTTATAAAATTTAAAAAATTAAAACATTGAAAAAAAAATTATAAAATTTAAAATTAAAACTTTGAAAAAATAACTTTATAAAATTTAAAAAATTAAAACTTTGAAAAAAATCTTTATAAAATTTAAAATTAAAACTTTGAAAAAGTTGTAGAGTTTACAAAATTAAAAAAATTAAAACTTCGAAAAAGTTTAAAAAATTAAGCTATCAAAATTAAAATAATATTTAAAAACTTCATAAATTAAGTTTGCAAAAGCGAGTTTACCAGCCTGTACATGTACATGACTTTCAACATGCTATAGTTTAATATATATCTTCTTTTTTATCGTATAGAAGCAATAGATTAATATATATATGTATATATATATATATATATATATACACACACACACACACACATACATATATATACTTAATAAAATAATTTTTAAGTAAAAAGAATAAAAAGTTATAATAATTAAAATTAAAAAGTAAATAAAGAAGTTTTCCAAAATTTAAAAAATAAAATCTAGTTTTAAAAAAATTAAAAAAAATTTCAAAAATGTTTTTAAAAAGTTCAATTAGATTTAAAATAAAAGTATTCAATCAATCAATCAATCAAGATTTCAAACACAAGTAATCAATCAATCATATTAATTCAAATTCAAGTCAATTCAAGTATTACAAGTTAGCAGAAAAAATTACAATTTATCAAAAGTGAGTTTGCGTATCTATCTGTATATAAGACTTTAAAACTTTTACTATGTTTTCGTTTAGTATATATGTATTGTAACTTTCACTATGCTTTAGTTAAATAATTATAAATCTTTATGTTATCATCCTACCCTCATTATATCCTATAATTATACACTTCGAAACGTTAAAAGCGATATATTAATAAGTTCCTCAGTTTAAAAAATTAAAAATATTTTTAAAAATTAACTTAATAAAGTATTGAAAAATACTATAAGATGGTTAAAATTTGACATATGCATGCCAAAAAATAATAAATTTACCATGTCTGAACTGAGAAAAGAAACGGTTAACTTGTCGCATTTCACATAGTGACGTAATCGACATTACGTACCTCCCCCCCCCCCCTTCATACCTTCCAAATGATCTATCTACAAGCAGGTTGTATTATCAGTCATGTGATCTAACTAATATGAGTTATTAACAAGACACTAATTCTTTTCATCTCACTCTGCGGATATTTTCTTCAAAGTCTATTATCCCAATAAATAAAAAATACCAGATTATATATTATTAATAATAAAAATATTAAATAAAGATAAATGTTATTTGATTAACAACAATTATTATTACTAAGATATGTATCATAAAGACATAAATAAACATATTTATAATGAATTTTAACTTAACAGATGTAATAACAAATTATTAGAATATAAATAGCCTATAATGCATACAATATATTCTGCTACCAAACCCAAATAATCTATACGGAGAATTTAAATAATTTTATAACATTGATAATAATATATAGCAATGTGCTAAAACATAAAATAAATTATATATAATAAATAAATATAAAAATGACACTTAAAAAACATCAAGTATTACCATCAAACATAAAAAATAATTAAATTAATATAATGAACAGGAAATGAAAAAAGGATATTTGTAGAACTTAGTCGGAATCTGCAGTTCCCAAATGACTAAAGCTCACAAATAAAGTATATATATATATATATATATATATATATAGTCACATTTCAACAGAGGGTGGTTTTGGGGTCTGGGGATCACGATCCGTGAAAATATACCACAATTTTCCGGAAGTGCTTTCCTCCGGACGGCTTGCAATAGGTAGCTTTTTACTTTTTGTAATGAGAGCTACCTAAAAAATGTCACTATGGTTTTTAAGGAATCCGATGGGTTTTCCACACTTACGTAAAGTCGAAGGACTTTACTTGCACAAGTGATCCATCTGGTATGTGAAATTTGGCCGGGGACACGCTTTCATAAGTCATTTGGAAAGTTGCCACTTTTAACTGCTTGACTTACATCAAAAAATATCTTTGGTCCTTGCTCAACAGTTGTCTATCCATTTCTGGAATTTCACAATCAATTAATTGAAAATTTATCGCTGAGAGCTTTTCACAACCAATGATATTCTGCCCAATTTGTCCACTAAATGATTTTGGGAGAGTTTGTTTCGCCTTCCAAATGTTGAAATATATGGCGGAAAGGTATTTCAACAAAAGTCCTTCCGGCCAGTGTCGGGAGGAAGAGGTAGCTTTCATATTCCTTATTTTTAAAAAGCCAGCCTATATTATTCAAACACACGAAGCTCAATTTAGTGGAAACCGATTATAGGAGATTCAATACTAATTTTTATCAATACTAAATCATTATGAATGAGAATTTCGCGAAATTAGCTTTATCCAAGCTGCTTTTATTTAAAGTAACTTATATTTGGTTGCCAAATTCGGCGATATCTTGAAGTGCCTGCGATTTTAAGACAACATAGTGGGTGAAGATAACCAGTGAACTTTTGTCGAGACCTTAGTAATTCCTGTGCACATGCTCACTCACATCGGAATCGGTCGATATATACGAGTGCTGTCGCAGGCAAAATATCAGATTTTTCAAAATGACATTAGAAATTCAATCTGAGCCATATTTTAAGATAAAGGCAAAACAAAAAGTGCTCCGGAGTCCTTATATCAAGGTCAAATACTTAAGAAAGAAATCTTTTTCAATTTCTAATTTTTTGCACCTCACTTTGAATATGATTTTTTTTAATTTAATGGCCGCCATTTTGAATCAAGATGGCTGATGAAGCTGGCCAGCGGACCTGGTCGAGACAATGCTAAATACTATCCACATGCCTTCTTACATCGAAATAGGTTAATAAATACGCGTGTTATCGCGTGTCAAATATCAGATCTTTTCAAAATGTCAGCCATGCTAGAAATTCAAAGTGTTATAATTCAACCATTTTTTAAGATATAGACGAAACAAAAACTGCTCTGGAATCTTTGTATCAAGGATAAAAACACTAAAAAAAAAAACCTTTTTCATTTTCCAATTTTTTGATACCCCATATGAAATTTTATATTAAATTATTATTTAGATGGCAGCCCTTTTGAAACAAGATGGCGAATGAAGCTGGACAACGAACTCAGTCGAGAGATTGGTATGTACTATGTACACACCAAGTTACATCCAAATCGGTTCATAAATAAGCCTGTTATCGCGTGACAAAAATCAGGTCGTTTCAAAATGTCAGCCACAATAGAATTTCAAAAGTCTATAACTCAGCCATTTTTTTAGATACAGACGAAACAAAAACTGTTCCGGAATCTTTGTATTAAGGTCAAATACATACAAAAAAATCTTTTTCATTTTCCAATTTTTTGGTTACTCATTTTAAATTTTAAATTAATTTTTTTAAATGGCCGCCATTTTGAAACAAAATGGCGGATGTAGTTGGCGAACGAACTCGGTCGAGACATTGGTATGTACTATGTATACACCAAGGTACATCCAAATCGGTTCATAAATACGCCTGTTATCGCGTGACAAAAATCAGGTCGTTTCAAAATGTCAGCCACGCTAGAAATTGAAAGTGCTATAACTCAGCCATATTTTAAGATATAGACAAAACAAAAACTGATCCGGAATCTTTGTATCAAGGTCAAACACATAAGAAAAAAATATCTTTCAATTTTCAATTTTTTGGTACCACATTTCAAATTTAAATTAAAAAAAAATTAAATGGTCGCCATTTTGAAACAAGATGGCGGATGAAGTTGGCCAACGAGCTCGGTCGAGACATTTTTATGTACTATGTATACACCAAGTTACATCCAAATCAGTTCATAAATACGAGAGTTACAGTGTGACAAAGATCAGATATATATATATCAACATTTGAACGGAGGGTGGTTTCGGGAGTTGGGGGTCATGATCGATGAAAATATACCAAAATTGTTTGAAATCGCTTTCCCCCGAACGGCTGCAATAGGTAGCTGTTTGTAATGAAAGCTACCTAAAATGGACAACCCACTAAACACACAACCCAATGCAGAAGTCGTCCGAGATGCACTACAAGCTGTTTGATAGCACCACCTTTCCATCTAGTATTGGTATTTGTACCATCACAGCTTACCAAATCAAAGTATTCTTGTGAAATCCCTTATTCAGTTAGACATGATACTATAGAAGCTACAATGTCATTACCAAATACGGAGTTTGGAGATGCGGGTGGTGAGAGATAGGTGGTAGCGCGAACTGTGTTAAGGCTTCTTTGAGCAGTTAAATTCCCTAAATGTGAATCCTGTATATTAAAATGCATAAAATAATTACTTTCTGAACTGTTAAAATTACCAAAATAAGAAATATGAACCGATGATATACCAATGCCAATTTATTTTGAACATGAAATATCAGAATAAAATAATAAAGTAATACAGGGTTTCTCAATTTATCTGCTCAGGTAACCCCCGACAATTTTCATAGAATCAATTATGTATGACCATAGGAAGATAATTCAATAACAAAAAAAATTAATTTAATTACTAGAAATTTAAACACAAAAATAGAAATTATCTGTAATAAGAAGTAGAACATAAGGAAAGAAATTTAAATTAACAGAGAGAGCTAATGAATTTTTTAAAGATTTTTGAGATTTTTAAGATTCTGTCGGGCTAGCTCAAATTCAAATCACACAGAAATTTCACATAATTTCAAAATATCAACTTCTCGGGGCATAACTTTTTAAATATTTTTTATTTAATCTTGGTAAGACGGCGCATCACAAATAGAGCGGCACATAACACATATACACAAAATAATAATTGGCGGTAATATAACTTTTACATGTTAGCACAACTCAAAACAGAGCATAACTATAACTAACTAACCGCATTTCTTATTCGGCGAAGCTCATGCAAGCTGATCACGTGATCGCCGGTAAAGTCTAATTTTGGAACGGGTGGCGTGCGTTACATCTTCCCCCTCTGTTTCCGATTTATGTCTCGGAGAGGAAACAGGATGCTTTCTGGGTCTTCCTCTTTTTCTCAAGGGTGCAACTGGGATAGTTTCAGTTTCTTCAAAAGGTGACAAGGCGGAAACGTGGAAAGACCCAATTCGCTCAGCAGGATTGTCCAGGCTAGCAATGTCGTATGTCACTAGTGACTTTTGAGTCAAGACTATGTATGGACCATCTCTATTAGGCATAAATTTTGCTGTTTTATTTTTACTTGCCTTGCTCACAGGGTGTAGGGTAACCCATGCCACCACCAGGTGTGAAATACACTCGTATACGATTTTTATCATAATATTTCTTTCGCTGATCTTGTTTCATTTCAACACGCTCTTTCACACTTTTTGAAATATTTGCAAGACGTTTAAGATATGGTGTTATTTCCGGAACAAAGTTATCGTTTTCCACAACAGCAGAAATCGTTCACTATATCATCGATTGTTTTTAGTTCTCGACCAAATTGAAAAGAGGCGGCAGTTTGGCCTGTTGTATCAGATCTGGCAGAGTTCATAGCAAATCTAATAAAAGGAAGTTTATCACTCCAGGAACTGTGTTCATCCACAACAAGGATTGCTATTCGAGGTTTCAAGGTCTCGATTTTTGCGTTCAACCGGATTGGCCTGAGGATGGTACAAAGGTGTCAACGAATGTAAACAACTATTCCAAGAATGTAACAAATTTATTGTAGAACAGCGCTGACAAACTGAGGGCCGTTATCAATTATTAGTTTTCTTGGGATACCATAACGAAGGAAGATATCTTCAATCAAAGTAGTCGCACAATCTTGTGCAGTGGCAGTTGTTAAAGCAAATAGCTCTATCCATTTAGTGGCGCAATCTTCTATTATAAAAATCCATCGGTGCCCATCTTTTCTAGGAGGCAATGGTCCAAAGAGATCAATGCTGAGGGTCTCAAACCGCTGAGTATAAGCAGGTGTTCGTAATAAACCGGCTGGTTTCTGATTTGTTGCTATATAACGGGCGCACTTTGGGCACTTCTTCACATATTCAGAAATGTATGCTCTCATGCCTGTCCAATAATATCTCTTAGCAATTCTCTGATAAGTTCCTGCTTCACCATAATGTCCGGCTGAGGGGTCGTCATGATGAAGTTTCAAAATATTTTGTCTTTCTTGTATTGGAATGATCAGTTGCGCTTCCTCGGCATCTGATTCAGGAACATACCTATATAACACAGCTTGATTCATCAGGAATCCTCTATCAGTCCAATTGGCGAAATCTTCGCTTTTCTGTTCGTCTTCAAAAGAAACTATAATCTTTTTAAGGTTTTCATCTTGCAACTGCGCTTCTCTGATATCTTTTGGACTTTTTGTTGGCATGTGTATGCTGACAAAATTGCCTGTCTCACAGAAAACAGATTGATGATTACAAACAGGGTGTGACAGCATGTCAGCCACAACATTAGGCTTTACAGCTTCATATTCCATTTTCTTCTTAAGAATTTCTTTCTTAGCAGGAGTCATCCGATTAGGTGGTGCAGCAACAGGAACACTATCACCTGTATTGATACGATGCTCCACAAACGATGTTGTCTCTCCCCCTGGTTGAAAACATTTTTTATACCTTTTCAGATCATCATTAATTTTGTCCCTTTCATCGGAATTTAGATTTTTTCCTTCATCTTCATGTAAAGCGTACGGACTGACTTCGACCGCACCAGCTAACGTACTATTTTCTTCTTCGTATTCATCTACAAAACAAAACTTTTCCCGAGGTTTATCACTGAAATGCCATGTTTCGTTGGCAGTATCTAACACTATGTTAGCATTATGCAAGAAATCCATACCTAAAAGAGTTCTATTACCCTTGGCATCTGGTAATACGATGAACTCCGTTTCGAAGACTCGGCCTTTAATCTCTATGGGCACAGTGGCAGACAAAGTGTCTCTAACCATAGTAATTCCGTCAGCTAATGTTACATCAAGAGTATGAGGGTTCAGGGCAACACCAGTTTTTACAAATAATTCATACATACGTTCCCCCGCAATAGAACGATTCGTTCCCGTATTTGCACAAACCAACATCTTCTTATTACAGATCGTGATAGGCACATTTGGAGCTGAAACTGTTGACGTATTTAATTTATATAGCTGAAGACGATGTGCTTGCACAGCTTGTTTTTTAGTCGTAGGGGAACAATCTGGACATTTCTTCTTTATAAATCCCAATTTACCACAACCATAGCAAACAATATCGGATTCTATGCGTCGATTAGCAAACATAGGGGGAGATCTGTCTTTTTTTGGAGGCTTACTCTGCTTCCAATTATTTTCTCGACCAGAAAACTCTTTTTATCTTGGGGAACAACCGGATCTCTTTTAGGAAACGTAGATATCATAATGTCATACGCATTTAATTTTTTCGGCAAGGTCGACTGGCGAATTTAAATTTTCCCAATCATCTAACATATGTTGTTTGCATTCAACAGGCACGTACCTTTTCATATGATCAGCTATGATAAGATTCTGAAGAGCTTCAAAAGACGTTACAGTTAATTCTTTAAGTCAGTTTTCAAAATAAGCACGAATTTCGAAATAATTGTTATTAGAATATATATATATAATCGACAAATATTTAGGAGGGACCTCTAATTTTATGTCAAATCATATTTCACAGTAAAAATAAAGGTAAGGAAAATTATTTCTCTTACCTGATGTCCCGGTGTTGAGACAGGAACCGCCATATACTTCAGGATACATCCATGGTACGCCTTTGTGACTTTACCGACAGTTGCAGTGCTAAAATCTTTATTGAAAAAGAAATTGAAAAATGTGATTGAAGATGTAATTCAGGTGTGAGGTAAAGCATGGCTAGTTTCATTTAATAATGTGATTAAACTTTCATCTTGATTAATTGTTTTAATAAACTTTATCACATAATAGAACAGAAGACAGACATTTTATACGTCGTTAATTACAGACGCATAGAGCAGAAGTGAAAAAGTACGTGTCGAAAAAGAGGGAAAAAAAGGGTGGCGAAGCATATACTTCTACATTAAAAACCACAATTAGGTGGAGAAACTGATGCATAAGCTATTATGCTCGCACATGACATTGAAAAGGAAGAAAAGAGTTTCAATAAGTCCGGGAATAAATGTAGCAGTTCTTTTTTTTTCTGGAATATAATTTTGTTCAGAGGGGTTCGCACATATTAACACCCCCGCTGAAACCCTGGAACAAAAAGTTTTAAATGTTCAAAACAATATTTCTGTGAAGCTCAAATCGAGGCTTGGGAAGGGGTTTGGTTAGAAGGTCTGCAGTCATTGCTGCAGTTTCAAGGTACGTCATAGTTATTGTCCCTTCCTCGACAAGGTTTCTCAGAAGATGATACCGAAGGGATATGTGCTTGGTTCTTTGATGATGCTTATCGCTTTCGGCAAGTTTGATGGAAGACTGGTTGTCCTCAAATAGAGTTACTGGTAGTTCTTGCTAGAGGTCCAGTTCCTTCAGTAGTTGTAAAATCCATATAGTTTCTTGTGCTGCGCAAGCGGCAGCCACGTACTCTGACTCAGCTGAAGACATGGCAATACAAGCCTGCTTTTTTGATGTCCACAGAAGTGGGTTATTTCCAATCATAAGTAGATTTCCTGACACTGACTTTCTGTCAGTAGGATCGTTTGCCCAGTCTGAATCAGAATATGCCCTCAAGACAGGTTTTTCTAAATTAGTGTACGTTAATTTTAAGTCAATTGTAGTTTTAAGATATCTGATTGTTCGCTTAACAGCTTCCCAATCCTTAGCCCTTGGATGCTCGTTTCTGCGACTTAAAATATTTACCGCGGCACTAATATCTGGCCTTGATACAGTCGCGATGTATAGTAGAGCTCCTACGGCTTGTCTGTAATTCGTATTATTCGGGAGGAGATTTTCATCATCCACTAACTTAACGTATCCTGGTTCCATTGGTATATTAGTTGGTTTCGAGTTTTCTAAGCCGAATTTAATTATTAAATCATTAATTTTATTAATTTGATCAAGCGTCATGGTATTTTTGTCAGGCCGATTAATATTTATCCCAAGATAATATTTCGCTTCACCTAAGTCAGTTACAGGGTATTCCTCGTTTAATTCGTTTATAAGTTTATTAATATTCTCATCTTTCCCAGCTATGAGGAGATCGTCTACATAAACGATTACGTAAGTCGTTGTTTCATTGGTTGTTTTCTTATATAAACATTTATCGATCCTACTTTGGTGAAAACCTAATTTAGATAATGATTTATGTAATGTCAGGTTCCAAGCTGTGGCGGCCTGCTTCAAACCATAAATGGCCTTTTTGAGTCTGCATACCTTATGCTCCTCTCCCGGAACTGCATATCCTTCAGGCTGATGCATATACACATTTTCTTGCAATTCCCCGTGAAGGAAAGCGGTCTTAATATCTACATGTCTTAAGTTCAGATCCTTATACAATGCCATTGCTAAAAAACTTCTAATTGTCGTATGAGACGCGACTGGCGCAAAGGTCTCATCATAATCTACCCCATACTTTTGGGAAAAACCCTTTGCGACCAGCCTAGCCCTAAACTTTTCCAGCAAACCCTGGCTATTGTATTTGGATTTGAACGCCCACTTGCAACCGATCACTTTCGTTCCTGGTGGGACTTCGATTAATTCCCATGTATTATTTTCGCGAAGAGAATTCATTTCTTCTAAAGTCGCTTCTATCCACTTTTCCTTCTCAATCGGGTTTTGCATATTTTTTATATCGTCCCAATTTTTCGGATCTTCTACTTTAACGTCATTTGTTAAGAAAGCAAATCTATCGGGAGGAACTCCCCTGTTCGGTCTGTTTGATCTACGCGGGACGTTTTGCGTTGTATCCGAATTTGCATTTTGATTTTGCGTTGTATCTTCGGCGCTGTCAATATTATCCTCGATTAATTGTAATTTCGGAACCGGATTTTCAAAATTTGGTATTTCATTGTTTTTATTTGATATGCTATCCTCAGTTATGTTTTTACTTTTAGTCTCCAGAAATTTTACGGTTCTACTTATTACGATTTTCTTACCGTCCGTACAAATTCTGTAGCCCTTACTCCTATTGTCGTAACCTACGAATATCCCCTCTATGGCTGTATTATCCAATTTTCTTCTATGAGTCTTTTCCACATAAGCAAAGGCGCGACAACCGAAGGTTTTAATATTTGAAAGATCTGGTTTGCGACCAGTCCATTTTTCGTAGGGAGTGCAGTCGTTGGATGAAGTTGGGAGGCGATTTTGTATGTAAGTTGCGGTGCAGACGGCTTCGCCCCAGAATGAGTTAGGTAAATTACTGTCTTTAAGTAGGCAGCGAGCCATCTCGGTACGATTCTTACGCTCCGCAACCCCATTTTGAGGCGCGGAATACGGAACAGTAAGTTGATGGTTAATTCCCTCATTTTTTAGATAATTTTCAATTTCCTTCCCTGTGTATTCCCCTCCGTTGTCGGTACGGATAGCACGCACCTTCCTGCCAAATTTATTCGCGGTCATTGCAACATATTCTTTAAATTTAGGGAAAACTTCATCTTTGGTTCTCAGTAAGTACGTTATGGTAAACCGGCTAAAATCATCTACAAAAGTCAAAAAATAGTATTTTCCGCCAACCGTCGCTGTTTGCATAGGTCCACATAAATCGGAGTGCACTAATTCTGTGGGCTTTGTAGCTCGAAAACTAGCGGCTTTGGGGTATGGATCACTAGTGAGTTTAGAAATTATGCATGTTTCGCATGTATCACCGTGTTTACATTTGTCAATTTTAATTCCTAACGCCATATCATTATTTACTAATTCCTTAATATGATTAACGTTTCTGTGGCCTAATCTCCTATGCCACTTGTGTAGACAATTTTTATTTTTGCATTCATTTATAATATTTACATTGTGAGACATATTTTGTTCTATTCTACATTCATATAAATTATTGCTTACATAGCCCTCGAGGTACGTAACACCTTCGTGAGTTATCTTGCAAGATTGTTTCTCAAATATGGCTTTACAACCATTTTCAGTAGCTCTTTTTATAGAAATTAAATTTGTTTCAATTTCGGGTACATACAATACATTCTTTAGTGTTATCGTTCTGTGTGCATTATCCGACATTAATGTATTTAATTTTATAGTCCCGTAACCCTCAGAGCAAAGATCTTGACCGTTTGCGATTGTTACGCTAGAAGCACTGTTATGAAAATCATTAAACTTGTTTTTGTTATTACAAATATGAGTTGAAGACCCTGAATCAATTACCCAGAGATCTTTTACATTATCCCCAACAAAAAATGTAACATTTCTATCATTAGGTGTTTCCTTTTCAAAATTCCTATTTTTGTTAGTATTCGGGTATGCGCTGCCTTGAGAGCATATAGCCGATTTTTGTGACTGGTTGGGAAAACGATTGGGGTATTGGTACTGCTTAGGATTATTTTTATTTTTATTTTTCAAGCTCCAACAATCGTCGATATTGTGAGAATTCTTTTTACAGTACCGGCAGAATTTATTTTTGTTTGTTTTTATGGAATTTCACCACCTTTAACGCGGAGTGACTGTTCTCACTTTCGCGGTTATTTTCAACTCTTTTCGCGTGCTCGTCTATTAATTTAGTGCGAATAAAACTAGCACTAAGGTCACGCTCGTCCCTTGCCTCCAAAGCGGTAATGAGACCGTCATAACTGGAAGGGAGAGAGCAGAGCATTAAAGCAGCAAGGTGTTGATCAGTTACAGTCTCGCCGATAGCGGCTAGCTTATCGCGAGTTTCATAAATTTTTGTAAGGTGATCCACCATATTGCCACCTTCTTTTAATTTGGTGGAGTAAAGTTTCCTTAAAAGAAATAGTTTACTACTTAAATTCGAACGTTCGTGAACTTCTTTTAAACCAAGCCAACATTCTCGCGCACTTTCTAAATTCTTCACATTTGTTATTTGATCGTCATCGATCAATAAATTTATAATGGCACGCGCTTTCCTATTTTAGGTAGCTTTCATTTCAAAAAGCTACCTATTGCAGCCGTTCGGAGGAAAGCGATTTCAAAAAATTTTGGTATATTTTCATCGATCATGACCCCCAGACCCCGAAACCACCATCCGTTCAAAATTGATATATATATATATATATATATATATATATATATATATCCATATATATATATATATATATATATCTGACCTATGTCACACTCTAACTCTCGTAATTATGAACCGATTTCGATGTAATTCGGTGTGTACATAGTACATACCAATGTCTCGACCGAGTTCGTTGGCCAGCTTCATCCGCCGTTTTGTTTCAAAATGGCGGCCATTTAAAATTTTTAAAAAAATTTAAAATTTGAAATGTGGTACCAAAAAATTAAAAATGGAAAAATATTTTTTTCTTATGTATTTGATCTTTATACAAAGATTCCGGAGCAGTTTTTGTTTCGTCTATATCTTAAAAAATGGCTGAGTTATAGCCTTTTGAATTTCTAGCGTGGCTGGCATTTTGAAACGTCCTGAATTTTGTCACACGATAAAAGGCGTATTTATGAACCGATTTCGATGTTATTCGGTGTGTACATAGTACATACCAATGTCTCGACCGAGTTCGTTGGCCAGCTTCATCCGCCATTTTGTTTCAAAATGGCGGCCATTTAATTTTTTTTTTAAAATTTAAAATTTGAAATGTGGTACCAAAAAATTGAAAATGGAAAAATATTTTTTTCTTATGTATTTGACCTTTATACAAAGATTTCGGAGCAGTTTTTGTTTCGTCTATATCTTAAAAAAATGGCTGAGTTGCAGTATTTTGAATTTCTAGCGTGGCTGACATTTTGAAACGTCCTGAATTTTGTCACGCGATAAAAGGCGTATTTATGAACAAATTTGGATGTACCTTGGTGTGTACATAGTACATACAAATATCTCGACCGAGTTCGTTGGCCAGCTTCATCCGCCATCTTGTTTCAAAATAGCGGCCATTTAAAAAAATAAAAAAATAAAAAAATTAAAATGAGATACCAAAAAATTGGAAAATGAATAAGATTTTTTTCGTATGTGTTTGACCTTAATACAAAGATTCCGGAACAGTTTTTGTTTCGTCTACATCTAAAAAAATGGCTGAGTAATAGCATTTTGAATTTCTATTGTGGCTGACATTTTAAAACGACCTGATTTTTGCCACGCGATAACAGGCAACCGATTTGGATGTAACCTTGTCTGTACATAGTACATACCAATCTCTCGACCGAGTTCGTTGGCCAGCTTCATTCGCCGTCTTGTTTCAAAAGGGTTGCCATTTAAAAATAAATTAAATTTTAATTTTAAAATGAGGTATTAAAAATTGGAAAATGAAAAAGATTTTTTTTATGTGTTTGGCCTTGATACAAAGATTCCGGAGCAGTTTTTGTTTCTGAAAATTTGTTCTTTTGTTTATATCTTAAAAAATATTTGAATTATAGCACTTTGAATTTCTAGCATGGCTAACATTTTGAAACGATCTTGTATTTGTCACGCGATAACACACGTATTTGCCTATTTCGATGTAAGAAGGCATGTGGATACATCAATACCTCGACCAAGTTCGCTGGCCAGATTCATCAGCCATCTTGTTTCAAAATGGCGGCCATTAAATTAAAAAAATATATATATATATTTAAAGTAAGGTGCAAAAAAAATTAGAAATTGAAAAAGGTTTCTTTCTTAAGTATTTGACCTTGATATAAGGATTCAGGAGCATTTTTTGTTTGTCTTTACCTTAAAAAATGGCTCAGATATAGCAGTTTCAATTTCTATTGTGGGTGACATTTTGAAAAATCTGATTTTTTGCATGCGACAGCACTCATATATATCAACCGATTCCGATGTGAGTGAGCATGTGCACAGCAATTACTAAGGTCTCGACCAAGTTCACTGGTTAGCCTCATCCACCATGTTGTCTTAAAATGGCAGGCACTTTAAGAAGTCGCCGAATTTGGCAGCCAATTATAAGTTACTTTAAAGAAAAGCAGCTTGGATAAAGCTGACTAATTTCGCGAAATTCTCATTCATTATATTGATAAAAATTAGTATTGAAACTCCTATATACGGTTTCCACTAAATTGAGCTTTGTGTGTTTGAATGATATAAGTTGGCTTTTTTAAAATAAGAAATATGAAAGCTACCTCTTCCTCCCGGCACTGGCCGGAAGGACTTTTTATTTCTAAAATCATCTGTCATTGGATCGGGCGGGTCCTGACTGATAACACTATAGAGGTCCTCCTTCTGTAAATACATTTCTAACCTGAATTTCCATACATCATAATTGCTTGAGTTCAGTTTTTCTATTATTGAATCCCTTAGGATACTCATTTTAGTTTTAATTATATAGAATAAATATTTTCTTATACAATCAAATAATAATAATAATATAAATCAGTTATAACTTTGATAACTTTTGCTTACACTTAGAGTGTAGCGATATATATATTTGCAATGAAACAGTTCGTATTCTTTTCAAATAATAATAATATCAAATATCTTCTTATACAGTTAAATAATAACAATAGTATGTTTATTGTTTTTAGTTTTCTTCGCTTACATATAAAAATGCTGCAAATATTTATACGATGTCATTATAATAGTTAATACATTTCTTATAAAGAGCGCAATCTAGCTCATAATCTGTTATTAGAATATATATATATAATCGACAAATATTTAGGAGGGACCTCTAATTTTATGTCAAATCATATTTCACAGTAAAAATAAAGGTAAGGAAAATTATTTCTCTTACCTGATGTCCCGGTGTTGAGACAGGAACCGCCATACACTTCAGGATACATCCATGGTACGCCTTTGTGACTTTACCGACAGTTGCAGTGCTAAAATCTTTATTGAAAAAGAAATTGAAAAATGTGATTGAAGATGTAATTCAGGTGTGAGGTAAAGCATGGCTAGTTTCATTTAATAATGTGATTAAACTTTCATCTTGATTAATTGTTTTAATAAACTTTATCACATAATAGAACAGAAGACAGACATTTTATACGTCGTTAATTAAAGACGCATAGAGCAGAAGTGAAAAAGTACGTGTCGAAAAAGAGGGAAAAAAAAGGGTGGCGAAGCATATACTTCTACATTAAAAACCACAATTAGGTGGAGAAACTGATGCATAAGCTATTATGCTCGCACATGACATTGAAAAGGAAGAAAAGAGTTTCAATAAGTCCGGGAATAAATGTAGCAGTTCTTTTTTTTTCTGGAATATAATTTTGTTCAGAGGGGTTCGCACATATTAGCTATAATAATCTCACCAAGTAATTTTCTTGGCCTTGCGATGAGTAAAGAATAGATGTCTAAACTTTTCGGCACTAATTTTAAACCTTTTTAGAAGTAAATCTTTAACATATGAAAAATTTGAAGCGTTTTCTTCTGATTCACGAGCGATAAGCATAGAGATAGAAGATGGTACAACACTGAGTAAATACGAAACCCACAGATGCTCTGGTACTTTCGAGAGCTTTAATGGACGTTCCAGGAGCACCAAAAACAAGGTTACATCATCAGTTTCTGGCCTGAATGTAGGCAACAGCTTTTGGATATCTATCTTACTCTCCGGGTGAGACATTACCCCTGCTGCATTACCACCTACCGCTCCACTGGAAACACTTTGACACTGAGCCTGTAACTTGAGCTTCTCAAGCTCAAAATTCCTCTCAAGCTTTTTAAACTCTAACTCTTCCGCTCTATGCTTTTCTTCTAATTCTAATTTACGCTGTTCTAACTCTGCTGCTTTTTGTTTTTCCTCTAAGTCTCGTCTACGCTGTTTCTTTCTCGCGAGTCGAAATTTGGTTTCTGTCTAATGAATTTACAAAATCAACTTCGTACGAGGGGGAGGATTTAATTTTTTTCACGCAATGTGACAACGGTCATAGAGGGTTGCACATTTAAATTCATTTCTAACGCAACCTGATACAAATCCTCTTTACGAGCTTTATTAAGTTCAGACATTTTAAACTTTAGCAAAACAACAAACGAGTACCCCCAAAATGCCGAAAATTCGTTTAAATTATTCCCCAAACGTGAGCTTTACCGTTACAACTCATATAAACAAAACTTTAATAAAACAAAATAGTAAGCTTTAACCATAACAAAAACTCTTACTAAAAACAAAACAAACTTTAAATCCCTGCTGGTATAAATAAACTGTATGGCCATAACGCGACATTTAATCAGAACAATATTTTAACCAATATAAAACCATTTACTGAATAGTTAACACAAACAATATTCTAAATAATATCAAACACATAATTGAATAATTAAATTTTCAACCAATATTATTATTATATTACCAGGGCTTCTTAATATCGGTTTCATTCAATATAACTTTAAAGAAAAGAAACTTTCTGTTATAAACAAACAATAAATGCAAAAATTTACTCATATCGTTTTGAATATCACATTCAAAGCTTTTTTTCATCAGTAAATCAGGAACTCAAATATTAAATACTTAAGTTTAGTATTTAAATAATAACAAACACTTAAATAAAAATAGTAGTCAATTCTCTTTCGAAACCAATAAAAAATAAATAAATAAACACGTTATCTTTATGAGAGTTGCGATAACATTATAAATACATTTTAACTTCTATTTGACTGACAGTTTATTTCCTTCTTTATAAAAAGAAAAGAAAAAAAGAATCAACGAACGTAAATGAATATTTACTTCTTTCGCTTCCTTTCCTCTTTTTTTTTTATATGAATCGAAAAATATCTTGCTTAAACAAAGTAAAAATTAAACATACATGAACAGAATCAGAAGTAAACTGCAGAATATTGGGTGAGGGAGGGGGAATGGGGAAATATACAATACATAAATGAATGGAAGATAATAAAATGAATTCAAATTAATAATGTCAAAAATATTAAGAATTTTTAGAATATCAAGAATGTTACGCATCTGAAAAATATCGAGAATGTTACGAAGAATGCATTCTTTTTAATAAAAATATCATGGATCCATTCTATTTAAAAGTCGCTTACTTGTTGAAAATATTTTGCAGATTAAACACACATATCCTAGAATTTTCTTAGGACATTAACGAAGTAATTTGTAGAACTTTACAACTTGAAAAAATAAGAACACAGACATATTATGGTGAAACGGCGATGTACGAAAATGGCAAAGGTAACGAAACAAAAATTAATCTATAGAGCACAAGCTATACCTCACAAGCTGACGACGACCGGTCGTGCGATTTTTTTCCTGCATGATTTTTGAAAACGACACTGATTAAAATATTATGCTTTTCGTAGAAATAAGATGAGAACATTTTCCTTTGAATTCGTGGCCAGATGTTTTGAAGCCAATTGTCGGGCTAGCTCAAATTCAAATCGCACAGAAATTTCACATAATTTCAAAATATCAACTTCTCGGGGTATAACTTTTTAAATATTTTTTATTTAATCTTGGTAAGACGATACATCACAAATAGAAAGGCACATGACACATATACACAAAATAATAACTGGCGCTAATATAACTTTTACATGTTAGCACAACTCAAAACAAAACAGAACTACAACTATCTAACCGCATTTCTTATTCGGCGGAGCTCACGCAAGCTGATCACGTGATCGCCGGTAAAGTCTGTTTTTGGAACGGGTGGCGCGCGTTACAATTCTGTTTTTAGTAAACAGAGCCTTAAAATTCGTTACGGAAAGGGGCATTACTATACTATGGGAATGGGAATTTTCACACACAATACACATATATCTATATATATGTGTGGACTCTTTTTATGCTAAATTCTATGTAGTTGTATAACACGAAAATAGCCTGCACTTTTCTCAAAACACCTGCTTATACAAGAAAGAGAAAAGTGGATCTTGGAACCGTGAGAAAAATATCAGAAAATAATAGGGTTTTAATAACCGAAATAAAAGAAAAATTTTGTGTTTAAATAAGCAAATTTAAATGTTGTAAAACAATTTAAATAAGCGAAATTAATAAAGGGGGAGTCTTTATTTAGTTACCTAATTTAATTTAATTTTATTAAATGTGCACATTTGATTTTAAGCTCAAATCTTATAAATAAAGGAATTGTATATAGAATTTAAATAAAAGGAGTGTATATAGTATAATTTTGAATAAATCCAGGCTATTATTGATATACAAAGGTGGGTGGGTTAACATGCTATGTATTATATATTATTTAATTTAAGGAAAAACCGTTGAAAAATAAGTAAAGCATGTCTAACTACTGCAACTTTAGCGCTATTTTGCAACGTGGTTAGCGGCAATTAGGTGAACTACTGAAACTTTCCACTCTGCAACGAAACCTTCGTGGTAAAGTTCTAGGTTGTTTAAAAATGGCCTAATATGCTCAATAGTATCAATTTACATTTAAATCTTAACCTGAGACCGCAGACTGACCTCAGTTGATTATTTTCTTAATACATCAAAATCACTCAAAATTGAAGTTTTTCCGATTTTTATTGAGCTTGCGCGATCGGAAGATTTTCTCTAAACACAATTTTTTTAAATTATTGTTACTAAGCAGTACACCCTGCAAATATTTTTCACTATAGGCTCAATCCATGTGAAATCATCCAGAAAAAGTAAAAAATGTTGCTCAATATTTTTGATTTTGTTTATTCTTTACCACTTAATTTACTGTACTTTTAGGAGTCTAAAACAATGATTAAAAAATTTTTAAACCTTTTGAATTTTTTTTGGCATCCATTTTTTGTCATGTCAGAAATGGTTTTTCATGAAAATAGTACTTTACGGAAACCCTTATAACTTTTTTATTTCTAAACATATCAAAATGATTTAAAAACCATTATATTGTATATAACCATACTAAATTTTGATAATAGGTATTTTTATGATAATGATTTAAAAAATTGCATAAAATAAGATTAAATGTATCATTTTTACAGCGAAAAATTGAATTTTTGACATAAAAATTTCAATGGAAGAAAAAACTTCGGCACGTTTATATATTTTTTTCTGAATATATACCTTATTGAACTATTCTCAGAAGAAATATGAAACAGTTTGAGTTATTCCTTCTTTTGCTATGATTAGTCAGACTTGGCATCTCAGCGCCAAAATGCTAAGTTTGAAGTTCAATACCTAAAAAAGGACTGGATAAAATTTTATGAAAATTTAGCAAGATAACCTTCTTATTGATGTAAATATGTAGCAAAAATATTATGAGTGATATTTATGTAGTTTTAAAAATATGGAACTTCGAAATTGGCTTGAAAATAACATTTATTTACACAATTTTTCACAAGAAGAACTCTTAATGCATAATTTATTATTCTCATTACTTCAAATGCTGCTTTTTAAGGTACACATATCTTTCTTACATAGAATACACAATACTTAAATTTACTTTACACACATAGAAATAAATATCAGAGATATTTCATTGCAAAGTGTCTCGGTAATGTTGTAGCTGTGTCCAGTGACTGGAGTTAGTTTCCGAAGCACGTTACTTAGTGGTACCCAAATTGTATCATTTTTGGAAAGCTGAAAAGATGTTTTCAGTCCATAAGGGTGAAAAAAAGTGAAGGAATAGGTCACTGTTTTCTTCACTTAGATCAAGAATTTTTCCAACCCACCACTTTTTATCATAGATGCATGCAATATAATTGCAAAGCAATTCAATTACTTTGAATGATAGGGAACTTTTCCAAATTTTTGAAATATTGTGATCATTATATTGTTCACATGTAGATGTTACAAAGCATCTGATAACACTTTCACTTAAGGGTATAAATTGGTGATAATTGGTGCACATCTTCCTGGAATCCATTTTACAATTTTTTCTCATTTTCTTCGATTTCTTCTCTTGAAATATATAGATAAATAACCCCAGAAATGTTTTGAGAACAATACTCAAACGTATCTTTTGGTGTTAAAATTTGGTTTGTGTATGGTCGCTGTAAGGAAATTCTTGTTATCTCTCTCTGTGTCATTCCACCTATCCCATCACAGTTATTTTTTCCGTGGGAAGAGGCAAAGAAATTTCATTATAATTTTATCCCAAAATCCTTGAAATGATGACATACATTCACAAAATTCTTCTTGTTTTTATGCTGGCTGCTTGAACCATCAGTAAAATAAATATCTTATTCAATGATAGGAGGGGCAATGTTTTGATTAAGTGTTTCTGAAAAGTGTGAAAAGCGATTGTATCATGTACCAAATGATCGCTAATTATGCATATATTCCTGCAACAAACTTTTGTCTCATTTTTGTATTAGTATACAAATGGGTGTATTGTAGCCTGTTGATTATTCCAGTGGTAACTCTGGATTTCATCTTGAATCGTAAATGTGTAATTTTCAGCAAAATCTGCTGGAACAATACATTCTTTTGAAGTTCATTTCTTTTAACTCCTGGAAGTACTGAGACTGTGTTTTAACAGTAAAATGGTGAGTTTAAAAAGCCAGTAACTTTTCTACTTAAAAATTCATCAGTTGCTTTTATCTGGTTTACAATTTAAACCATAACATATTTATAAACTGGCACATTAAAAATAAATAGGGCGGGATATGAAAACTTGTTCTCAGTGATAGAATTTAATAGAAGTTTACAAGTAAAGACATGATATTATTTGTAAATTTGTTCTTAATCATAAAATTAATACTTACTGTCAATTAATGCTAGCTTAAAATAAAATGAAATATTAAATTTGTGAGCATAAATTAAGTTTTAATATTATTACTTTTATGTAAAAAAGTTATTTATACTTATAAAAGAGGCATTTGGAGAAATGAGTAGAATATATTACGCATTATGAGTTCTTCATGGTGTGGAAATACATGTAAACAAACGGATTTTTAAGCCAATTTCGAGGCTCCATATGTTTAAAACCACATACATATCACTCATAATATTTTTGCTACATGTTTACATCTATAAGAAGGTTATCCAGCTAAATTTTCATAAAATTTTATCCAGTCCTTTTCTAGGTATTGAACTTCAAATTTAGCATTTTGACGTTGAGATGCCAAGTTTGACTAATTATAGAAAAAGAAGGAGTATCTCAAAATGTTTCATATTTCTTCAGAGAATAGTTCAATAAGGTATATATTCAGAAAAAAAAATGTAAAGGTGAGTTTTACTTTCTTCCATTAAAATTTTTATGTCAAAAATACACCTTTTTGCTGTAAAAATGATACATTTAATCTTATTTTATGCAATATTTTGAACCATTATCATAAAAATACCTATTATCAAAATTTAGTTCATTCTTTACTCAATAAAATGTTTGTTAAATCATCTAGATACGTTTAGAAATAAAAAAAGTCCCAAGGATTTCCGTAAAGTACTATTTTCATGAAAAAACACTTATGACATGACAAAAAATGGCTGCCAAAAAAAATTTCAAAGGTTTAAAATTTTTTTAATCCTTGTTTTAGACTCCTAAACGTACAGTAAATTAACTGGTAAAGAATTAAAAAAATCAAAAATATTGAGCAACATGGTCTGGATGATTTCACATGGATTGACCCTATAGCGATAAAAAAAATATATATACGTAACATTTTTTTAAAATTCTGAAAAAAATCGGAAATTTTCACTTTTTTTTGTAATTTTTAGACGGTTTGTGCGATCGGATGATAAAGTCTGATTTGAAGAATTATTTTTTTGTTTTTCTTGAATTTACTAATCGCAACTTTTCCGCACTTTAGCGACTAGGATTTGTCAACTTGACTTTTTTCGCACCACCCTAGTCTATATCTCCCAGCCATTGCGCTACTATGCTGCATTGTTCACGAATCCCGTGATAGCTATATCTTAAGAACTAATGTACGGATTTTATAAAACTGCATATTCTATTGGACTTTAATGTAAGTTGGTGTCGATTATCATTTGGTGTAATTGCTTCTTTCCGCGATATCGACATCAAAACTAATACACGGAATTTCATCAAACTTTTATATTCTGTTAGACCTTGACATAAATTGGTACTGATTACATTTTGGTGTGTATTGTTCAACAGGGGGCACCCGATTTTGGTGTTTTTATGTCCACTTAGGCCATAAAAATGCTTTCAAGATTTCCTTATATCTATATCTTGGCATCTGTTGGATGAAATTGCACCAGATTTTATATGGAAGATGCCTTTTCCGAAAATCGATGCTGATTCACTTATGGTTTTGATCACACAACAGGAAGTGCTACTATCCTATGCTCGGGGAAACATTCCTAATCAACTGATACGATTAAGAGACTATGGTTTGTCAAATTATTAACACCGTTTTTGCAACTTTCATATACTTTTAATAACGTTGCTGCCAGAATCTTTACCTTTTGACGCCAACTTCGGCTGTGTACCCGATTACGGAATATCAGCCCTATACTTTTTGCAAAGAACATTACATCTGTATCTTATTTTCTATTCTGTAGAAATGAACCAAATTTTATATTTGAGTTTAACGATTAAAAAATATATATATGGATCTAATTTAAAAATTTTATGCCCAAACAGGAAGTCATGTTGTTTTGTGCTTTTTTTTTTTTCTAATTCACTGCTCACTGTAACTCCGTGTTAAATGCTATTACAAATTAATATATTTGAACGATATAGAAGAAAGTTGTATGACAGTTATAACATATTAGTTTTAAGATTATAAATGGTTGCAAAACAAATTGCAATTCGTGTAGTGTTTTTAAAGTTTAAATATAACTCAAAAGCTACTTGGTGGAATGAATCGAAATTATGAATTCGCATAATTGAAGCTTCTTGAAATCAATTTGTGTTCAAATTTTTATAGGCTACTGTGCATATTGCTTTCGAATATTAATTTCATAATTCATATATTATGCAATTGGTATTAGAAACATATATTTAGTGTAACATATTCAGCAGGACTATTGTCACTACTATTTCCTAATAATAATCTCTGTCTTACTTAGAGATATAAGTTCTGCTTAAATAAAGCGGACTATTTATTCCGAAATAATGTTGACAAAACTGGTTTGCCGGCCGGCAAGTTCGTCACAGGTGGCGGAGTACAATCTAATAGAGAATAAGTTTTACTAAATTTCAAAATATATTTTATATATTAAATGTATCTTGAAAATACATATATTTATTATTATTTGCATTTTTTTTTTAATTTGAAAGATATTTTGTATTTTACGTTATAGAATCAATGTATTTAATTTGTTTTTCGAAATTTCTTTTCGATACATTTTGCGAAACTCTGCTTCTAACACATTTTAGTAATTGAAGATTTTGTTTTGAAGAAAATTCATTCATTTCTAATTACATTTTCTTACAGAAATTACGGAAAAGATAATTTTAAATTAGCACACAAAATGTGCTGATCTAAAATAATATTATATTTAAAAATTTTCTATAAATAAATTTTGTGAGTTTGTAAAACATATTTAAAATGTGTCGATTTTATTCAACTTGGCAAGTGTTTAAATTGTATTTAAACGCTTTTTTATTTTTACTTTTTTATTTTTTATTTTTTAATTTTTATTGTATTGCCCTGTTATTGAATTTTGAAGTTTTAAAATTAAATTCTTTGTAGTTCAGGTTTTCCCAACTTAACTTTAACTTTTGCATATAAATTAATAATGTTCACTTCATTTTTTGTAAATGTAACGTGTATACCACAGAATTGCTTTATTATTTTTTATTAGGAAGCCTGTTTTTTGCCTATAAATATCAATATTGGCGTATATTTGCCTCATCTTGTAGTCATTAAATTTGGATAATAATAATTTAATTCAAGGAGAAAAACAGATGTTAGGCAATATCGGCAAATAAAATCAATATTTCTGCATTTTATTTTTTTAAAAGAAATATATTGTGATTTAAAACTGAGTAAAGAAGAAGTTAAGAAAAATATTTTCTAAAATAGACGCTTTAGTTCAATAAGTGTATGTATCAATAATAACACATTTTAGTATATTTTTCTATTTGTGTAAATTTATGCTACATTTAGAGAAAAAAATAATGAATTGGAAAAAAATTATTTCACTCACTATAAGTTGGTTTGCGAGTTACGCAAATTTACACTAATTTATTCATTGATTATGGTAACAACCAGAACTAGGAACTAGTAGAACTTATGTTTTCATTAACCCTTTCAGGGGCAAAGTACTTCTATTCGTAAAATACTGAAATGATTGAATAACAGAATTTACAAACAAATTTATTTGAAAATAAGTAAAAGCTTTTCTTCCCGTACGTAATAAAAGCTGGTGTGAATGTTGTTTATGACGTCCGATTATATGCACAAGGAGGGAGTGCCTTCCGTGGGGGGGGGGGGGGTCTTTCTAAGGGAAGCTAACCGTTGCCATCGAAATACTCAAGGCCTGAGGACAAGAGTTGTGACGTCATCACTAATCGACCGACTTCTCACTAGTGTTGGAATTCACACCGGAAAATTTTGAATAGCAATTTTCTTTTATTTTATTTGTGGAATATCTATCATCATACAAAACAGTACTAACTATTTAAAATTACTGGTGACAATTCGGAATCCCAAAATAAAAATTCAGCCAGATGCGGAATGCCACAATGTGGCCGCATCTGGCTGATTTTTTATTGAGGGATTCCAAATTCTCACCAGTAAGTTTAAATGGTTATTATTGTTTTATAAGATAATAGATATTCCACAAATAAAATAAAAGAAAACTGCTATTCAAAATTTTCCGATGTGAATTCCAACACTAGTGAGAAGTCGGTCGATTAGTGATGACGTCACAACTCTTGACCTCAGGACTGGAGTATTTCGATGGCAACGAGCTAACCCGCATTTACGTAAGGATATTCCAGTCTCGAAGAAAACCACGGAAAACTCCGAACGATTAGGCCGATGGGTGCAATTGGGTTCGAACCAAGCACTTCCTTCTATCAGCTTTGAGAGCAGAGCCTCTCGGCCTCTGGTGAGGCCTTAATAAAAGAAAATTTTTAATTCAAAGTTTTGGTGCCATTGCAGCAGTTAGTGATTAAAAGTAAGTGGTCCAAAAATGAACCACCGCCCTTCAAAGTGTTAAATAGAATGTTTTATTCAACATCTGTGTTATTTTAGCTACTTTCTTTTCCTGTAGTGCAGAGATCTCTTCAAACTCGTAAGCCAACTTATAGTGGTCGAGGTATACTCATTTTATTACTGAAATACATACCAATGCCACAGAGATAGTGAAATACACCTATGAGCCACAACATTAAAACCACTTATTTAATAATGTGAAAATCCGTCTTTAGAACTTAAAATAGTCTGGACGCGACATAGCAAGTCTTCAACTAGATGTTGACAGGTTACAGTGGGTATAGCATCTAGAATAAATCGTGCGGAAATCGACTATCCCGGTAATAGTTAAAAAAGTGCTAAAAAATTGAATCTCTTAAGTGTCCAACCATGCTGAAATCCAATGAGTCAATCGCAACGACTTCTGAAGGATATCTTCTAAAACTGCAAGACGATAGCTATACCACAGATGTCGCTGCGATCGACACTTCAGATTTCATAGTTGCATAATTAATGGATTCAAATTTTAGCACTGTTTGGATAGCAGATTTCCACACTGTTTATTCTAGACGCTGTAACGTGGGATTCAAATGATGAGTAGTACAGAAGTTTGACGAACTCTTCTAAATTCCATGGTTGTGGTGTTGATGCTCGAATGTGTTGTTTTAAGCAAAACCATCGGTTCTCAATATGACGCATGTTAGAATAATTTGGAAGCTATGGTAGTAAAAAAAATCATTCTCATGTTGCTCGAAACATTCCATAACTGTACGAGCTTTGTGACGGACAGCATTGTCATGTTGTATGATGTCATTGCCGTCTGGAAAAGTGGTGGACATGAAGAGCTGTAACTTGTCCCCCAGGATGTTTAAGTATGCGGAAGCATTGAGACTTCCTAGCACAATGGCAATGGAACCAAGCTTGTTCCATGAACAAATTATTCACACCATAACACTCCCGCTATCAGCTTGTTTCTTTACAGCAGTGTAGTCAGGGAAGAATGTTTCTCTAGATAAACGTCGCACACGAACGCGTCCATCCGTATGGTGTAAACAAACACCATATTCATTTGTCCACGAGATCCTCTTCTACTTTTCAGCTGTCTAATGGGTATGGCTATGTACCCACATCATGCGTTTTCGGTAATGAATTACAATGAGCATAGTACACGATTGGGGTGTAAACTTCGTAATCTCATGGACAACAATGTGCGATGAACAGTGCGTTGTTACACATCAGGTACATCATCAAAATTCAATTCATTGGCTATTTCAATGACCTAGCCCGTCTTTCTACGCGAAAAACGCTGAAGAAGTTTCCTCTCCCCTCTGCCATCAATGCCCTTGGCTGGGTAACACCTTGTTTTCGGCTAGGGGTTCATTTTTCTTCAATCACTTCGGATACGAACTAACCTTCTGATGCGTATCGTGAAAAGCTGGTTAGACGCGCAGTTACCTTAATGCTTCTATACAGCGGTCTTTTCATCACAATCTGTCTTTTGTTAAATTCCGATAAATCCTTTCCTTTACCAATGTTGCAGCTACTGCTCTATCGAAGCATGGTACAATGATTTTATATACCAACTCAAAACCTATCCATTCTATTTGGTTGCAGCTGCAGACAACTTCATCTGCAAAACGCACAGGTGGTTTTAATGTTTTTGTTCATTAGTGCACTTGTCACAGGATTTTTTAAAAACATTAATTTTCTGCTGTGATTCTTTTTTCCTTTTCATTTATATATTTTTAATTATTATTGTATATAGCGTATTTTCAACAAAGGGTTATACTGCAATTTAAATTCGTTGGAATTGTTAGTACATTAAAATAATAATAATATGAATAATAAAATTGCCTAGATAATACCGTAGCCTTAAAAAACTGTTTTGCGAGCAATTCCCAAAAACTGAATACCCAGGCCAGAAAAACTGTTTTTCGAGCTCTTCCTAAAAACTGAATACCCAGAACTTTTTTATACTATAGATTCCTTGCTTATGTACAATGTTATGTTGTATATTTCCAATGTTTGATGCCAAAATATAATAAGTGGAGAATTTCTTGTTTGCTGTGGAGCAAAGAAAGGTATACTCCGACAACAAGATATAAAACAGCTTAATATGATTACACGTAACAGTTATCAAGCTTAACGTCTATTTTAGTAACTGAGCGGAAATTCTATATTATCATTGAAATTCGATAAATCTGATCTGATTTGTAAACAGGACGATGATAAAATATGAGTAAAATTCATAATATTGGATTTTTTTCAGTGTAAAATGGGAGAAAAATACAGAAAGCAAGGCACTGTAGAACCTGAAACAAAACAGATACAAAATTGTATTAATACTAATCTTCAAACCACGTTATTTAGAAGCTCAAACAACATGCGAACCTGCTGAGTGTGGCAAAGATGTCTTGGATCTTTTACCATGATTATTAACTTTTTTCCAGAGCAGCAGAAAGAGACCGCGGACTCCGGTAGTAACATCCCCTCCCCACAACCATGAGTACGATACATTAAAACCTGATAAGACGAAATAGCTGAAGATCACAGAAAAACTTCGTTTTAACAGATTTTTTACATCTTAGGGCGTATAACTGCGTAGTATTTTTATTTATTTATTTATTTATTTTGCAGAACTATGAAATTTTCCCGTTTAAAATGGGGTTCCGTTATATATAGGTTTTACAGTATTAAAAAATAAACTTGCTAGACAGTACTTTTATTTAATAAAAGAAAACAGCTTTATAACATCGCGTATTTCAATATAAACGTAAATTCAAAATTTTGTAGTCTTTAAATGTCAAGCAGTTGAATATCTATAGAAACAAAAAGGCAAGAAAAATGCAAAGAACTATTCAAAATATGCTCCAGGTCGTTTGCTTGATAATCATGAGACAGATAACTTTTTATATCGTTCTGAAATAAAACTGAAGGAAATATTTTTTTTTTTTGTGTGTGTGTGTGAGGGGTACGGAGGTCTGTTTATAAAGCGTTTATTAAATTTATTAAAGGAATTTAATAGGTTTTTAAATAACCTTCTCTTTGTATCATTAATTTTTTTAATTTTTTGCTTTCATTTCATTTTTTTCTTTAAAATAATAATGATCTATGTTATTCAGCACAAATATTTCCGTTATTAACAGTAACAAGTAAACAAAGCTCAACAGTGAAACTAGATGACATGAGCTATCACTTTTGGATTAATTACATATATCTTCGCTTCAAAACATTCATAATTTATACCTTTACATTATTGAAAAGAAAAAAATATGTACTTTCAAATACATTCCGTTTGTAAACGGTAAATTACTTTACTGATTTTTAATTTTTTTAACCTATCAACACATGGTATAACAATAAACGTTCGTTTGTTACAGTAATGAAAATAACTTTTGCAGTAAGATATATATATATATATATATAATATGCATAACTAAGGAGAAAGTAGCAGCGTTGACGCAAGTGAGAATTGCTCGCCCAAGCTTGACGAGGGCCACTTTATCTAGTAATAATAATGTAATAAAACAAAAATAAATAAATAAAGCTGAAAAATGAAAATGAAAACTTTTTTAATAGTAATCAGGGGTGGGGAATTAGATCATTTTGCTCGCCACTGACTATTAGATTTTCCACAGGGAGAGTGAATTTTTACGCAGTGTTTTGAAAACTGCAGTCTATAAAAAGTATGCCAAAAACTTTTCATTTTTAAAAATTTTGTAGCTATATTTAGAAACTTTCTAAATTACCACGATGTAAATATGATACACCACGATATATAATTACCACTTACAATGTAAATATGTAAGTTATATCCTATAATAAACTTTCCTGTGTCGTATACAGGGTGCAAAGGAAAGTCCCTTTAACCTGAAAATACTTGCGAACAGAGAGAGCAATAGCTATGCAAGTTAGGTAACAACATAGTAAAGCGACGACGCCCGATTTAATGCAAACGACAGCAGCGCCTCTAGTGGCGAAATTTGGAAGATAGCCACTGCAAATCGAAAACGAAAAGAGATAGAGCAAAATTTCCAGTTAGAAAGTTTTAGAGCATCAATTAATTAATAGAATACGACATTTGGTTTACATGGATAAGATAAATCTTCGCCTGTTTACCCAAAAATGTCCAAAATCGATGCACTTCATTTTGTGTAAACGTTTGAATGGAATAGTCAGCAGTATGAAAAAATACGCAGAGTTTATGCTATAAATACGTACTTATCTCAATATATTTTGATAACATCACACACACAAAAAAGACAAACTGTCGCACAGTGATAAAAAGTTAATATTCAGTATGTTCGAAAAGTTCGCCATTGCTCACGATACACGTTTGTATTCGTGAGATTAATTCTGCATGCACATTTCTCAGCAAGGAACGTCTATTGCAAGCCTCTTCACTACGACGACGTAGATTTAACTCTTTCAAGGCCGGTGGCTAGACTGTCTAGCCACCTAATTTTATTCCAAAACTGACAAATGACACCAAAAATATTTTAATAAAATTTTGCTTTTGTAATGAAAGTGCAAATTAGCGGGTATTTATTTTCTAAGAAATTCGTTTGAAAATTCTGGTGTCAGTCAATTATTTTATCACTTTACGAAGAGAAACGGTTCTTCTGTCCCTGAAAGGGTTAATCTAAAATTTTAAATGAATTGGAAATGAAATTTTTACGGACATTACATCACAGCACAACGTCACAATCTGTAATTGTGCGCTGCTACATATCCGAAACGTGAATATGCAAAGTAGAATCGTCGTTCTTCGATTTCGGACATTTTTGGGTATACAGGCGACGATTTATCTTATCCATGTGAACCAAATGTCGTTTCGTACTAATTAATTGATGCTCTAAAACTTTCTAATTGGAAATTTTGCTCTACCCCTTTTCGTTTTCGAACTGCAATGGCAATCTTCCAAATTTCGCCTCTAGGGGACGCTGCTGTCGTTTGCATTAAATCGGGGGTAGTCGCTTTACTATATCGTTACCTCACTTGCATAGCTGTAGCTCTCTCCGTTCACAAGTATTTTCAGGTTAAAGGGACTTTCCTTTGCACCCTGTATATATATCTTAATTGTGGTCGCTTCAATTTTGTCATAGCAATTTTCAACTGTATGTTCCATCTTGGTGGCTGTTAAAATAAATCCTTGGTTGGTATGATTTTCTGAAAATTCTGTACCCCTGATAGTAATTATATGAATTACAGCTCTAAATTTCACTTCTGTAAAGAAAATAGATTATATAATGAATAATATTATTTAAACAACACATACTTTATACAAAGAGTGAAAATACATCTAAATAATTATTCTACAAAAGAGTTGCGACTAACAAATACATAGAAATTTCTGAAAAATCGCATTATATAATGAATAATATTATTTAAACAACACATACTTTATACAAAGAGTGAAAATACATCTAAATAATTATTCTACAAAAGAGTTGCGACTAACAAATACATAGAAATTTCTGAAAAATCGCATTATAAAATGAATAATATTATTTAAACAACACATACTTTATACAAAGAGTGAAAATACATCTAAATAATTATTCTACAAAAGAGTTGCGACTAACAAATACATAATAATTTCTGAAAAATCGCATTATTTGATTAGTACATTCGTAATCTATAATAATAAAGACAGATAATTTTATGTCTGCCTGATATTTTCTGAAAACACCGTTTCATGCAGAGCTACAAGATTTGGCAGGAAGTTAACTGACGTTATGCACTATAAAGGCAGTTTTTAGATTTTTTTTTAAAGATTTTTAATACCTTATGCAATTTTTAGCGTTTTGCGTCCTTTTCCCATATTAGTTAAAGGAATCCGTTTTCGATACTTAGCCCAGTATAGTAGTTTTAGTCCTCTTTTCAATAAAGTTTATTCCGAATTCATAGAGCGATTTCTGATTGTTCCCGAATTTTTTAATGGTTTTTTTTTTAGCATTTTTCTTGTTTTGCGACAAACTTTTGACATCCCCCCTCCCTGAAACGAAAGAAATCTACGGTAAATTTTGCTACTGTCATGTAAAATAATACAGTTGAAGTAATACCAAATCGGTTTCTTCAGGAAAGTGAACGACGACACTGAACATTTGAATTTAATCTGGGTCGAAATAAAAAATCAGAATAATTCAAGATCATTTGATTCGAGACCGGTGCGGGCACAGCCCACACGTGTGTACACTGCTGAAGGCAGTTCGACTCCCAAATCCAGATTCGTTTAATTCGAGATTCGTTTTGAAAAAAAAAAGTGACCACCGAAGCGTGAGAATCTCCACTAATGTTTAATATAGCTGAGTCAGTCTTTAGTCATAGTTGAGCCTGAAACAATCTTAATTCCTGACATAATACTAAATGATCTTTCGGCTTGTGCCACTGTTACACGCAAAGTACAAAATAAACGTTGGGAAATAACTAAATTTAGAAGCAACAGTTCAAAGTTTATATTTCCTATTTGTTTTAACAAAACATTGGAGAAAGATTTGTTTGATATAGCACATTTTGTTTAGAGAACGTTTTAGAAACTTTTTTTCTATTACTATTAGTAAATATGATAAAATTTTCTAATTGTTGAAAGTTGTTTTATAAACTTAAACTATTTTTAAAAGTAGTTGCATTAATTAGAAATAAACAATTTTTATTTTAGTGTTGAGAACGAGCAAAAGCAATTTTAGTGTCTGCTTGCAAAGGCTATTTTATTTCGATAGATTTAAAGTACTTAATATAAGATTTTTTTCTCTGAATATGTAATGAATTTTGAATTCTAATCGTATGAAAACGAAAAGAAAAAACTGATAGAGGAATAGAAGAATGATTATTATTGTGAACTTTAAGGAACTGGTATAAAGATTTGTGACGCCGTTCTCAACGGAAACAAAAATAATCTTAACCGGTTTGAAATTAATAACTACCTTAGCTGAATGTTGAATCTTATACAGATTTTTAGATGCAGCGGGGTTTCTGAAGTCGGGGGACATGGAATTTCGCAAGTTTGGTTACTCTATAATTTCACCCCTGGTGATGAATGGATAAAAAATATAATTAAACTATGATAAAAAAAAAATAACTACTTTTTCTTAATTTTGTGTAACAACATAACATGCAAAACTTTCACGACGCAAGTTGTAGGATCCTTTAAATGCGTTCCTGGATCCTGAGCCCGAATGATTTTATGGGCCTCTTACAAATTTACCTACATTCACTTATTCGTTTTACTAAAAGTATTCAACTGTGAAAACAAACAAACAAACAAAAAAACTTGTGATTGTAAAGTAGATGTATTAGTGTTCTACTTTTTATCGACCTAGCTGAGAATTTCTGACACGTACTATAACAATGTTAATAACAACAATAACGTCTTGAGTTTTAATAATTAGCTGTTCAGTTAGAAACCTTTGAGTTCAAAATACTGGAAAATATTTTAGGACGGAATCGCAAGTTACAGAAAGATGAATTCGTTTGAGAGATTTTTTTTCTTTAAATCTTAACAGGTACTCTGCTACCTTATTGCATTCCAAGAGCAAAATAAAATTCCATTTAAGTTAGATTTACGTTACATGTAGATTCCGTTTTCAAAGATATCTGTATTTTTCAATATTAAAGTTGATTGTGTATGATAACACAGTTTCACCAATTCAGTCTCTTTGACTGAGTAGGTGGCCTAAATCCGGAACCCCTAGCATTCCGGTAAAGACGTTGATAGAAAATTCTTCGTTTTAAATTTTATTATTTGTTAGTTATTTTAACTTGAAAATTTTACATAAAAATTTCGAATCGAATTTTTTGCTATTTTACTTAAAAACCAGGACCGAAGCCGAGCCCTGGCAATTTGTACCGAATCTACACCCTGTCTGCTCGCCTGCAGGCCAGTGTTTCTAAAAAGCATAATAAAAACATTAATTTAAATATGAAGTTTCATTCGTTTTAAAGGGTCTGAGTCTCAGTTTTTTATTGGAGGTGAAATTTAGCATCATATTAAATTTTTACCAATTTTACCAATGATAGTCTAATAGTTTTCCTATGTAGGATAATTGTTTCAATGTTCTACAACTGATATTTTACATTTTTTAAATGGTTAATTTTGATGAAAAATTTTAAATTGTTTTTTGACTTGCATCCATTGCGCGCAACATTTCTCAAAAATTAATAAAGCAGTTTGTTTGAAACTTGACAGACTTATACTTCAAATTTAGTATTCTATTTGCATTGGTTATTTAACCCGGGAGAACTCGCTAGTGAGAATGCCCAATTGCTTTTCTTTTACTTTACATTCATATAATATCAACTTTGTTTGGTTGGCTTAGTACTATTATTCACAAAATAGGTAAAATAATTGAAAAACATATTGAAATTTTAATTAAAATGAAAAATTATTTAAATAAGAGTCTTAAAAAAGTACGACTGTGAGAGAAAATCTCATGCAGCGAGTTCTCCCGGGTTAAAATTATCATTTTTTCAACAAAAACAAAAAAAGATTTTTTTCAAAATTTTATAATTTAAATTTAAATTAAAAAATAATAAGTTCTCATTTGCTTAAAAATGAAGTAGGGAGAGTAGTACACAGTGAAACATGGTACATAGTGAGACAGCAGCCACTTTGACATATAGTTGTAACTTTTTCTCCAATCTGGCACACACACATAACTACCTCATCTTATGCAACACGTGGATGTAGTTTCGGCAGTTTAGTTACTCGTCCGACAAAATAGTAAATAATTCTTTATTTTATAGTGGTTAAAGTTACATAAACGTCTATTTTAGAGTTTATTTCCTTCAATATGACATATATTTACTTAATCAAACCTAGCTATATCTACTAACAGACTATTTCGACAAAACGACATAAACTTTTTAAAGCGATGACATTGATGTAACAGTTGTGGTATCCATTTTGTTACAACGTAACGAAAGTACACAGTGAGACACACAGTTGTGGTACACAGTGAGACGATTGTGTACCTACTATGCGGTTTTGATGTTAAAAAAGTTATTTATTAATAAAAGAAGGTTTATCTCTCTCTCTTGCTTTCTCTCTGTGTGCGGGGGCGTGCGATGGCTAGGGAAATCTACAAAACGCAAGAGGCTGAAAATTTGCAGGAAGATAGCCCAAGGTCGGCAATTGTCAACTTGAGGCTCATATTTTTAATATTTTGAAAATCTAGAAATATTAATTAGAAATCATAAACTGCACAAAATTATTTATAGAGTGTAAAAATGAATGATTTAGGAAAATATATAGATTGTCTCACTGAATACCCCTTGTGGTGCACAGTGACAATCTGACGTATAAGTAGGCACCAAACTTTTAATTCTAGTTGCAATATTTATTTTGAAATCCTGCGCGAAAGCTGTTATACCAATTTTCTGCTCGACAAATGTCTGACAGTTTCGAGCCCCCTATAAATATTAATTCTGCATTTTGTAATTTTTTAAATGCATGAAATGAAAGAACATATTTATATCTTTCATCCCAATAAAAATTGTGTTTTAAAATCCTATACATTTTAAGACATTAAATGTTGAGAATGGTCTTTTTTTTTCAATTTTAAGAGTCCTGAGACCCCTTAAATTAGTCTGTTTTTAACAATTTCACGTTTATTGCTTTTATATGCTAACAGACATTGCAATACACATATATATGATTAAAAGTTCTTAACTAGGCTTTAAAAGACGATGATGCATAGAGTACGCCGCCCCTGTCATTATGTATGTCCAAACCGTCCTTGTCTTTGAGGGTTAATATCTCGGCTGACGATTTTTTTCGAAAATCATTATCAACAATGCTTTTATACTTCTGCTACTATAGGTACCTCCAGCGCTACTCAACACTTTTACTGAATGCCCGTAAATCGAATTTTGTGTGTAACGGAAAAATGCGATTTTCTCAAAAACTATGTGACCTAGGGTAATCGCTATAATTTTCCTTCAAGGTTTAAATTGACATCTACTACTTTTAATTTTTTCAGAATTTTAGTTTCAGTAGATTCGGAATTAGATGGGGGGAACATATTTTTGCGCTACATTTTCGGCAATATCTTTGAAAATATAATACCTAAAATTAAAAGGAATCTATTTTTGAGTTCAGCGTTACGAAAGTTTTCACACGGTATACAAAGAAAAGTGTTTTTTTTTTTTCAAGTAGCTTAATTAGCTCCTCTACATTTTTACCAAATATATTTATGAATGTTTAATAATCTGAAAATATGTGGGTCAATAGTCTTTATTACTTCCCCCAATATGAACTTACCAAGTTCCATAATTTACGAATAGGTAGTAGACACTAGTAGGTGTAGCTGTGACAGACAGACAGACACAAGAGTGATCTTATAATAGTTCCGTTTTTACTTTTTAAGTACGGAACCCTAAAGAAGGTAAGATTTCAGTTGTAGAATATTGAAATAATTATGCCACATAGAACATAATATTAAACTATCAGAGGTAAAAATTTTATGCATTTGTGTTTTATAGGAAATCAGAAATAAAATGTGACATGATGCTGAATTTCTAGATAAAATGTTACTGCTACTTTGATACAAAAATCATCTTTCAGACATAGATGCAAAACGGAACATCTACAAAAGTTCATAAAGTGACTGTTTTGCCACAGGATACCGTTTAAAAATTCATATGAAATTTGGAATGATCCAATATTTATAAAAAATGACTTATAAAGTTAGAAACATTTAATTTGTAAAAAGAACATTAGCTACACTCATAGTATATATTAAATTGGGATAATTATTTTTACTATGTTAATATTAACCTTCCAGCCGCGGGTGACTTTTTCATTTGCTTGGATAAATGAAACCGCGGCATATCTTTACTTGTTGCAAGTAAGTTATTTTTTTTTAAATTCAGAGTGTGATTCCCATCACTTTTTTGGAGTAGAAATAGTCATTTTATTTAATTATAGATTAAATAATGCGAGAATAAGCCGAATTATATACGCTTTTAAAAAAGTGGTGAGAATCAAGCAACCTGAATAAAAAAAAATGTAGCCCATTGGCAACACTGGAACGTGAAAATGGCGTGCCCCGCGGAATTGTATAGGATATCTGAAACGCGATACGAGCGTTACGCACGTCTGGATGGTTAATAAAAGAGTTTAAATCTCATATGAATTCATTTGAGACTCTCATAAAAATCGTGTATAATATTTTTTGCTCAATTTTGGAGAGTAATCCTTTTATACTGAAGCGTGATAAGTTAAAACGTGCAAAATCGTAATTAAAATAAATTTAGACCTGAATACGGTCTGTAAGAGGTTCAAACATCTGAAAATGTAAGTCCGTTTTCAAATTTAGCTATGTTCAGGCGTACATTTTAGAATTAATTTATTATATCATTTTAGAACAACAGAAAAAAAAAACCCGACTGTGATTTCTGCGAAGTATTCAGAAATGTAAATGCAGAAAGTAAAAAAAAAAAAGCATAGCTGAAATATTATAACCAGCATAAAAAAAGCTGTTTCGTAAGACAAAAAGTGAAAATAACCACTCGAATCTGTCGAAAAAAATATCCACCAAGTGTTTGTTTTTTATTGATCTAGTCTTATCATAATTCAATTCCTTTAACTAGTCTTCATTTATATTAAAGTTTGTTTCGCTATAATATTTAAAAAATTGTTTAAGAAAACTTTGCATTAATGATAAATACGTAATAAAAAAATTATTATTCGTAATATTTGTATTTTGAAATTTAATACCGTTTAGATATTTTGATGTAAATTCTTTATTTTAAGGATAGAAACTGAAATTATTACAATACAATTCGTGCTTTATTAAAAGATGAAAATATTGCGACGCACAAATCTTCATTTAGACAAGGAGCTTCCAAAGTCAAAATATTTAATTTCTATTTCACTTAGGTCAGCCTTCAAAACATTACAACTAAAAATAGATTTTTTTTGAAAGATCAAGAATGTAAACTGCAAAAATGATGTTTTATTTTTACGTCTTTCATTTTTTACCATTTTTTTGTCAATTCGCTGTTAATTTTCTGCATATAGGAGAATCGTATAGGGGGAGGGGTGTCGTAGGGTAGTTCGTAAGCAATGTTTTTGACTTTTTGAAAAACTCGATGATTTGAATCACTTTATTAATAAGCGTGGGGATGTATTAATATTTTTGCTTTTTAATTGTCATTTAGTGTTAATAACGGTTAATAGACAAACGATTGAAACACAATTTAACTAAGCATTTGCAATCGAAAAATATTACACAAAGCATTAAAGGACTTATTTTATCTTTATCCCAGCATTAAATATTGTACAGCTTAAACTACTTTGTACAATTAAACTTTGTACAAATCTTGATATATAGGTTTTGGTGTATTCTGAAATGTTTAAATCCACTTCATTTTCTTTCCCTAAAGGAAGTGTTTACCACTGGTAATTTGTGATAATAAACTTGTGATATTTTTAAAATGCTTGCCTTAGATTATGAATATTTTATAAACCCAAATAAATAAAATTTATGGCTGTGTAGTATAATATTTTCTAGATTCTCCGAGTACAGTTTTAAGGAAAATATTTTTACTTGAAAATATACTTAAACTTTTATTATAAACTAGATAATCTGGCCAGCGTTGCCCTGCCCGTGATAATAATCTGAACTATACCTAATGTTGTACAATCAGTAATCAATGTTGAATGATTTTATAAATTTAAAAGAAAATCTTTGTAAACCATCCTAATGCTAGGGGGCCCACTTCCCTCACTCTTAATTTTGTGTGGTTTTAAAAAAAATTCATATGAAAATCTAGCTAAACAAACTTAGAGTTAGGGGTAATTTTGAAATATGCCGAAAAAAGGAAAGGAGGGAGGTCGTCATGTACATTATTATTATTTTTTTAAATAGTCGTTGTTGTTCAAACTCTTCGAAATTTTTATGAGTTAAAAATATAGTGTTTTACAAACGGGGATGACCGAGCAATGCTCGGTCAAAATTAGCTTTCTGTTCAATACGATATAATATTCTCATTGTATCATTCTCTTTGTATTATTTCTATAAAGCATGTCATTTTATAACTCTATTATTTACAAAAACAATACATTGATACATTGGAAAACTATGCACGTACATGTTTCTAAATTTTACATTATTTACAAATTTACAACGAAATGACATCAATCCAAATTACATTTCTAGCTCGACTCTGATTGGTTTAACCATGTATCTGGAGTCCTATTAAGAATTTCTAAAAAATTCCATCATACTCCGAAAGCCATTTTTTCCGCCAAATATAGCCAAGTTTGGCTACATTATTTGTTTTCTCCAAGTATGTGTTTTGGCATTCGCAATCTTGAAAGTCGATTTTTTGGCCAAATGTCGCGAATATTTCGCCAAATATCGCCACCTTATTGGCTGTTGCCAAATTCGTAGCTTCGAGACCCTGACCCGTAGTGACCCAAAATGACCCACTAATAAAATCTGCTTGAACATGTGGCTTAGCTCAAAGGACTTCAAGAGTGCGAATAAACGGTACGATACAAAATTTAGCTAAAATCGTTTAAGCTGTTTTATACACTCTAAAACTGGGAGGAGTGAAAAGCTCACTCTTTGAAAGAGTGACAGGCCTTTTCACTCTTTTTGGAGTGAATTTTGTAAAAATACACTCCTTAAAGAGTGGAATTTCCCACTCTCTAGAAAGGAGTGCAATGTCTCACTCCGTTATCGAGAGTGAAGTTGTCACTCCCGAAAGAGTGGCTTGCGTATGCATTGTTTATTAGCCAATCAGAACAGCAAGGCGACAGCGCCCTAGATAAGAAAGACAGATAAGAAAAATGATCACATTTTCGTCTGGTCCGCCATCTTAGGATTAACAGATAAGGATATCATTAAAATTATTCTTAATGGAATACATAAAATAAAGGTAAGTCTTATTTAATTTTAACCATTTATTGGTGTAGATATGTTAAGATTATGCACTAAATAGTTGTATGTTGTATAGAAAAAGATTGATCGTTAGAGTGTTCAAAAGTGATTGTCTGTTATATTTCTCCATGTAGCGGTTTGAAATATAATTCTTTTAACAATTGAATACGCACTAGAGATCTGCAGGGGGGCTGGCTCGTGCTCGGCCCGATTTTCACTCACGGAACACGGACCGGAGGTCTGGCCCAAAAATGTTTGCAAAAAATGCATACATTTTTAAATCGTCATTATTCTACCCTTAAACATTAAAATTTATTATTTTTAAAGAACACTAGATTTCTGCGCTTATTAAAATATAGCTAGATTAAAACATAGTAAAACGTGTGAAAAGAACTTGCGTATGACGGAACCCAGTTTTAAACTCACTAACGTATTGATCCATGCATAATTAATATACTAATACATAAGAAAAGAATATATAATACATTTACACTCGCTAAGAAGGGAACTTGTCTATAACGCATTTTTTTTTCTTTTCTATACAATTCTATCTTACTGTATAGCATTTTCCAGATTTTTAACACTTCAAAAAAATAAAAAATCAATGTTTTGTTGAAATTCACTCGGGCCGGGCTCGGGCAGAACTTTTAAGTTTTTTACCGCGCCAGACCAAATTTTTTTCTACGGGCCGGGCCGAATTTTTTTTCTATGAGTCGGGCCGGGTCCTTGGAAATTTCGGCCCGTGCAGACCTCTAAGCTCACAATGCTTAGCAAAAAAATAATCCAAACTTCATTAGTTCGGGAAATGTGAATTAAAAAAAAATGAGTGAAAATATTTTTTTATTCCCTTTCAATGCTGTGTTTGCAAATTATAAAACTTTTACCAACGACCAAAACAAAGAAGTTTTATCTCTTTCGTTTGAAAGGGTGACTGACTCATAAGAGAAGATAGATTTTCTCAATCGTAGGAGATACGATACGTCATTCGAAAACATTAATTCGCCGTTCTATTAGATTTTTTTTTTTTTTGGTTTAATTTTGATTTCGGATTATATACAGTTAAGAGTATTTATTATTGTTTCGGAGTTAAATATGATATTTGATGTTTATGATATTACGAAAAGGTTGGTACAGTGAAACCTCCCTGTGCGACCAACTCTATTAGGCGACCACCTCTCTTAACGACCATTTTTTCATGGAACGAAATTTATCCCCATAGGCTCAATACTAATTTGACCTCCATTCAGAGAACATCCCAGTTGAACCCCCTCCATGAGAGACCGATTTCTTTGAAGAAAATGAAATAAATTCCGTTTTTTCCTGGTCGCTTGAAGAAGGTTTTATTAAAAAAATAATTCTGGAGAGTGCATTATTCATCAAACTTCTAAACTAAGTTTAGATTTTTTTTTTATCCCGGTAACTTTTAAGTGTTTAAACCCCTTTGTGCCTTTTTAGGCAATGAATTTAACTCTGATTACAAATTAAGACTGACGGTTAATAAACTCCTCTGCCCTGTTGTGTCGGAAAACTCTCAAAGAAATAGATAAAGTAACGAAATCGTCATTATTTGTTCCCGTCCACAAAAAAATGCATTTATTTACTGAACTTCGAAAGGACTTGGAAATAAAAATTATAAAATATAAAACTGTAAAATTAAAGCAAAGCTCAATGTGTTCATTTTTTAAACTCTGCAGTAATTAACTTATGTACTTAACTTTTATTTTGATACTTAAATTTTTATATTTTTTCCTGGTGTGAAAAATAAATTTAAGTAACATTGTTACCATTTTTCAACAATTAAAATCTAGATTTAAACATGACCTACATTAAGAGACCACCTCTCGGAGAGACCAATTTTTATTGGAACAGTACGTGGTCGTTTTAGGGAGGTTTTACTGTATATTAATTTTTTTAAATTGTAGCTAAACATGTTTCTGCGGGTTTCGAGACTGAGTAATAAAAAAAAATAATTATAGACATTCTGCATCAGTTATTAAATTTCCTTCAATTTAAACGCATTTTCTACGTTTTTGATGCACGTAATTTTTGCACTAAAAAATAAAACATGATATTTAAGCATTGAAATAAAATGTTTTATATGCCTGTTTTGAAGTTTATCGATAAGACAGCTTTAGTATATTTTTTAAAAAGTTCATATTTTCTTACATGATTTAGGACTGAATATTTTTTTTAAAGAGATTAATAACTACTTTTTTTACATTAAAATGTTTTTCAAACAATAAGAACTTTTATATGCAGTAATTCCCTTTATTTTTATTAAAATTTATACAGATACAAATAAATGTAATGTGCTTATTTTTATATTTATTTTTTTCTGTTTCCTAGGCCAATCTTTTCCTATAAAACATATCAAACCTATTTTGCTCATATTCCCAAAATACAATATCTACGGGAATAAAAAATTTAAATTAAATATGACTTACCGTGTCGTTTCATTAATAAGTGTTGTTTTCAACAATAATGGGCCAAAATTAGAAATCATGATTAAGTTAAGGAATATGTTTAAAAGATATATATATACATATTTCAGAGAACTTAAAATTTAGACTACATGATCATATTAAATAAAACAAAAGCAAATCACAGCGGAAAAAAATACACATTCTTAATATTTAAATCATACTTAGAACTCATTAAAAAAATATGTAAGTTTATAAGCATTGTTTTTAAGTAAAAAAATGAAAAATATTTTAGAACAATAGGACTTTGCAAAAATAGCAATAATTTACGGAAAAAGTACGGTAAAAAGATAGGAATTTATATTTAAAACGAAAAATTAAAATGACATCAAACATTGTTAAACATATAATATCAACCTATTAAAAAGTTATTTATAAAACTTTAAAAGTAATATTTTTATAGGGTATGCAATAAAAGCAAACACAAAGGATAAAATTGGAATAAAATATATTAGTTTATTTCTGTCAGTAATCTAAATTAAATTCATATGTAACTTTAACTGATTTTTTCCTTAAAAGTTTAATTAGTATTACAAACTATGAATTAAATAAATATTGCTGATAAAGTATTTTATTCCAATCTTTACCACGCTTGTACCTATTTTCATTGCATGCTGTAAAAGATGTGATTCTTTTAAAATGCCCATAAAAGCAAAATAAAAAAAGAATTGATTCCATAAAAAATGAACATTCACTTCTATGAAAGAGTGGCTATTCACTCCTACCAGGGGATAAAAGCCGCACTCCTTTAGCAAGAGTGAATAGTCACTCCTCCCAAAGAGTGATTATCCACCTCTGTTTAGAGTGAATATTCACTTCCCAGGAGTGACTATTCACTCTTTCAGAGAGTCAAAAATTTCACTTTTGCTCAGAGTGAATAGTATCTCTAAAGAGGTTGGGCATATTTTGCCTCTGCGATAGAGTGACTATTCACTCCAGAGGAGTGAATAGTCACTCCTTTTTATTTAGAGTGTAGATAATATTGGCTTTACACGTAATGACCCCAAAATGACCCAATACCCTAATTTTCTCGAACATGTGAGACCAGCCCAGTGGTATTCTCAAGATCGAAAACAATAGAATACAAAATTCAATCAAAATCGTTAGAGACGTTTTTTAGATAAAATTAGCTAGACCCGTAGTGACACAAAAATGATCCTCTAATCGAAATTACTCGAACATGTGATCGAGAGATGGACGATGAATCAAGACCCAATGGTCTTCGCGTGCCCGAAAATGGTATAATTCAAAATTTTTTCAATATATTTTGAGCCGTTTTTTAGATACAATTAGCTTGACCCGGACTCATAGTGACCCAAAATGACCCATTAATCCATTTTCTCGAACATGCAACCTAACTCAATGGTCTTTCTGAGCCTGAAAGTAATAGAATATAAAATTCAGTTAAAATCGATTGAACCTTTATTTAGATATAAATAGCTTGAATCTGACAAATTATGTCCCAAAATGACCCACTAATTGAATTTTCTCGAACATGTGACCTTGTCCAATGGTCTTCTCGTGGCCAAAAATGGCAAAATACAAAATTTATTCAAAATCGTTAGAGCTGTTTTTAAGATAAAATTTACATACACACACAATTTTTACTCGTATTATAACGTAAGATAAGCCTGCGTAAAACATTCGTGAAAAAAATATTGATATTTAATGGTAAAAGCAATTGCAAGACTTTTTTCCACTCGGCTTGTTTAATAAAACAATATAGTTCTTATCGTCCGAGCTCTTTGAAATGTTTATTGGTTATAACTTTTTTAAAGCCCGCGTAAAAATTTCTTGCAAAAATATGGATATTTAGTGGTAAATACGTGGGCCGAAACCATCCGCGTGTTCGCGTTCTATGCGAAAATTTTTCAGATTTATTATTCTTAAAAATACTTCCAGTCGTCCGAATGTTTCAAGATTTTTATAGGTGACGTAAATCCTGTGCACTAAGAATGTGTAATAAGATTGTGTCGAAATACCGACATTCAGTTACTTTTAGCGTAGAAAAAAAAGAATGTCTCTGGGAGGAGCACACTGACCTTTCACTAATTTTTGAAAGGGTTAAAATTCGTATTTGAGAAAACAAATTACACCGCCGTAGAAAAGGTCTTCGATTTAAGTGGGTATATTTCGATAATCGGTATCTGTGAAATTGAGCTTCGGCGAAAGGGAGAAAACGAAACCAGTGAAATCGAACTTTTTTGAAAAAATTAAAAAAGAGTTAATATTAATATTTTTTAAAACGGACAGATACGTTTTAAACATAAAAGTGCGAAATTCAAAAACATATCTTCCATTTTTGCATATTTCCAACGGTCCGCCAAACGCGCTTTTAGAAAAACCGTTAAGAACAATCCTGTTTCGAACTTTCTAATTTTCTCTGCTTGCTGGCTTTGGAAAGCTCCGAAATGAGCATGCGTGGGCACTTTGACCTGTTTTTAAAAAAAGAATTCTTTTTCAATGAGTTTTTAATTAACATCTCGGCTAAATATCAAATAAAGAAAAATCTAAACTTCAGGAGTATTAGGACTTGCCTTGGACTGACTCATCCAAATTTTCAGACCTCTACGCACAATAGATTTTCTTAGACATCACGCACAAACCCACAGACAGACAAACAATCTTTTATTAATATAGATATGAAAACGTTATAGCACATTGTTTACGCTTGAATATTGGAACAATATAAAATATATATAGGGTGCCCCAAAAAGGTTAAAGCATTATTTAATATTCTACTTGTACACGATAAGTACACAATGTCAGTTGCAAAAATGTTCAAATTAAGGTAGAACATAAGATTATATTAATGAAATACTCCTCCCATTAATTTTCAAAAATTTACACTTTTTAAATTTCTTTACGACCCCTCTAGACAATTGATTTATAAAAAAAAATCCCTTTTAATTCCAACAAGATTATTATAAGAAAATTACATACTTTATCTTTAAAATTAACTGACTTGTGTTAAAGGAAAAAAAAGTGGACCACTTTTTCGTACCATTTAAAAGGTTATTTCATCAGTAAAAAATAGGGACCATTCACAATTTCATGATGTTGCTCTTTACATCAAAAATATTGTAAGACATGTGAAAATTTGCATCTAATATAATGCATCTAAATAAATCATTAGATAGGCAGAGATCATGTAAAGAGACAAATGTAGTTTTAAATCCTAGAAACACAGTTAAAGAGAAACAATTTACAAAGTACAGTGGAACCCGGTTAAGACGCGTTTCAAGGGAGTGGACAAAAGTCGCGTATTAAGCGGGATCGCGTATTAAACGTGATTTGTATCATGTTGCAGGAACTGGGCTTATTTACACATTTAATCGTCTAAATGAACTTTTGAGCTTTCGTTTATATGTTTACGGTCGAAAATTGTGTCTTTTACATATGTTTAGTTTAAAATTAAATTGTATTCAACTTTAACTCCTTGTTTCTTTTTATATGACTGAATGGAATAAAAAAGGAAAATAAATGTGGATTCCAACTTGGTTTTGTTGTCGATTTGTACTTTGCAAGCAAAAATAAAACAACAAAAATAATTTTCCTACTAGACTAAAAATTTTTCAACAAAAAGAATAAAACATTAAAACTTTGAAGCACAACCCATTTTTAAAAATCAAATTTAGTACTTGTATTAATAAGTACCATTATAATTGACCCTTCTTTTTAATATAAGAAGAAACTATTTTTATTAATCTTCGTGTACATAATATTGTTAGCATAACAAAAAGTAAAGAAAACATAAAAGAATTATTCAATCGCAGTCGTATTTATTTAATCTTTACGAGTTTCATTTTTAGTTGCCTATAACATGCATTATAAAACATAGTAGTGATATAACGTACATTTAAAAGCTCACTAACAACAGGCATGATTATCTCTAATCATAATAATTTTTATGATGTATCTGAGTAACCTGAATTCGTCTATATCTCTCTTACTACTGTAAAAACATACACGAAGCGAGAGGCAAAGAATGTTAGAAGGCGGAATCAAAGAAGAATTGCAGTTTTACTAATTTAGCGGGGCTTTGTTTTATTCAAATATCTACCACTATTTCTGATTAGTAATTTTTGCGTTAATTAATCTGTTATTAAATAAAGTAAATAATACTATTCGAAAACAGTGTTTTTTATCTGAATAAAAATAATCCGCAAAATTGTCAACACTTGAGAAGAGAGACGGAATTCGCATCTTAATCAATGAATCCGCGTCTTAAGCATGATTATTTTCACTCAAAGGACCAAAAATTTATCGCGTATTAAGCAGGATCGCGTAATAACCATTCGCGTATTAAACGTGATATTTTTACATTAGTCTTATGAGCGATATTCAAGGGATCGGAAAAAATCCGCGTATTAAGCGGGATCACGTATTAACCGTGAGCGTCTTAACCGGATTCGACTGTATTTTCTCTCATTTGTGATACATAATTGAGGTCTTCGCTACTAATTTTATTGCAAACAGCGAATATTTTTGTTTAAGGTTAACTGTTATATGTGCAATCGTACGTCTTTTCTTTTCTTTTCTTTCTTTCTTTTTTTTCTCACAGATTTACATTTCTAATTATCCATTCACAATGCTTTTTAAAATAAAGCACAAGTCATTCAATTTTAAAAATATAGATATGGAGGTTTTTGCAATGATTTTGTTTCAGGAAATGGAAAATTTTCTAAATGCGTACAGTTCTACCACAATTTTTGAGTAGAATTTTTAGTCTTATTTAAGCTCAGAAAAAAATTAAAATTCTGCGATTAAGTAAGTCGATTAAAAATTCCGAGAGTTAAATATTAAATAGGAATTTTCTAATCTGAAATATTGGTGCCATACTCCTTGGAAATTCTAAGGAGCTTACGCGCCTTGTAAATCACCTTGTAAGTCAGTTTTGTCAAGAGGGATCTTACAAAAGTTAAAAAAAGTGTAACTTTTGAAAATTAAAGCAGGATGGTTTCAATAATATCTTATTTTTTTCCTTTTCTTTGGACAATTTAAAAATTTACATTGTCCAATAATCTCCAACATAATTGATTTTTTTAAAGTGTGTACATTTTAAGAAAATATGGTGTAAAATGTTCAGATAGCAAAAAGGAAACATATTTAGCAAACACATCAATATTTTTGTGCAAGATTTCTGAAATTACGTTTTATACTAGACTGATTTAATAATAGCTGTAATATAGATTAATTATAAAATAATTTTTTATAGAAAAGATTCTTTATTTGTAGTTTTGCAGCACTTATCTATGATAAATATTTTTAAAAATTTCTGTTTAACATGTCTTAAATTCAGAATTTTTTTGAGAAAGAAATTACGTAAAATACGCAAGACATGCTAAAAGTACTCTCCAAGTCAAAATACTAGAGTAATTTAAAAACTTTCGAAAATAATTTTATGTATTCCTTGTGCAGAATCTATCCTAGAATAAAACATTATATTGTAAGAATCTACATAATTCGTAGAATATTATAACTGAAATATTAAAAAAATTATGACTTAATTTAAAGAATCTAAGTAAAAGATCAAAAGCTATTGTATTTTAACCTTCGTCCATGAAATTTGTGTTTTAGGCACGTGAATCGCGTCATGAATCAATATGTTTGTGAATTTTGAATGACGTTTTTGTATATATTTTTAATTTGGTACCTTGTACGGTTGAAGCAATAGCATGCTAGCATGTATATAGACATGGCCTCAACTTAAACTTGAGAATTCGAAGAATCAAAAGGAGGTAGTGGGTGTTAGTAATTATAGGTGATTCTACGGAAAAGTTATTTTTTAGGTGTAAAATCTTTAATTAAAAAAATCTAAATAAAAAAAATGTATTAATATTTCTCTGTTCATCTTAATTTCTTTTAAGATATATATGTATGGCCTTATCATCTCCCCATTACTTGGTGTTAAAATTATTTTCTAAAGATTTAGAGGGTAATTTCCTTAATAATATCATAACGGAGAAGACAAAGAATACAAAATTTTCGTTTTATAATACAACGCTTATTTAGGGTAACGTATAAACATGAAGTAAATGTATTTAAAAAAGCTTTATGTAGGGTAAAAGCACCAAAAGCCGGCCACTTAAGCGCTTTCTTTTATTATATAGCTCAAAGCGGAATTTTAAAAAGCAATACAACATTTTTAACAGTGACACATGTTGTTAATGTATACTTTTATTTTACTGTTTCAGCAACTGTTTTTTAAAAAACTGATTATAGTTTTTATTTATAAAAAGTTAAACTGAAGAGTAGCAAAGTCGCTAGTAGTCGGCCACTCAATTCTAGTGTTCGGCCATCACTGGATCAGTTGTCGGCCACTTAAATGCTTTGTTATTGTAAATAACTTAAAGCATAATTTTTATAAACAGAACAACATTTTAACAATTAAATGTGTTAATTTATACTTTTCTCATAACATTTCAGTAATAATTTAAAATATTATAACAGTTTTTAACACTTTCTAACATAGTTTAAAAGTGTTTGTGAATTTGGATTGTCTCCAGTCTGTCCGAGCTCTAACACTCGCAAATATACTCGAATTTCCCTGAATTTCTTGTATGTTATTGACGTTAACAATAGCACGATCGCTATTGAAAATAAAGTGTGTAGAATTTATAGTTCAGCTACAGGGACAGTCAAAAGTATTTCGATGCATCACGCTCAATGCGAAAAAAATTGCTTCAAGTTTATTTTAATGATGTTGGTCATTTCAAACATAATGAAATTGATATGCATTTATGAAGTGCACTAAACCTATGCATTCTGGACAATATGGGGTACAAAGTACTTATTATTCATTTATAGGGCCCCGCAAAAGAATTCCTTTAGATAATAGTGTCAGGAGAAAAACGGTTTGCAGTGTATTTTAGTTCTGTTACACTATATCAAATACGATGAAATTGATATACTACATTACTGAGGCTTACTACAATATACTTGTTGTATAACATGATATGCATAACATTTATCGTTCATTTACTGGGACACACAAAAAACTCGGATACATTACTGTATCTTTCTATTAGCGATAATTGCTGGAAGTGTGATTTCGTTTATGACATGTGTTTTTAAGTTTAATTAAATCTTTGCTTAGTATGCGGAGTGTATAACTGATATAGATCATATAAAGGTTAAACAAAAGAGTTTGTAAGCTTTGAGGAGTATCAGCGTGAATCGCTTAAAAGAGGCTTTTAATTGAGTTATGCTCTTTCAAACTGAACTATATTTACTATACTAAGAGATGTTTGTATAATATAAATAAAATCATATACAGGGCCACGCAAAGAACTGAATACATGACCTCCCAGGGATAATAATGTGTGGAAATATGATTTCAGTAGTTTTAACCACGTTTTAGCCTGAATTAAATTTTAGCTTAATATGTGCGGAATATAAAAATCTGTTGGTAATATCCAGGGCTGTACAAAATAATTCAAGTATGTTTCCGTATAGTGGTAGAAATTGCTGAAGGGGATTTTTCAGTTTGTTATGCATTTTCTTACTATACTAAGTTTTATCATACTGTGTATAGAATAATATACAATTCTTTAGATTAAATACAGGGCTGCACAAAAGAATTGAATTAATTTTCCGGTTAGGGACCGTAATCTGGTTTTCAAAAGTATTATGCCTTTTCTAAAATGTTTACTTTTTTAAAAGTATTAAGCAGCTAAATTTCGTTAAAGAATTCTGCAAGTCACGGGAAGTGCTTTTGTAATCTATTCTTGATGCATGATTTTTCATTCTTGTTTCTTATGAAAAGTAAAGTTAAAAGTACCAAATAATCCAGTACTCGGCCTCTCAAATTTTAGCCATCGTAGACTACGCGGCGGGCAGAGAAAAAATTATCACGTCATCTTGTTTCATAATGAAATTATGATGTAGGAAAAGATTATTAACAGAACATAAATGACTGATCTGTCGATGCATATCTTGGTATGATATTAGCGGCAGGGAGCTCCAAATCATCATTTTAGCGTTAGTATCATGTCATCGAGTTTCGGGATGAAATTTTAATATGTGCATATCTCGACTAGTACAATGCAAATATTTCAGTTTGTCTTGGGATTTTGTGTAGATATGAGCAGAAACCGGCGCCAATTCTTCATTTTCGCGGTACTATCTCGTCACCGAGCTTCGAAATGTAATTTTAATAAGTTGCATATCTCGGAGAGTACATTACAAATATTACAGACTGCCTCGTAATATATTTGAATGATATGAGCAGAATGAGGCGCCAATTCTTATTTTGGCGGTACTATCTGGTCATCGAATTTCGAAATGAAATTTTGATGTCTCTTTCGATTAATATTATTTAAGTATTTCAGTCTGTTCGTGGCATCTGAGTACTATACAAGAATAACGGGTCGCCAACTCATTATTTTGGCGGTACAATTTCGTTTTCAATTTTGAGCATAAAATGTTAATGATTAAAGTTACAGATTTGTATAATACAAATGCTTCAGTCTGTTTCATGATATCTCTATTGGATGTGAGACAATTCTTCCTTTTAGTTGTACTATCGCATCATCGAATTTCGGAATGAAATTTTAATATATTGCATATTTAGGTTAGTACTAAAAATATTGCTATCTGCTTCGTGATATCTTTGTACAATGTAATCAGAATAGGGCGTCAATTCGTCATTCTAGCGGTACTAACAGATCGAGTTTCGTAGTTAGCCCCTAATTAATATTACTGCTGGATAATAAATTTTATTTTATATTATTGAAAAGTTATCACAATCCGTGACTTTGTGGTTATTGAAATATTTGAAATGATATTTGTGTGCTTATTAACATAAGGGATAAATTATATTTGTGTGCCTATTAAAATTTGGAAGATGTTATATTTCCGTAGAAAGTTTAAATATTATTAATTAAAACGCAATTTGTTGAAATTTTATCCTAATAACCCGTTAGATGATTGTGAGAAACATTTCACCCCTTTAAATTTTGAATATCTTATAACCTATATTGTGAGAGCATTTATGTCTTAAAACTAAAACCCAAATAAAATTTCAAGTTTCTAGCAATAGCCCTCGCAATTCCCAAATAAATCATCGTTTTAAGTATGCTTTCCGCACATTTCACACTTTAAATTTTCTATATTGAAAAAACCTGTTCTGTGCGAGTAAGAAACAGCTATATCCAGTTTCAATCCAATATTTAAATTACGTACTTTTATTTCTATCCCTAACAAGTATAACGTTTTTTGATTAATTTATCTTTTTAAATTTAAAATTTATCATAACTATTATGCGCAAACATTTACGTTTTATAAATAACTTTCATTTAATATTTCAAGTCTTTATCCTTAATATTTTGATATTAATTATAATTTTAAACGTTTTTACAATCTTTTCTACTCATTGCAGCCTTTTATATTTCGCTTTTTTTAGAAACCGTTTTCACTGGGCATTTATCTCTTTAAAAAACACCATGTCAAGTTTTAAATATGTAACACCCTCAGTATTAGAAAAAAAGGATATTTTAAAACGTGTTTTACTTCTTCAGATACTGTCACCATCATTTTTTAACTTTTACTTTTAAAAGTGATTCGGCAGTTCCAAAGATTTCCTCCTATAAAAGAGACAAACAAAAATTTCTTCTTTATAACATTAGTATATTAGAAAGCTTCATGCTGGTCAGTTTTCCCTAACGAAATATATCGCTGAATTTAACCTTGCAAATACAAGTTTAAATTCACAGTTTACATATTTTCTATCGCCGTCATTACAATTTTTAAAGCAAAATGAGTCTTTGTCTGAAATGTCATTGCGAATTGAAGTAAACTATACAAATGCCATTTCACTGTTATATGTTTAATTTGTGAGACAAAATTTTCGCTGATAAAAATCATTGAACAATAATTGAGTTTATCATTTACAGTAGGATTAGTAAATAACGGTAGAACGATAAAATGCAATATACTAAAACATTTTTAAAACATTATCTAATTAACAATGAAAATCTCATCAAAATCGTCTAGTGTTTTTTTAAATACTAATACTTGATAATCGATTTCACCTGATTATAGAACTTTCCCCCGTGATGATATAACTAAGCAACGTAGAATGATATACAATAAGCTAAAACCTTTCCTGAAAAATTATCTAACTAACGATGCGAGTTCCATCGAAATCTATTCAGCAAAACTAAAGTTATAAGCGGCCGGAACGAAATTCCCATTTGCATTTTATATCAGGTGTCCTGGGTTATAAACGCCAGGGTGGGTAATAACGCCAAGTGCTAATATTAGGCGTAGTTATGAAGGAATCCGGGAAAATAAATAGCACTGGCTTCTGCGCTCAAAGGCTCTGAGTCATCTGAATCACAAACAACAACTAAAAGTTACTTTGTTACATTTATAGACCTCATCGCTGGAATAAGCTCATAAGAGTCAACGTCCGATCTAAAATTTGCTAGGTAAGTTCTGCGATTTGAAGACTATATCGCTCACCCGTAAGAAAAGTGACACATCTCGCAAAAATTCATTTTGTGTTTTATTCCACTAATATGTCTGTCGTAGGTGCGTCTAGCTACATTAAAAATTTCGAAAGTGCAGTTATACGAAAAATCACATTATTACACTATATGCCCATTTGTGACCACAGAAGAGGGGTGGATTGCGCGAAGAGGTAAAATTACGCAACCGTCCAAACCTTATCCTAAGTCTTCTTTCTTATGGGTTTTATGCATTTAACACGTTTTTTTTTCTGCATGCTGAGCTAGTGCTATAATTTCATGTTACAGTAAAATCATGTAAATTTTCTTTTGCCTCTCCTGTGAAATTTACTTTTGTCGAGATGTGTCACTTTTCTTGCGGGTGCGCGATGTATTTGTTAGGAAATATCGCTCACCCGCAAGTGACATATATCTCAAAAATTCATTTTGCGTTTTATTCCACAGGTCTTCTTGCTACACAAAAAGTTTCATAAGTGTTATTATACGGAAAATAATTTTATTATACTGTATGTCCATTTGTGACTATAGAAGAGGGGTGGATTGTGCGGGGAAGTAGAATTACCGAACCCTCCAAACCTCATCCTACGTCTTCATTCTTAAGGGTTTTATACTTTGATGCACGTTTTGATTCCTGCATCCAGAGCTAAGTGCTATAATGTCAAGTTACAGTAAAATCATGCACATTTTCATTTGCTTCTCCTGTCAAATTTACTTTTGTCGAGATGTGTCACTTTTCTTGCGGGTGAGCGATATTTGTTTATTACATAAATTTGTAGTGTATTTCACGTACTTTCAAAATGTTGTGGGAGATTTTGGATGTATTCGCGAGGCAGCTTGTAGTTTAAAATATACTGCGCAAAATGAACACAGGGGTAATAACGCCATCCACTAGTGTTATTACCCCGGTTTATTCTTTTCAGTGACAGAACTACATTTTTTATTTTATTCTTTTGATTTTATACACGAGAGACCATTATTGTCATTGTTGAAAACTAAAAAGATAAAAAGAAATTTGTATGTCCTAAACGCTGCTAATTTTTTCATGTCAGAAGAATAAAATATCATATTATTACAATGAGTGAAAGTCTTCCGCCAAATTTTTTTTATTGCAAAATGATAAACACATGCGAAATCTTCAAAACTAATGAGGATAGCAATCTCTGTTTAAATCTACAATCGTCTACCAACGTTTTGGCAACTTTTCAATGCCTTCTGTGAAAAATTGGGGCGTGGGTAAGTCCAGAAAGAGATCGACCTCATTTATGATCTCCTCATTTGAATAGGAGATTGCGCCATCACGATGCAGCTGCAGATGATAAAACAGATAGAAATCTGAAGGGGCCATGTCGGGGCTGTATGGTGGATGTTGCATTAAATCCCACTCTAGCTTGTAGAGCGTCCAGCCGATCATCGCACTAATGTGCGGCCGGGCGTATCTTGATGAAAGAGAGCCACCTTCCTTCTGAACTCGCTTCTTCGTTTTTCGCGAATAGCCTCGCAAACTTTGATTAGCATGTTGCTGTACTTTGTACTGTTTATAGTCTATCTTCTTTCCAGGTACTCTTTGTACAGAACTCCGCGACAATCCCACCAGATGCACAGAAGCACCTTCTTGTTAGTTAACGCACACTTTCAATCGAGCCTGCTGATTACCCAGGTGCTGATCATCCTCCATTACTGCTTGTATTGTTGTAGTACACCCATTTTTCATCACAGATCACAATTCTGTGCTGAATGTTCTCTTTCCTTTGATCTCTGAGCAGAGCCAAACAACAGTTTTTTTCTTGCGCTTGTTTTCTGAAGCCAATTCATGAGACACCCTACGGTTGAACTTAAACGTTAGATTTATGCGTTTCAGAGCGTTAACTATTGTTTTTTGGGAAACGTTAAGCTCTAATGCAATAGTTCGTGTTGAAACATTTCCTTCTTAATCAATGATTTGCTTTAAGTGCTCACAATCAACTTCAATAGGGCGGCCAGAACGTGTTTCATCTTCAATGTCACAATTTCCAGCTTTAAACTTCCGAAACCAAACTTTGACTGTATCATAAGAAACAGTATTGATGCCTAAACTTTCACATATTTTTCTGTGGCATTCAGTCCCACTGAGTTTGTTACGGAAGCCATAGTACATAATCGTCCAGAGCTGCCGACGTGATAGCTCCATTTTAAACACTTTTTTGAAGCACAATATAATAAATTTTTAACAAACAAATTACACAAGCATGTCGTTCCTATGCTCTGCTTTCTAATGCAAAAATTGGTTGGTTGAAAAACTAACAACCGCACAAATGACAGCTGTTGGCACGAAGGTATCTCCCCTTGGCGGAAAACTTTTTACTCAACGTAATATTATTACTGCATCCCGATATCGCAATCAATGGTAAGTAAAAGCAATTTTTCAATTAAAGGTGTAGACTTTGTATCTTTAGAATTGGGCAATTTACATGCCATCATTCCATCTTATTTTATAGTTTTGTTTGCATGGTATTATTACCCACCAGGTGGGCAATAACGCCTAATAGCATTGGTCAAGAAATCACGCCACTACATTTTATGAATAGATATCGGCTAAAATAGTCTTTCTTGCGTACATAATCAATAAGTTGCTGTATCAAATTGTATATTTGTTTGTGAAAAAAAAAAATCTGAAACTAAGCCGTAAAAATTGGTAGAACCGTAACGTGGCGTTATTACCCCAGGACACCTTATATATAGTGTGCATAAAATAAAATGAAAGTAAAAAATTATATAAATCTCAAATTTCGAAAATCAAATTACGAAAAAAAAATCAAATTATTAAAAATAGACTCAAAAAAAGTGAAATGGCCTTTTTGCCAGTAGTCAACCGTGGTGGCCGATTACTGAACATGTAAGTAAATATAATATCCAATAATCGACCACATTAAAATTAATTAATACAAATACACTTATTATTTAATTTTGATACTGAAAAACATTAGTTTATTAAACTTTTTAATAGTACAGTCCTGTAATTTTAGAAAATAATAAAAAATAAATTAATACAAGTTTTTTAAAAATTTTGTCATCGGTTAGACATTTAAAATAATCTTTAAAAAAAAAAAAATATTAACCGACTTCAAAAAAAGTGCTACAAAGAACTAAATAATTCTTTAAACTTCTCTAATGACGAAACGTTATCCATTAACTGCACATCGGACATCATGTATCGGCATGAAAACGTTAAATTTAATATATAGAATTTAATAGCTACCAAACATGGATTTTCTAGAGAATATTTTTTAAAAAAGATTAATTTACATATTTATGATTTATTTTACGAATATATACGTATAAAAAGTAATCAATTACTTTTTGAAGTTGGTGTCAACCTGTCTTAAGTATAGTAAAATTGTGAATATATTGTAGCTATTACCATGAATAAAGTGATAATGGAAATTATTATACAAAATTTAATAAAAAAATGCCCCTATTTCTTAAGAAAAATTTCTGTTTAATCATTATCGATTGTGAATGTTTGGCACCAACTTCAAAAAGTAATTGATTACTTTTTATACGTATATATTCGTAAATTAAATCATAAATATGTAAATTAATCTTTTGTAAAAAATATTCTCTAGAAAATCCATGTTTGGTAGCTATTAAATTCTATAGGGGAGATGGGGGCACATGTGAACAGGGGGCAGGTGTGAACATCGCAGTTTTTCAATAGTTATTATAAATTTTTTTATTTGAAAGGAATTACTAAAGATGGCAGCACCTGTAGACATATGGTAAAATTTTTTTGGAGCTTTTTGACATTTTGTTTGTCCTCTGTAGTCAAAACACTGTTTTTAGATCTCAAAAGTAAAATCTTTGTTCCAAGTTGATAAGCGTATAACTTTATTTATTTATTCATTTATTTGAATTTGAGTATTTTAACATATACTATGAATACTAATAAATATTTTTCATAGAATTCTCTTTCTTCTAAAATTGAGAAATGTTAATTATTTATCAATTTAACAGAAGCAGCACTTGTGAACAGACAAGTTGAGGCAGATATGAACAGTACATAAGTGCCCCAATAATCATTCTGTGATTCTGTTTTTTTCAGTTAACTTAATGATAAATAATGTCAGTTCCATTATCTATAATTTTCCTGAAATAGAAGATATTTTCCTCACACAAAGTTGATTTTGCATTGAAACTTCATTAAACACATCTTTCAGCAAATACATAAAGAGCAACAAGCTCGTTTACATTCAATTGTACTTTAAATAAATTTAATTTTTTCTAAAATGCAATAAGTGTTACATATTATTTTACTAAACAGTTTACAACAATATTTTTTATGCATTGTTAATACAAAAGTATTACCTTGAATAACTTTGCAAATTTTTCTATTATTTTTTTGTTCTAAACTTGCAATGATGGCTTACTTCCATATCTAAAACAGTTATGTATATGATGCTTTGAATGGAGATAGATATGAGTAATATTTTAAGAAAGTAAAATTTTTAAACTGATAACTACCGTAAAATCCCTATTGTAACCCCCCCCCTCTTTCAAAAGCAAAAGAAGTTAGGGAGGGGGGGGGGGGTTATAGCCGAGATTTTTTAAAATCATTAAAAAACCCTTCTTTATCTATAATTTACAAGTAAATAAGGCAAATACAGCAGTGGAAATTTTTCGTATTTCGGCAGATTTGAGATAAATAGTATGTAAACGCCCCCTCCCTCAAATTTTCCCCAAACAAAAACCCCTAAGCAAAATTTAAAAGTTTTAATTTCTTTTTTAAAATTGCTTCTTTATTATTATTTTTATTTCAGCAATACTTAATGAATCATCTAAGCCTCCCCCCCCCCCCCAAATCTACTTATTTTCATTTTATAATCTTTTGCTTAAACATATCACCCAGAAACTATATATATATATATATATATATTTCTTTATGGTGAATTTCACAGGTAATTAACTAATGATTATGATTACGATGACAAATGAATAACATAATAAAAAGCATGTCAAAGGGTATTTTTTCCTTGTGTTCACATGTGCCTCACGTGTGTTCACAACTACCCCGCTGATGGGGCAAATATGAACAATTTTTCGAATTTATAAAACTATTAAAAAATGTAAGAAGAACTCTACAGGTGATTTTTAAAAAATTACCATGTATAAAAGAAAGATCTATTTACTATATTGAGTAGGTTTTGTTTATAGAAATTAATCCAGTTATTAGAAAAAGCTATATTTATGCGAACTGTTCACATGTGCCCCCATCTCCCCTATATTAAATTTAACGTTTTTATGCCGATACATGATGTCTGATGTGCAGTTAATGGATAACGTTTCGTCATTAGAGAAGTTTAAAGAATTATTTAGTTCTTTTTAGCGCTTTTTTTGAAGTCGGTTAATATTTTTTTTTAGAAAAGATTATTTTATTTACTACTTTTTAGTTATTCATACCAAAACACATAATTATCCGGATTTCAACATCTGCTGAATAAGTAAATTATTTGTCAAATAAATTATAATTTACAAAAATTATTTATTAAACAAATAGTTTTTAATAAATTCTTTATAACTTCATTACAAGTATTGATTTTATTAGCATTTAATACATAAGATATTTTTTTAAACAAGTACATTGTATTCAGAACAGTCTACATTCATTTATTTATTGATCACATACACCTGACGTATGTGCTTGGCATAGGGGGCCCGCTTATAAGTCATCGTTAATATACAAGTACGAAATAGAACAAGGACTTTGAGCTTTGACGGGGGGGTGGGGGTTCTAGATAGCACAAGGAGATTTACAACACCAGAGAATTGCATCTGGGAGCTCCACAAACAGAGCGCGTTCACGGACCGCACTCTGGGTTCCCCAGGTTTCCCCGTGGGGAACCCGAAGCGTTCAGAGCCGGCATCACGTGACTTTTCCGAGTTTCCCGCAGCGTTCAGAGCCGGAGATTACCCAGATTTCGGGGAACCCACATTACCTGAAAAATTTTGTTGGGTAAAGTGATCACGTGGTTGGGAAATCTGATTTGTTTACCTTTTTATAGCTTAACTGTGACTGTTAATCGGAATCGCTGTTTTGATCAGTTTTATCGCACATTGTTTCTGTTTTTTCATATTACAATAATAATAATTTGACATATAATAATTTTAACACATAATAATTTAAACGTACCATATTTTCCATCGAATGAATGAAACTCCGATTCAGCCTAAAATGGCTATCAAAACCTGTGATACTTATTTGTTGCGATAGTATTCCACATAAAAATTAACTTTTGGAACAGGTGAAAAAAGTGAAAAAAAAGTGATAATTGAATCTATTTGCACTGTCGAAAGTGCAGCTGCCGCCATGTTTGTAAATGCAAATAAAAAAATCCCGCAACTTTACCCGAAAGCGTTCAGAGCCGTTTTTACCCAACCTTACACCGAGAAACCAGTATGACGTCATTCCCCAATTTTCCGAGTTACCCGTGTTTCGGTCTCTGAACGCACTCAGAGTGTTCAACGGAGCCAGCTGGAGTTGAACCCGCAGCCCAACTACGCTCTCAAGCGATTAGTGGTGTGGTGCCTTAACCATTCAGTCACGTTCTACATTCAAGAATTATTTTTTGTGGGACTCCGTTGTCAAGAAGCAAAATGCAGACTATCTAGCAATATTTGTATTGACTCTTCAAGTATATTGACAAGGACCCAGATATATCTTTCGCTGTTAGCGAAATGAGATTGAGCAAACAGAAGCCTGCCTTTTTGCGAACATGTAATTCTTATAGAGTTTGACCTTTTAAATTTCAGAAATGCTTCTATCAAATAAAACAAAATTTTCTGTACTAAAATGCTGGCATCCAAAAACTTGTAAACTTGTCAGGTTTGAAAATGTGGTCCAGGGCCCACCGTGGCTGAGTGGTCAGCAATGACAGCGATGACCACATCGGGAACTCAGCTTTCGCTTTAGAGTGTTAGTGCAGGCATCACGCCGCTAATCACTTGAGAGCGTAGGTGGCTGTGGGTTCGAATCTCGCTGGCTCCGTTGCACACTCTTTGTGGAGCTCCCGGATGTAATTCTGTGGTGCTGTAAAATTTTCCTTGTGCTATCTCCTTCCTGTATATTGACAATGACTTATAAGCGGACGCTTGACGCCAAGCACACAGGTCAGATATATCTATTCAATAAACTAATCATGTGGTCCATAATGGAGGATATTCCATCTACGTTTTGATCACGGGGTCAAGGTAAAAACTTCTAGTGTAAAGAACGGAAGGCTCCATAGACGTAATGAAAAACCCTCGCCAGCCAGTGAAACAGTTCATGCGGAAAGCAATAGTACACTGTTAAAAATATCGTGAAATATTACCTCTGGTTTTAAAGGCTCTCTATTTTCAGACCAATGAGAACGCTACATTAACAGCTATGAAGCGCTTTTATTGGTCAGAAAATAGAGAACCTTGAAAAACAGAGGTAATTTTTCACGATATTTTTAACAGTGTAGCCTCTTTTCTTATCAGTTAGAAGTTATTTGGGTAAATTACCGGTATCACGTGACTTTTTTTAGCCTCGAACCCAGATTTGGAATAAAGTCCATTCTACATTATTCTTTTCCGATAATCTTCATCAGTTGTTTCCTCATGTAAGGTGCTTCTATTTGAGAGTGGTGACATACAATACTCAGACTCTGTTTATACTACAGCGCCTAGAAGATACAGTGTGGAAAACGGCTATTCCTATAATGCTTTAAAAAGTGCTAAAAACTTGTATCCCATAAATCTCCAACAATGCTCAGCGGCAATATGCTGATACGAGCGCATTCTCGTAACTCTTTTCAATATAAACACTGTGTTTTCAAAAATTATAGAATATTAAATATCGGAAACTATAAATATAAGATATTTTGGTCTGTTATAAGCTAATTTAGTTAAGGAATGACGTGAAATAGGTTAAAGAGTCTCTTTTAGAATGACTATCGTTTTTAAATCACTACGATGGCTCTACGATCAACATCTTGTTATTCAGCATCGTTGTACATTTATGGGATTCAATTTTTTAGCACTATTTTGTAGCCGTTTTCCACACTGTATCTTCTAGGCGCTGTAGTTTATACATACGTGTTTGTCTACACTTCGGCAAAACTAGACATTTACTATTCCAGAATTTGGCGATACTCCTTGGACAAGTTTGATTATACGAGTGGCGGACAATGGACGTTATTCAAAATCTGTGTTCAAGGCTGAAAAAAGTCACGTGATACCGGTAATTTACCCAAAGAACTTCTAACTGATAAGAAGGGAGGCTACTACTGCTTTCCGCATGAACTGTTTCACTGGCAGGCGGGGGGTTTTCATTACGTCTACGGAGCCTTTCCTTCTTTACGCTAGAAGTTTTTACCTTCACCACGTGATCAAAACGTAGATGGAATATCCTCCATTTAGAAAGCATTAGTTTGGCAATAATGGCAAGCTCTTCAAGATTCATGGCGATAGCTTTTGTCCAGAATCTATCAATCAATAATTTTTTTCCGTATGTCACCATTCGCATACCAATACTCCCCATCCTTAGGCAGTAAAGATCATCAGAAATGAGCGTCAATGATTAGGTGTTTAGTCTGAATCTGATAGCCGAAGACAGTGCTGCTACACATTAGAAGGCACTTTTATGTAAACTATATTTGGATGCACTTTGCAGTGCACCGACTAATGGAGGCACTTTGCTGAACTATAGCGCCTAGAATTTATAGTGTGGAAATCGGCTATCCCTGTAATAATTAAAAAAGCGCTAAACTATTGTATCCCTTAAAAGTGCAACAATGCTGCTGAAATATGAAGATCGCAGCGACATGTGCAGGATATTTTCTACAACTGCAAGATATTACTTGTCTATAAATGTTATACTAGTAATAAAAAAATCCCGCAGATGCCGCTGCGATCGATACGTGGGATTTTAGCAGTATCGTGGCACATTTAAGGAATACAAATTTTTAGCACTGTTTGGATAGCATATTTCCATACTCGGCATTCTACACGCTGTAGCTGAACTCTGACGTATAACGCCACTTTGCTATTGAATTGTAAGCTTTTTGATACCCACTTCCGATGTCGGTTAGCATCGTTTCAGACATTTGGGTTTTTCTGAATGCGGCATCTTTTCTAGACAAGATCTTGCACTTCGGAAAGTTACCGCATCCAGTAAACTATAAGATCCACATCGATACCTACGGACATCGAAATTGGGTGTGGAAAAGCTGACAATCCATCAATAAAGTTTACACGTCAGAGCGCGGCAAAGTGCTTTAAGAGAAACTTATGTCGAAACTACAGCAAACCTAGGCATTTTCTATTACATAATTACAGCGTCTAGCATATAGAGTGTGGAAATCGGCTATCACAGTGATACTTAAAAAAATGCTAAAATATTGGATCCCTTAAATGTCAAATGATGCTGAAATCCAATGAGTCGATCACAGCGACATCTGCAGGATATTTTTAAAACTCCAAGACGATTTGGTTACAGCCATAGAGAAGAGATAGGGGTGAAGAGTGCTTTGGTAATCCTAAAGTGGAACCAACATAATAGTCACGTGGCTTTTACTAGCATATGTTTGCGAAAGGAAAATGAACAAATTACCGTACCGTTAAATTAAAGTGAGAATCTTCTTTTACTAATTTAAAACTGATTTTAAGTTGCTTTGCTTTATTTCGTTTATATTTTTGCACTACTTCACATGCATAATGTGGATGCTAACTATTGTTATATACATTTTTTTCATGACCGTCAACAATTTTCAAATTGCCAGGCAAGCGATAACGAGCAAAATATGGGAACCTTTACATGAGTAGGGCCGGTCATGCTGATGCTGCTTTTCAACGGAAGTTTCTACGGAAAGCACACCCCATCCCTATCTCTTCTCTATGGTTACAGCGTCTAGAATATATAGTGTGGAAACCGGTTATCCCCGTAATACTTAAAAAAGTGCTGAAATATTGGATCCCTTAAATGTCAAACAATGCTGAAATCGAATGAGTCGATGACAGCGACAACTGCAGGGTATTTTCTAAAACTCCAAGACGATTTGGTCTAGATACTGTAATAATACAATGTTTACTTTGATATCTGAAAATATATCGCAGCTGTCGCTGCGATCGGCACCCTTGATTTTAGTGTCATTGAACATTTAAGGAATACAACTTTTTAGCGCTGTTTGGACAGCGGATTTCCACGCTATGTATTCTAGACGCTGTAATTTGGTCTAGCTCTAGATGCTGTAAGTATAGCGACTAGAATACAAAGTGTGGAAATCGGCTATCTCTGTAATACTTAAAAAAAACGCTAAAATATTGTATCCCTTAAATATGCAACGATGCTGCTGCAATATACAGATCGCAGCGACATCTGCAGGATATTTTCTACAACTGCAAGGTATTGCTAGTCTATACAATGTAATACTAGTAATACGAAAGTCCCACAGATGTCGCTGCGATCGACACTTGGCATTTTAGCAGTATCGTCGCACATTTAAAGGATACAAATTTTTAGCACTCTTTGGATAGCATATTTCCACACTAGGTATTCTAGACGCTGTACTGTAAGCATGTTCACAATACCTACTGGGTTCCGATCCTGAGCCGTTCTCATTGGTTCCTCAGATTCAGATTTCCGAAACCTAATGATTGACTATCGCAGTAGTACAGCTTCTAGAATACATAGTGTGGAAATCTGCTATTCAAACAGCGCTAAAAGTGGTATCCCTTAAATGTGCAATGATTCTGAAATCCAGGGAGACGATCGCAGCGACATCTGCGATATATTGTCGAATTTCAAAGTAGACATAAGCGTATTATTACAACGTCTAGACCAAATCGTCTTGGAGTTATAGAAAATATCCTGAAGATGTTGCTGTGATCGACTCATTGGATTTCAGCATCGTTTGACATTTAAAGGATCCAATATTTTAGCCCTTTTCTGAGTATTACTACAGCGCCTAGAAGATAAAGTGTGCAAAACGGCTACAAAATAGTGCTAAAAAATATAATCCCACAAATGTACAACGATGCTGAATAACAAGATGTCGATCGTAGCGCCATCGTTGTGATTTAAAAACGATAATCATTCTAAAAGAGACTCTTTAACCTATTTCACATCCTTCTTTAACTAAATTAGCTTATAACAGACCAAAATATCTTATATTTATAGTTTCCGATATTTAACATTTTATAATTTTTGAAAACACAGTGTTTATATCGAAAAGAGTTACGAGATGGCGCTCGTATCAGCATATTGCCGCTGAGCATTGTTGGAGATTTATGGGATACAAGTTTTTAGCACTTTTTAAAGCATTATAGGAATAGCCGTTTTCCACACTGTATCTTCTAGGCGCTGTAGTATTACTGGGATAGCCGATTTCCACACTATATGTTCTAGACTCTGTAGCAGTAGTACTTAGAAAATACTAAAATATTGTATCCCTTAAATGTAAAACGATGCTGAAATCCAAAGAGTCGATCGGAGCGACATCTGAAGATATTTTCTAAAACTCCAAGACCATTTGTTTACAGCGCCTAGAAGATACAGTGTGATACAGAAATCTTGTAGGCGCTGCAATTTGGTCTAGACACTTTAAAAGATCTCGTATCTCTGTAAGAGTAACAGTATGAAAGATGAGTGCTTATAATGGAGGATATTCCATCTGCGTTTTGATCACGTGATCAAGGTAAAAACGTCTAGCGTAAAGAAGGGAAGGCTCCGTAGACGTGTAATGTAAATCCCCGCTAGCCAATGAAACAGTTCTTCAGGCAAAGCAGTAGCATCTTCCCTTCTTATCAGTTAGAAGTTCCTTGGGTAAATTACCGGTATCACGTGACTTTTTCAGCCTCGAACCCATATTTGGAATATCCTCCATTGGGCGACTGCTTAAAAAAGGATTTGGATTTTAAAGTTTTTATTTTTAAAAAAAATGTTCTAATCATCAGATTTTTATGAAATTGCAATGGGACCAAATGTGTGACTTACACTTTCAAACAAAAAAAAAATCATCAAAATCGGTTCATATTTAAGAAAGTTATGCGTGAACATGGCCAAAACATACATACACTATGACGCAAAAGTTAAGACAATGAAGAAATTCTTACATACTTTGAAAAATATTTATTCAATTTTCAAATCACTGCTTGAAATTAATGTGCTGTACATATAAACAATATTTATAACAAAGAAAAGTGGAATTGTGCATATTGCAATAAATTAAATGGTAACAAAATTAAACTGCTGTCTCAAAAGTTTAGACACAAATTAAATAAAATCGAAATAAACAATTTTTAAAACCTGGTTGCGCATCCATGCTTATGTATTACGTCATATACACGAGATTGCATGGAAGAAACTAAATCTTGCATAGTTTGTGGATCGATATCGTACCATGCATTCTCAATAGATGTCTTAAGTTCCTTTTCAGAAGGGTATTGTCTAGCGTTGCTATAAACTTTGCGACACATGATGCTCCAAAGGTTTTCTATAGGGTTAAGATCTGGGCTACATGCTGGCCAGTCGAGAACTCTTATATTATGGGAATTAAACCAAGATTTTGAATGTTTTGCAGTGTGAATTGAAGCATTGTCTTGCTGAAATTCCCACTGAGGACCTCCTAGAAGCTCAGCAAATGGCAGTAGGTTTTCTTCTAATCTCTGTGTATAATGCTGTGAAGTTTGACGACCACTGGTGAAGGTCAGAGATACTTGTCCATTATAGCAAAAGGCTGCCCAAACCATCACCGAGCCCCCTCCTTGTCTGCGACTAAAAAAACGTCGAGGTTCCTTCCGCAAGTCATGCCAATACGATAAACAACCATCTGGACCATCCAGATTCCACTTTTTTTCATCGCTAAATATGACTGACTGCCATTTCTCTCCATATGACATATGCTTTCGAGCCCACATAAGTCTTTGTAACTTATGATGTGGTTTCAGAGCTGGTTTATTCTGCATTTTGCTATAAACGATTGTTCCTTTTTCCAAAATTCGTCTACGAATCGTATCCTTTGATACAGAGAGTCCCGATGAGCTTTGAACTCCACGTAAGCTTATTTGTTGAGTACTCGCTAGTCTTTGTATCAGGCGATCCTCTCGTACATTTGTCACACGGGTCCTCCCAGACCGACATTTTGCTTTATATTCGGAACCACTCGATAAAACTCGATAAATAGATTTTTTTGACCTATTAATAATAGCAGAAATTTCAGAAACGCTCTTCCCTTCACCTTTTAACTGCCAAATCCTTGAAACCTCATTCACTTGAATTTCTTTAGCTCTCGGCATGTCGACTATGAAGCGCAATCGTTTGCAGAACTTAAGTACTCCAAATTTGTGACATCATCGATTCTAAATTTGCATATGCCAGCGAATATTCAAAGAAATTTAGAATAGTGTCTAAACTTTTGCGACAAGCACATTTGAATTTTTATGAAAAAAATTAGTATTATAGCAAATAAAACGACTGTCTTTTGTACATAGCATTTTAAATCAGTTTTTGAATATATTTACAGGTTTTTGTAATTCTGACGTCATAATTCTACATTTTAAAGCTGAATGACGTCATTGTCTAAACTTTTGCGTCATAGTGTACAGGTCGAATTGATAACCTCCTTCTTTTTGAAGTCGGTTAAAAAATAGCAAAAAAGGTTATTTGACCGCAACCAAATAAAAAATGACTGATTACTAATGCAATAAAAATACCCACAATTCTTTGCTTATGGCTTATAATGTATAAAGGATGGCTACATATAGGGGGATTATAATATTTCATTTGAAACCAAAAATAAGCTATTCATAACGTATTTTATCTCAAAGTGGCCGACTACTGGTGCACTTAGCCTATATGAATTAAAAATTTAGTTTTATTAAATAAAGAATGCTTACGTTTTAAATTAAGAAATAAGGATACTTAAAGTTCATGACCATTTCTAGTTCATTAAGAAGAATATTTCAAAATTAAAGACAAACGACAATGTTCACATTCACGGCTAAAAATTGAAATAAAAAAGAGCTGCCTACTGCTTTTGAATATTTTTGCTAGGTGACGAATGCTTCTATATCTTGGCGATTATTGTGCAGACTTTTATTGTAATGGAGGATACAGGAATGGATTGTAACAGTAGTTCAAACATAATTTTTAATAAAATTATTATTTTTTCATAATGAAATTTAATATTCATATAAAAGAATTTGCAGAGAAAAAAAAAACACTGCTGAATGCGTAACATAGCACATTATGAAAATAAATAAAGATGCTAATATAGGAAATTAACTGTAACTAACATTTAACAGAGGTATACATGTAGGGGAGACTAGGGAGGGTTGACTCACTTTTTACAAAATTATTTTTAATTTTTAAAAATATTGAACGTAGAATAAAGTTTTATATATCATTTTATTCGTTATACAATCAGTTATCAAAATAAAATTGCTACATAAGTGTAATATATAAGAAATTTGAAGAATGATCGATTTTAAGCATGAGAAAATAATGGGTCAAGGCTCCCCACATATGCGAGGGTTGACCCACTATATGGAAGGTTGACCCACTTTGTTTTATATTGAAATATTTCTGAAGAGAAAAAAAAATCTGTTTAAAAAAGTCAATATAACTTTATGATACATGCTTTAATTGTTATAAAAAACATTTTTGAAAATATGATGCTTAAACAAACCTGTTTAGACGATATCGCAAGTCAGAGGAGAAACATTTTGTTTTAAACAGAATTTCGTCTGAGCAGATATTATTGTACAGCAGAAAAAATGAAATTTTAAAATTTAAGACAGTATTCCGTTAGAGAGAGGTTAAGTTTTCATAGGGTTTCATGTACTATTATGCCCGGAATGTATCGCCACTGTCCCGTTTTTTTTTTGTCTCCTTTTCCTATTTTCTGTGACAATTTCTCGACCTGACAACTCTAATTGTCACATAGTTTGGCTTCATTTCACTGTATTCATGCTAGTGAAATTTCTCTACATACCTTCCAAAAATTTTTCGATCAATGTTATGTTCTTTTGCAGCCACATGTGCACTTAAATGATCATTATCTTCTTTATCCCTTTCAATGGTAAAGTACTTTCAATACTAAAATGTTGAAATAAATGACTGGCACTGGAATTTACGAACAAATTTATTTGGAAATAAGAAAAAGGTTATATTTCACACACATATTAAATGGAAAAGGTTTCAGCAAAATTCTGATGCCATTGTGGCATTTGGGAATTAAAATTAAGTGGTTTCATAAGCATACCACTTCCCCTGAAAATGTTAAGACTGCTGTTTTCATACTTTCTAGTACTTTCTAGTCTTTTACACTGTTTCTATTTACCTATTGTAGTAATATTTAAATGGAAAAAGTTCCTATCAACTTTCTCATTTATATTTCATTAAATTTTTTCTTGCTGTGGATACTACAGCAATTTTTCACATCTTTCTTCAATCTAAACATTTTATTTTCCATCACCTTATTTTACCACGGTTTTACAGAATAAATTTATATTCTTTTTTATATATAACCATTAAATTTTCATTATGCATAGTGTATAATAAAAAGATTTCATCTGATCAACACTCCCTCACATTGACTGGGTCAAGTCTTCCCACATAGCTCTCTTCTAAAGAATTAGCACATTGTTATGTTAAGCCTAACTTACTGTACAATATTTATGCATGGAATCAAAGCTCGATATTTCAGCATTACTTAAAACCTACTTACTTCAATTTCTATGATACATTTTATCTGAAAAAAGCTTACAAAATATTTCTAAAAAACACGACTTTTAGGTTGAAAGTGCCTCAGAATTGGTTTTTTTCACACCTATTTCGATTATCTGTATGAAACAAAGACTGTTGTTTGAGCATTCCAGTAGCTTTGGTTGGCACCTAATGATAAAACTCTGAATTTTTTTTTAAATATGAAAACTGATGGGTGGGTTAAACCTCCCGTATGGTCAACCCTCCCTAGTCTCCCCTACACCTCCTTCCATAAAAAAATTAAATTAAATTTTAAAAAAATCTCCAAACTTTATTAAATACACTATATGGCCAAAGGTGACCGGTTACTTGCGATTTTAGACGTTTTGTTAAATATCTAGAAAAATACATGAAGAATTAACCTGAAACTGTAGGTGTGTAAACAGTATAGTATAGTAGGTCATATATTTCCGAGAATATTTTTTTCCCGACCCCATAGGGGACCTTCAACAAATTGTAAAAGAACGAATATCTTTTGGATAACAATGTAAAAACTAATGTAGTAAAAGCGTTCAAACTCGAGATTATTAATAAGTGGCTTATTGCAATATACTGTGTTGATTTTTATGAGGATAGTGTGTATACTCGTAGAGAAATTAAGATTTTTATAAAAGCAGTTCCAAATTTCGTCATGTTTTTTGCTTATAATTTGCAGAGTTCTTAATATAAAAAAAAGTTCAGAAAATATGACAAACAACATTATACATAGTATCCTGCAATCAGAATCGAAAAAATAATAAAACTTGGAGGAAAAATGAGCAGGTTTACTAAAACGTATTTCACTGCGCATGCGCGAATGCAATCAAAATATAATGTGCATTATGTATTAACTAAGTATATAGAGCAACTTTTGTGAAAGTCTCTAAATCATCGCTTGAAAATTCTCAAAATTATCGTTGATAGAATAAGCTTGAAATCCGTTGTTCCCAAAAGGAAGCAAAAAGATGAGGGGTTGTATCAAATATCTATTGATTAGCGCCAAGATAGCGTACACGATATTGCACTTACTACTATATTTGGATACAACCCCTCATCTTTTTGCTTCCTTTTGGGAACAATGGATTTCGAGCTTATTCTATCGACAATAATTTTCAGAATTTTCAAGCTATGATTTTGAGACTTTCACAAAAGTTGCGCTATATACTTAGCTAATACATTATGCACATTATATTTTGATTGCATTTGCGCATGCGCAGTGAAACATTTTTTAGCAAACCTGTTCATTTTTCATCCAATTTTTTATTATTTTTTAATTCTGATTATTATATTTTCTGAAAAGAACTTTTTTTTATATTAAGAACTCTGCAAATTATAAGATAAAAACTTGGCAAAATTTGGGACTGTTTTTATAAAAACCTTAATTTCGCTACGAGTATACATGCTATCTTCATAAAAATGAACACAGTATATTACAATAAGCCACTTATTAATAATCTCGAGTTTGAGCGCTTTTGCTACATTAGTTTTTACAGAGATCCAAAAGATATTTGTTCTTTTTAATTTGTTGACGGTCCCCTATGGGGTTTCGGGAAAAAATCTTCGTAGAAATATATGACATATACTATACTGTTTACACACCTGCAGTTTCAGGTTAATTCCTCATGTATTTTTCTAGATATTTAACAAAATGTCTAAAATCGCAATCGACCGGTCACCTTTGACCATATAGTGTATATATTTTTAATGTATTCTATTATGTAAAACCTAAATAATAAAAACATAAATCTGTCAAAATTAACTACCATGTACTAGAAAAGTTACTTATTTTGTAAAATGAGTTTTATAAAAATGAGTTACAAAATAATTTTAATAATATATAACAAAATTTAAAAATATATGTCAAGTCTTATTCTTTTTAATTTATTTTGCAAAAAATGCATTCAGGTAAAAAAAGACATTATTCCGAATCAAATTTCCCCTTTTTAACCGACTTCAAAAAGAAGGAGGTTATCAATTCGACCTGTATGTATGTTTTGCCCATGTTTACGCATAACTTTTTTAAATATGAACCGATTATGATAATTTTTTTTTGTTTGAAAGTGTAAGTCACACATTTGGTCCCATTCCAATTTCATAAAAATCTGATAACACATTTTATAAAAAATAAAAACTTTAAAATTCCAATCCTTTTTGAAGCAGTCGCCGAATTATAAGCGTTCATCTTTCATACTATTACTCTTACAGAGATACGAGATCTTTCAAACTGCGAAAACTTAGCTGGACATGGGTCGAGATCCGGATAGATTTTTCGTTGGTAGTGAAACGAGATTGACCAATCAGAAGTTTGCAGTTTTGCGAACTTTTCGCTGTTTTGCAAAAATGCAGCATTCTGATTGGTCGATCTCGTTTCGCTAAGAGCGAAAGATGTATCTGGATCCCGGCCAGTCTATCATCCACCAAACTGGAAGACCAACAAGGACATAAACCGATGTCGAAAGTCGGTGTCGAAAAGTTGAAAATCATTCTTTAATGTTTCTCATATATCAGAGCACAAGTACAACGCCTAGAATAAATAGTGTGGAAATCTGCTATCCAAACAGCACTAAACAAATGTATCCCTTAAATGTGCAATGATGCTGTAATCTAATGAGCCGTTATATTTTCAAATCTGCGTTATATTTTCAAATTTCAGTGTAAACATTGTATTGTAACAGTGTCTAGACCAAATGGTCTTGGAGTTTTAGAAAATATCCTCAGATGTCGCTCTGATCGACTCTTTGGATTTCAGCATCGTTTTACATTTAAGGGATACAATATTTTAGTACTTTCTTAGTACTAGTGCCACAGAGTCTAGAACATACAGTGCGGAAATCGGCTATCCCAGTCATACTTAGAAAAGTGCTAAAATATTTGATCCCTTAAATGTCAAACGATGCTGAAATCCAATGAGTCGATCACAGCGACATCTTCAGGATATTTTCCATAACTCCAAGACGATTTGGTCTAGACGTTGTAATAATTCGATGATGTTTACTTTGAAATTAGAAAATATATCGCAGATGTCGCTGCGATCGGCTCCCTGGATTTCAGCATCATTGCACATTTCAAAAATTTGAGAATGTTAAATAGGTATCGGAAACTATAAATATAAGATATTTTGGTCTGTTATAAGCTAATTTAGTTAAGGAATGACGTGAAATAGGTTAAAGAGTCTCTTTTAGAATGACTATCGTTTTTAAATCACTACGATGGCGCTACGATCGACATCTTGTTATTCAGCATCGTTGTACATTTATGGGATTCAAATTTTTAGCACTATTTTGTAGCCTTTTCCACACTGTATCTTCTAGGCGCTGTAGCTGAACCAAATTACAGCGTCTGGAATACATAGCGTGGAAATCTGCTATCCAAACAGCGCTAAAAAGATGCAATGACTCTGAAATTACAGCCCCTAGAATATACAGTGTGGAAAACGGCTATTCCTATAATGCTTTAAAAAGTGCTAAAAACTTGTATCCCATAAATCTCCAACAATGCTCAGCGGCAATATGTTGATACGAGCGCCATCTCGTAACTCTTTTCAATATAAACCCTGTGTTTTCAAAAATTATAGAATGTTAAATATCGGAAACTATAAATATAAGATATTTTAGTCTGTTATAAGCTAATTTAGTTAAGGAATGATGTGAAATAGGTTAAAGAGTCTCTTTTAGAATGACTATCGTTTTTAAATCACTACGATGGCGCTACGATCGACATCTTGTTATTCAGCATCGTTGTACATTTATGGGATTCAATTTTTTAGCACTATTTTGTAGCCGTTTTCCACACTGTATCTTCTAGGCGCTGCACTGAAATCAAGGGTGCCGTTTGCAGCGACATCTGCGATATATTTTCAGATTTCAAAGTAAACATCGTATTATTACTGTGTCTAGACCAAATCGTCTTCGAGTTTTTAGAAAATATCCTGCAAATGTCGTTGTCATTGATTCATTGGATTTCAGAATCGTTTGACATTTAAGGCATCCAATATTTCAGCACTTTTTTAAGTATTAAGCAGGGAACTCACATGCGGAAAAATATAAACGGAAATCTGCAGCGGCAAATTTTCCGCTAAGCCAAATTTCCGACTTGGAAATGAGAATCGCACTTGCGTTTTTCGCTGGCGCTTCCGCGTTAACTACTGCGCATGTCTGTGTCAAACCTACATAGTTTGATTTCTACAGATGCCGTCGTGGAAAACGGAAAAATTTAAAACATGTTTAACTACAATTCCGCTGCGTTTTCGCATTTGTACGCGGCAAATATGGGATCAATTTGCCGTTCCGTTGTCCAATTCCGTCGTATTTTTCCGCATGTGGGTTCCCGGCTTTACGGGGATAGCCGATTTTCACACTATATATTCTAGACGCTGTAACCAAATCGTCTTGGAGTTTTAAAAATTATCCTGCAGATGTCACATTGATTGACTCATTGGTTATCAGCATCGTGTGATATTTAATGGATCCAATATTTTAGCACTTTTTTAAGTATTACTGGGATAGCCGATTTCCACACTATATATTCTAGACGCTGAAGTTATGTAATAGAAAATGCCTAGGTTTGCTATAGTTTGGACATAAGTTTCTCTTAAAGCACTTTGCCGCGCTCTGATGTGTAAACTTTATTGATGGATTGTCAGCTTTTCCACACGTAATTTCGATGTCCGTAGCTATCGATGTGGACCTTATAGTTTACTGGATGCGGTAGCTTTCCGAAGTGCGGGATCTTGTCTAGAAAAGTTGCCGCATTCAAAAAAACCCAAATGTCTAAAACGATGATAACCAAAATCGGAAGTGGGTATCAAAAAGCTTACAATGGATTTTATTACAAATTTGGGTTCGAGGCTGAAAAAAGTCACGTGATACCGGTAATTTACCCAAATAAGTTCTAACTGATAAGAAGGGCGGCTACTACTGCTTTCCGCATGAACTGTTTCACTGGCGAGCGAGGGTTTTTCATTACGTCTACGGAGACTTCCCTTCTTTACGCTAGAAGTTTTTACCTTGACCAAGTGATCAAAACGTAGATGGAATATCCTCCATTCAATAGTAAAGTGGCCTTATACATCACTGTTCAGCAAAGTGTCTCCATTAGTCAGTGCACTGCAAAGTGCATCCATATACAGTACACATAAAAGTGCCTTCTTATGTGTAGCAGCACTGTCTTCGGTTATCAGATTCGGACTAAACACCTAATCATTAACTCTCATTTCTGATGTCTTTACTGCCTAAGGTATATACAAGGTAATACGTATTGGTATGAGAATGGTGACATGCAGAAAAAAAATTATTGATTGATAGATTCTGAACAAAAGCTATCGCCATGAATCTTGAAGAGCTTGCCATTATTGCCAATTTAATGCTTGTTAAATGGAGGATATTTCGTCTACGTTTTCATCACGGGGTGAAGGTAAAAACTTCTAGCATAAAGAAGGGAAGGCTCCGTAGACGCAATGCAAAACCCTCGCCAGCCAGTGAAACAGTTCATGCGGAAAGCAGTAGTAGCCTCCCTTTTTATCAGTTAGAACTTCTTTGGATAAATTACCGGTATCACGTGACTTTTTTCAGCCTCGAACCCAGATTTGGAATAAAGTCCATTGTCCGCCACTCGTATAATCAAACTTGTCCAAGCGAGTATCGCCAAGTTCTGGAATAGAAAATGTCTTGTTTTGCAGTACACTGTTAAAAATCTGGGGCATTTGCTGCATCGTCACTCCATCGCTTTTATAGGAAACTGTAACTTGACTATATTATGGGGCATTCTCATTGGTCAGAACAGAAACATTCTATAAAAGTGGCGGAGTGAGTATGCAGCAATTGCTGCATATTTTTAACAGTGTAGTGTAGGTATAGCGCCTAGAATATATAGTGTACACTACAGTGTTGAAAACGGCTACAAAATAGTGCTAAAAAATTGAATCCCATAAATGTACAACGATGCTGAATAACAAGATGTCGATCGTAGCGCCATCGTAGTGATTTAAAAACGATAGTCATTCTAAAAGAGACTCTTTAACCTATTTCACGTCACTCCTTAACTAAATTAGCTTATAACAGACCAAAATATCTTATATTTATAGTTTCCGATATTTAACATTCTATAATTTTTGAAAACACAGGGTTTATATTGAAAAGAGTTACGAGATGGCACTCGTATCAGCATATTGCCGCTGAGCATTGTTAGAGATTTATGGGATACAAGTTTTTAGCACTTTTTAAAGCATTATAGGAATAGCCGTTTTCCACACTGTATCTTCTAGGCGCTGTATTCCACACTATATATTCTGGGCGCTATACCTAGATTCAGATTTGGAATAAAGTCTATTTCCACGTGGAAATGGACTTTATTCCAAATCTGGGTTCGAGGCTGAAAAAAGTCACGTGATACCGGTAATTTACCCAAAGAACTTCTAACTGATAAGAAGGGAAGCTACAACTGCTTTCCGCATGAATTGTTTCACTGGCTAGCGGGTCTTTTTCATTACATCTACGGAGGCTTCCCTTCTTTACGCAAGAAGTTTTTACCATGACCACGTGATCAAAACGTAGATGGAATATCCTCCATTGGCTATCCCTGTAATACTTAAAAAAGTGCTAAAATATTGTATCCCTTACATGTGCAATGATGCTGCTGAAATATACAGATCGCAGTGACATCTGCAGGATATTTTCTACAAATGCAAGATATTCCTAGTCTATGAAATGTAATACGAAAATCCCGCAAATGTCGCTGCGTTCGACACTTGGGATTTTATCAGTATCGTCGCACATTTAAGGGATACAAATTTTTAGCGTTGTTTGGATAGCATATATCCACACTAGTTATTCTAGACTGTATAGTGTTAGGCAAACACGTATGTATAAACAGAGTCTGAGCATTGTATGTCACCACTCTCAACTAGAGGCACCTTACATGAGGAAACAATGGAGGATATTCCTTCTACATTTTGATAATGTGGTCAAGGTAAAAACTTCTTTCGTAAAGAAGGGAAGGCTCCGTAGAGGTGTAATGTAAAGCCCCGCTAGCCAATGAAACGGTTCATGAGGCAAAGTAGTAGTATCTTCCCTTCTTATCAGTTAGAAGTTCCTTGGGTAAATTACCGGTATCACGTGACTTTTTTCAGCCCCGAACCCATATTTGGAATATCCTCCATTGATGGAGATTATCGGAAAAGAATAATGTAGAATTATGGGCCACATGATTGGTTTAATGAAAACATATATCTGACCTGTGTGCTTGGCGTCAAGCGCCCGCTTATAAGTCATCGTCAATATACAGGAAAGAGATAGCACAAGGAAATTTACAGCACCACAGAATTACATCCGGGAGCTCCACAAAGAGTGTGCAACGAAGCCAGCGAGATTCGAACCCGCAGCCACCTACGCTCTCAAGCGATTAGCAGTGTAATGCATTGACCACTCAGGCACGGTGGGTCCTGGACCACATTTTCAAACCTGACAAGTCTACAGCTTTTTGAATGCCAGTATTTTAGTAGAGAAAATTTTGTTTTATTTGATAGAAGAATTTTTGAAATTTAAAAAGGACACACTCTATAAAAATTACAAGTTCGCAAAAAGGCAGGCTTCTGATTGGTCAATCTCATTTCCCTAACAGCGAAAAATATATCTGGGTCCTCGTCAATATACTTGAAGAGTCAATACAAATATTGCTACATAGTTTGCATTTTACTTCTTGACAACGGAGTCCCACAAAAAATAATTTTTGAATGTAGACCGTGGCTGAATGGTTAAGGCACCACACCGCTAATCGCTTGAAAGCGTAGCTGGGCTGCGGGTTCAACTTTCGCTGGCTCCGTTGCACACTCTATGTGGAGCTCCCAGATGTAATTCTCTGGTGATGTAAATTTACTTGTGCTATCTAGAACCCCTCCCCCCCCCCCCCCCCCTTAAAAGCTCAAAATCCTTGTGCTATTTTGTCCTGTCAAGCACACAAGTCAGGTGTATGTGATCAATAAATAAATGAATGTAGACTGTTGTGAATACAATGTACAGTCGTGGAAAAAAAAAGTAAACACCCCCTACTAACTCCTCAAGAAATCATCATAGAAGAAAGTTACTGGTACCGAACGATTGGAAATAAAGTCTACTTTTAAATGATGTATATAAAATTTTCTTAGGGGGTCATCTACATATTAAAACGAATCCTAACTTCATTTTTTTCAATGGCAATACCCAATTTTAACGAGATATTTCAAATCTTCGGTTCAAACTATGCCTAGACACCAGATTTCAAGTCATTTGAATGATAAGTTTTTGAATTATAAACATTCAAAATTTAGTGCTTCTAATGTTAAATTATATTTTCATATTTTTATTTATTTCTCCCGAAATTATGCTCCTAATGTGCTAATTTTTTTTGTGGTAATAATACTAATATACCCAAACATAAATAAGCTGAATTTGTAATTTTTATAATTTTATGATATGAATTATGAAATTAATATTCGAAAAAATTATGAATTGCAACCGACAATTTTTTTGATGGATTTAGATTTATTAAGTCCTGTTTTATGGAAATTCAAAAATTTCACATTTTTCTTCCAAGTAGTTTTCAAATTATGCTTAAAAAACTGCAAAATGATGGTTTAAGGGGCCATCTATGATGGAAGTGAGTAGACATTTTGAAATTTATTCTGCCGTACTGTAATCTAACACGCTTCATTGGCTCCTTGAGTGGCGCTTACGGTGCCTTGATCAAGTAAGCGGCTCTCTCGGTTAACAATCCAGTACGGAACTTCAATTTGTATACAGCCCTTAAAATACGCTCGTTTTAAAATAATTTCTCGGAAACTTATGGTACGAATTGCATAAAAATTCGTTTTTAGGCTAATTGAAGGGTGTGGAGTTCATTTATTCTGTCAGAATTGGGTACTGCTATTGAAAAAAACAAAGTTATGGTTCGTTTTAATATGTAGATGGCCCCCTAAGCAAATTTTATATACATCATTTAAAAGTAGGCTTTATTTCCAATCGTTCGGTACCAGTAACTGTCTTCTATGATAATTTGTTGAGGAGTTAATAGGGGGTGTTTACTTTTTTTTTTTCCACGACTGTACTTGTTTTAAAAAATATAAGTATTAAATGCTAATAAAATCAATACATCTAATGAAATTATAAAGAATTTATTAAAAACTATTTCTTTAATAAATAATTTTTGTAAATTATAATTTATTTGACAAATAATTTACTTATTCAGCAGATGTTGAAATCCGGATAATTATGTGTTACGGTATTAATAACTAAAAAGTAGGAAATAAAATAATCTTTTCAAAAAAAATATTAACCGACCTAAAAAAAGCACTAAAAAGAAATAATTCTTTAAACTTCTCTAATGACGAAACGTTATCTATTAACTGCACATCGGACATCATGTATCGGCATAAAAACGTTAAATTTAATATATAGAATTTAATATCTGCCAAACATGGATTTTCTAGAGAATATTTTTTACAAAAGATTAATTTACATATTTATGATTTAATTTACGAAAATATACATATAAAAAGTAATCAATTACTATTTGAAGTTGGTGCCAACCTATCTTCAGTATAGTAAAATTGTGAATATATTGTAGCTGTAACCATGAATAAAGTGATGATGGAAAATATTATACAAAATTTTAAAAAATGCTCTATTTTTTCAGCAAATGATTTGTTTAATCATTATCGATTGTGAATGTTTGGCACCAACTTCAAAAAGTAATTGATTACTTTTTATATGTATATATTCGTAAATTAAATCATAAATATGTAAATTAATCTTTTGTAAAAAATATTCTCTAGAAAATCCATGTTTGGCAGATATTAAATTCTATATTAAATTTAACGTTTTTATGCCGATTCATGATGTCCGATGTGCGGTTAATAGATAACGTTTCGTCATTAGAGAAGTTTAAAGAATTGTTTAATTCTTTTTAGTGCTTTTTTTGAAGTCTTAATATTTTATTTTGAAAAGATTATTTTATTGTAGTATTTTATTTTTTGGTACTCTAATATTAACGGATGCATCTTATTTTTGTCAGGGGTGAAATAGAATAAAAAAAAATAAGTACCAATTTGTGTAACATAAAAATAACAGATTTATTTTGATTAAAAAAGAATTCTCATCCAAGACTCTACGGTATTTTGACAATTAGACCAGAAAAATAATGTTAGCATACATATCTCAACTAATTTTGAAAATTTTAAGCAATCTTTCTTATTCCTTGTTTTTATAAACAATCGTATTGTTTTAATCTGGATTCCTTTTGGCTAGATTCTTAAAATTTTCAAAACCAAAAATTTTGCAGTGCTAAAATTAAGAGCATTACATAAGTTTACTTAACAGATTTTCTAGAAACATGAGTTAATTTCTTACAATTTTATTTAAAAAAAATTAGCGATACGTGAATTATATTCGACTGTGAAAATTTTAAGAAGTTAAAATTTTTAAACTCATAATCTCAAGAAATATAATTAAAAATCTTTTCCATTAGCATTCAAGTGTTAATTTATTTGTAAAATAAAGAAAAAGCAATTTTAAAATGACAAAATAATTTAATACTATTTGTTCACGTAAAATTAAAAAAATATCGTCTTATTCTGCTAGAAAATTTATTTTATATTAGTGTTTAACAAGCATTTAAAATCACGGATACTCTTCGAAATCATCGTTAAAATGTAAAATGTGTTAAAAAACAGTGATTACACCGACTTAACTAATTAAATATTCTGTTTCAACCGGAGAAAGAATTATGAGACAAGAAATTAGTTGTGTACCGAAATAAATGATATAACACTTCAGAGATTTTACAACAAATTAGTCAAATATTTGATCTGATATAACGTCGGACGGAAAAGGAGAATCAAAAAAGAAAATTTCATAAATGTATTTACTGCAAATATTTCCGGTTCTGTTAAACTGCCTTAAGTGATTTTCATATCATGGAAAAAGTAATAACACATTTTCTATTTATGACTACCTCCTCAAAAATAGATTTTGAAAACTGAATATTTTAAATTGTAGAAACTAAATGTAATTTAAATCTGTGCTGAATTATGTCACATAGCGTGGTGCGTAAATTTTTAATGCAACCGATTTCCTATTTGCTTCAGTTTGTTATTTTTTTAATTTTACGACTAGTAAAATCTTTTGACGCATTTTAAATTGGAAAATTAATAATAAAAAAAGCCATGATACTAATCGATCGAATTGGAATATTCTTGCGAATGTGATTTTAGTCATGTTTGTTATAAATTATTAAATTGAATTTATTATAAATTATTCTTAAAATGATTTTAGTTTTGGTTAAATTTTTCTTAGTTAATGCACAAAAAGACATGCTTAAAAGGGAATACAGTAGAATCTCTATTATCCGACCCTAGTTTAACCGGAACTCTCCGTAAACCGACGTCAGTTTCCTCTCCTTTTGTTTTCTTTCACATTCTTTGTGTATGTATGCAAGCAGTCCTTTCTGAACTACGTGTACATATAAATATTCCGATTCTACTTTCTTAGAATTCCTTTCAAATTAGCTTGTGCTCCCGCAATCTCCGATCCCGGTATAAGTGTATTTTTCTCCCCACACCCCTGTGTACACGTCCCTGTTCTAAAAAATTCGAAATTTGGAAGGTCGTACTGCCGAGTACCACAACATTCAAATGTTATTGCAACCTCTGATTGTAAGCAAGAGCGCAGGGAACAAAACCCCCTTTTGTCATCTTTTCACTAGCAGAAAATTTCACAGCTGTAGAATTTCAAAAGGGGGAGGATAAATCAATGTCATATTTTCACTACGTTCTCGCTTACTGTTCGTTTACTATTGGCACGCCTACCTTTACGCCAGCGGAAGCTTCCATTTAAATCATTGTAAGTTTTCTGTTTCAAAACAAATTAATTTTCATGTATAATTTTCAATTTACATATTTATTTAGCAGTTTAAATAGTCGTAATAGCAGTTCCATGACGATGTTACATATTAAACTAGATGATTATTGATAAATTCTCGATTATCCGATGTAGGTTCGGTCCCAATTACGTCGGAAAATCGATGTTCTACTGTGTTTTGTATTGTAGTCTTTTACACGTATACATTAGTAGCAAATGAATATTGGTTATAACGAGGCCTATTATTGCTACACTATTGCGTAATTCATCAGAATTTCTATTTCATCGAAAATAATTCTGTTGATTTTAATGTTGGCTTTACATTGAAAATTTACAATGAAGCGACAATAACGCAAAAATATTGGAAATGAAGTGGGAACATATTTCTTGCCAATACTTGTACAGTGTTGGCAAAATTTAAATGTCTCAATCTTGGGGCAATATTTCATGCTGATATTGACAATATATAGTCGAGACAGTCAATATTGTTTCATATATAGCCAACATAATACAACCAAATATTGTTTTTCTACTATGGAAGTTTTCTACTTATTGCAATTATAGCTAAAAAAAAAAAAAATCAATGAACATCTAGTATCTGATCCCCAGAGAAATTTGGATGAGCTTAACCTTCATAAACATCACGTGTTACCCATAGCATTTTGCCATACAGTGCGTTGCGTAATGATATGCCTATCCTTAAAAATGTATTTAACTTCTGAAAAAAATGCCAATTTCTTCGTTTTGCTATGTGGATGTCCTGAGAGTACGAAAGACAAATTACTTTTACAAATCATAAAAATGAATTTATTTTGCCTTTTAGGTGTTTCAAAAACCTTTGTGTTACTTTCAATTTTTTAAATTTTAAAGTGGTGGCCTTCTTGATTTATGCAAATTTTTATTAAAGTTAAAATCATTTGTGGCCATTCAATGACCTAGTAATTTTTAACGACCTGTTTAATGAACGATGTCCAAGCTACACCACAATCATTTTGATGTTATTATGCTCATACAGACGCATACATCTCTATTTTCTTGTGTTCATTGAAATTTTTTTATCGGTAGAAATTGAACATATATTTTTTAGAGTATTTATGCATGAAACTTCTTCCTTATGTATGAATGAAGGCAATATTTCCGATATGGCATAATACTGTTTAAGAATCAATGGAATAGAGGCAGATAGCAATGACCATTTAATTGTAACGTCTTCAACGCCAGTATTAAAAAATTAAATCAAAGTTCCACGGGCATTACTTCCACTTTTGGAAAATTAAAAAAGGTGATAAAAAAAACTATGAATTTATTATTTTACTTATTTTTATTAGAAATCATAACCAGAAAATTAAAATAATCGCTGGTTAAAAATGTGAAATATATTGAATGTTTACCAAAGTCTTCTTTCAATGTATCTTAATAAAATAACTTAAGACAAAAATTTAAGTTTCTGTGGGAAGAAAAAAATTAATCCAAAATCTTCTCAATGAATCAAGCTAAACTACTAAAAGAATGTATAGCGTTTAAAAATCTTCACGCCAACCAAATCATTTATGTATCTGTACTTTCTGATTAAAATACTTTAAATCTTGGACTAATAAACGAATCCTGATGACCATATTCTGGGATAAATACAACGCAAGGATGGCAAAATGCCCTGTTTCTGGAGAATGAATAGGCAAGCTATATATGATCACTTAATCACTTACATGGAAATGGATGTTTTCCAATATTATCTTATACTTGGAATTGAAGTTTTCTTTAAATATACAATAAAAAATATTTCTGAAGTTATTTAAATTAACTTTCAAACTTTGAGATTCTTTTCACGAAGAACAGTGCTATAAAAAAATACATGTAACAAAAAAAAAAAAAAAAAAAAAAAAAAAAAAAAAAAAGTTTCGATTTTTGCGTCTTTTTAAAGTTAATGAGTATTCAATACAACTGAAGTGTTATAAAATAGCAGAAAGTTAGACATTTTAAAGCTCCTTTCAATTATAGGTAAATGTAAAAAAAATACATGCTATGTGAATCCACAGACGCGATTATTCCCAATCGCTTGTGAGCTTTGTAAAATTAAATACTAGACACTTCGTGGAATTATTGTTATGCAGCTTTATACAGATACCTTTATATCCTAAATTATTAATCAAGAAATGTTCCACCTCAATAATTATTTTCCTTCATGCCTGAAAATATCTTGAAATGTATACAGTGTGTCCGTAAAGTCATGGTGCACTTTTGACCGGTAACAGGAAATCAACGAATCAAGATGAAAAGGGAAGGTGGGGAAGGGAAATCAGAACGGTAGCTTTAAGGTGCAAGCCTGATGTTTTCCTACGGACGGCCAAAACCCATTTGTTAGTCCATCCTTTTGGCAGCAGTTTAAAAAATGTTCAATGTTTATATTTATGCTTTAGTAATTAAAAAAAAAAAAAAAAAACTAATATTCTCAATAAAGGTTCAAAACCTGGTTCAAAACATGGCGAATTATAATAAATACAAAATATTAGTAACATGCGAAATCTTCACCAAATAAAAGAAAAACTCCAAGTTTCATACCTTTTCCGTGCAGTTCGATGTGGCCTCCATTTGTTGCCCTACACACATCCAAACGATATTCAAGTTCTTCCCACACACAGTTAAGGACGTCCGGTGCAACAGAGTGAATAACGTCTGTGATTCTCGGTTTCAAATGGAGGACACATCGAACTGCACTGAACAGGTATGAAACTTTGAGAGTTTTCCTTTTATTTTATGAAGATTTCACATTTCCACCTTGTTCTGTTGATTTCATGGGACCGATAAAAAGTGCACCATGACTTTACGGACGCACTGTATAATAATAATATGAAATTTAAATAAGTTTTTTCTTACTAAAACTGTTTCAATTTCTGTCTATTCAAAATGAAGCTTATAATTCATTAAATGCTAAAAAGGTGTGAAATAAAAACTATAAAACAGCAAATGAGGTTTTAACGACCTGTTTACACGTTTTGGCTCTACCGAAGCCATTATCAAAGCAAACAAGATTATTCTATAGTTACACGATCTATAATGGGGTGATTTGAACGCCATCATTCAATTTTTCACGTACTCTCGTAGATTATTAGACGTATTCCCCCCCCCCCCCACAATTACCCAAACTATGGGTTGAATTAATACATGGTTACGAATATGGAAATAAACATCCAAGTAAAAATAAAATAGATAACGTGTGTCATCTGAAAGAGCATGTGAAAAATTAAATGACGGCATTTCAAACCATTACATTATACATAGTGCAACTGTAAAATAGTCTTGTTTCGATAATGGCTTCGGTGGTACCGAAACATGTAAACAGTTTATTAAAACCCTTTTTAATGTTTTTATAACTTTTATTTAGTACCTTTTAGCAGTTAATGAAATATATTATCTCTCGGTGTTGTGATTAGCTATATATGTAATTATAGCTTTTTCTGCAAAATATTTACAAGAATGTTTAGATTAACAATCGTTATAGAAATCTCAGTTCTTATAAAAACAATGTAAATAAATGTATTGGGATCATGTCTGTAAAGGGGTAGGTTTTGGTAGTTGCAAAAATTCTTTTATAACATTTTTAATAAGAGAAAACTACACATATCTAAATGTTTGAGAAAATAACCTCTTAAAAATTATCCTCGACTATTTCGGTGCGCTTTCTAAATATAGTCGAACAAAGTATTTTACATGAAAAGTAAAATCTACATTTATTAATAGACGGGTTAAATAAGTTTATTAAATTTTCTTTAATGGGTCGTAAAAGGGCCGTCGGAACATAAAGGTTTAAGCAAGAATGAGTAATTGTAAAATATTCTATAAGCAGTCATGTTATGGGCAGATTCTAGAAATCAGAGAAAAAATATTGTGTAAAATAAAGCAATAACTTCATTCACACACACTACATATACATATATGAAATCACAAATATATGAACAAATTGGTAAAAAACTAAAGATGAACAAGATACCAGCATAGGAAACCAGTATGTAAAATAGGAAACTATGAATAACCCACAGATCATTAGAAGAGCTTGTAGATTAATTCATAGTGAAGATGCGTTATTTCATCAAATTTTGTCGACATTAAGCCTAAAATGACAAAATTTAGCTCCTGATAACGCAACATAAAAGAAAATAAATGATAAAAAACCAAGAGATCTAAAGAAAGACCTCACACAGGATATTAAAAATTATTAGAGAACAATACCTCAATGACATACTAGGATCTAAAACTTCAGAAGGTAGACTCACTATATTATAACATGTGAGGATACAAAGAGATCAAGGACTATTAGAAAATGTGGGCAGCAGTTGAGTAACTGGCTGAAATCTAAAACATTGCTGCTATCTGGTGTGAGAAAGGAAAACTATATTGTAACTAGGTTTTTAACAGAAATGTTTAGTGCTGCAATCTATACCCCCCTCCCCCCCCCCCGCAATAAAGATTTATGAAACAGGTTAGGATAATTTTATTTATAGCATCGTGAATCATGAAGCAGCATTATATTTACTTTCCATTATAGATAAGATCTGTGGCCAGTTCTTCAGATGAAATAGGTAATCCAGAATTGCAAATAAGAGTTTTTATTCTTTACCAGGTCCATACAAATCGAGATTCCCAAGTATCAATAGCCGGTGCTGGAGAGGCGACGATCTACATTTAGTCTTTACAGAATCAAGATCAAGAGAATAATGATGTTATTACAATTCTGAGAAAGCAGGGTTATTGGCGAGGAGCAATTAAAAAAATATATCATTCCAGTAGATATCTGGCGAGAATTAAGTTGAGATGAAACACGTTTTAGTTAATGGATTATCAATGAGGAGGATGAAAGGTCAATGTATGAATTTTAACGCCAAACAGATAATACGGAAAATCTGGACTACCCAAAACCAAAAAGCCGCATTTTACAGGGGGGAGGGGTGGCAAACCATGGGAATAGGCGCCGCTGTGCCGGATGAAGGCATGTGCAATTAAGAAATAAAAGATATTGCAGACTAAATTTATGACAAGAATTTATACGTTTGAAAAAATATGATGCAGCTGTAGAGACACAGTCAAAAATAAAAGAAGGTATGAGAAATATCCAGACTATCAACCGAATTAAGCGCGCTAATGTAAAGGGTAAATTGTTTCTATGCGTATAAAAATAGCATGCCACTTTTAATCTATTACTGCTTGCCGTGATTTTGAGAATTATAGTAAGAAACGAGAATTTCTAAAGGAAAAGAGCGATGGAAAATAAATATAATTTATATTTCAAGACAGATTTAAAATACAACAATTTAGTAAAATTGCATTTTAAAAGGCGGCGGGCGAAAAGGGAAAAATTATTGAAAGAATATGCGAAGGAAATATACTTCACCCCCCCCCCCCCCCAAAAAAAAAAAATAATGAAATTAATTGAAGAAATCAAGAATTGACTTAGACTAACATTTATTTAAAGTAGAATGAAAAAATAGGAATAAACTTAAAAAGTACCGAGTAATTATAAGATAGAATAAATAATTATATAATAAAATAAACTTTTCAAAAAAAAAATAGTAACAGACTTAAAAAAAAAGCGCTAAAAAGAATTAAATAATTCTTTAAAATTCTCTAATGACGAAACATTATCCAATAACCACACATCGGATATCATATATCGGCATAAAAGCCTTAAATTTAATATGTAGAATTTTATATCCATCAAACATAGGTTTTCTAGAGAATATTTTTTTACAAGAGATTAATTTACATATTTATGATTTAATTTACGAATATATACATATAAAAAGTAATCAATTACTTTTTGAAGTTGGTGCCAATCTACCTTAAGTATAGTAAAATTGTGAATATTGTACCTATTACCATGAATAAATTGATAATGGAAAATATGATACAAAGTCAAAAAAAAAATGCTCTATTTCATCAGAAACTTATTTGTTTAATCATTATCGATTGCGAATGTTTGGCACCAACTTCAAAAATAATTGATTACTTTTTATATGTATATATTCGTAAATTAAATCATAAATACGTAAATTAATCTCTTGTAAAAAATATTCTATAGAAAATCTATGTTTGATGGATATTAAATTCTACATATTAAATTTAAGGCTTTTATGCCGATATATGATACCCAATGTGTGGTTATTGGATAATGTTTCGTCATTAGAGAATTTTAAAGAATTATTTAATTCTTTTAGCGCTTTTTTTTGAAGTCGGTTACTTTTTTTTGAAAAGTTTATTTTATTTCCTACTTTTTAGTTATTCATACCGTAATACATAATTATCCTGATTTCAATCAATATCTGCTGAATAAATAATTTGTCATAGAAATTATAATTTTCAAAAATTAAACAAATAGTTTTTAATAATTTTTTTGTAATTTCATTCGAAGTACTGATTTTATTAGCATTTAATACTTATGATAGTTTTTTTAAACAAGTACATTGTATTCCGGCAATCTACATACATCTGACTTGTGCGCTTGGCGTCATGCGCCCGCTTATAAATCATCGTCAATATATGCGGACGAGATAGCACACATAAGGAAATTTATAACACAGAGAAATACAGCAGGGAGCTTCACAAAGAGTTTACAACTGAGCCAGCGGGATACTCGCAAGTGATTAGCGGTGTAATGCCTTGACCACTCAGCCACGGTGAGCCCGTAGTTAGTTATTTAGTTAGTTATTTAAGCTATGAGGTATTCGCTACGGCTTTTGCCGGCATGACCTCAAATGATCACAAAAATGACGTTATTTCCTTGGGACAACCACAAATTCAACCTTCCTCCACGAGGAAAAAAGGCAGAACCCGTGAGCCCGTCTACATGTTTGTTTGTTTGTTTTATTGGACACATACATCAGACTTGTGTGCTTGACAACAAGGCCCGCTTATAAGTCATCGTCGATATACAGGGACAGATAGCACAATGAAATTTACAGCACAGAGAATTTTTACATCCGGGAGCTCCACAAAGAGTGTGCAATGGAGCCAGCGGGAGTGTCTACATTCAAGAATTATTTTTTGTAGAACTCTGTTGTCAAGATGCAAAATGAAAACTATGTATTAAAATTTGTATTGACTCTTCATGTATGTTGGCCAAGATCCAGGTAGAATTTTCGCTGTTAGCGAAATGAGATCGACCAATCAGAAGCCTGCATTTTTTAGAACTTTTCTCTGTTTACTTCAAATCGGCAAAATGCAGGCAACTGATTGGCCAATCTCGTCTCGCTAACATCAAAAAATCTATCTGGATCCCGACCTAAAGTGCAGAGTTGCCAAGCCTCTGGCTTTTTGAATACCTGTAATTTTTATAGAGTATGTCCTTTTCAATTAGAAAAATTCTTCTATCAAATAAAACAAAATTTTCCGTACTAAAATACTGACATTCAAAAAGCTGTAAACTTGTCAGGTTTGAAAATGTGGTCCATAATTCTACATTATTATTTTCTGATAATCTCCATCAATTGTTTCCTCATGTAAGATGCCTCTATATGAGAGTGGTGACATGGTGACATACAATGCTAAGACTCCGTTTATACAAACGTGTTTTCCTAAACTATGGCAAAAATAGACATTTTCTATTCCAGAACTTGGCAATACTCGCTTGGAGAACTTTGATTATACTAGTGGCGGAGAATTTAACAAGCATTACATTGGCAATAATGGAAGTTGGTCAAGATTCATGGCGATAGCCTTTGGCCAGAATCTATCAATCAACAATTTTTTTTCGCATGTCGCCATTCTCATACCAATACTCCCTATCCTCAGGCAGTAAAGCTATCAGAAATGAGCGGCAATGATAAGGTGTTTAGTGCGAATCTTATAACCGATGACAGTGCTGCTACACATAAGAAGGCACTTTACTGTGCGCAGGCATATAGAGGCATTTTTTTGTGTTCTGAGATATGGAGGCACTTTGCAGTGCACCGACTAAGGAAGACACTTTGCTGAACTCTGATGTATAAGGTACCTTTTTATCAGGATTGGATTGCATCATGCATTTCTATTGTATTGTAAGCTTTTTGATATCCACTTCCGATGTCGGTTAGCATAGTTTTAGATATTTGGGTTTTTCTGAATGCGGTAACTTTTCTAGACAAGATATCGCCCTTCGGAAAGTTACCACATCCAGTAAACTTTAAGGTCCACATCGATACCTACGCAAATCGGAATTGGGTGTGGAAAAGCTGACAATCCATCAGTAAAGTTAAACATCAGAGCACGGCAACGTGCTTTGAGTGATGCTTTTGACCAAACTATAGCAAACCTAGTCATTTTCTATTGCATAACTATAGCATCTAAAGGATGGAAATCAGTCAACCAAAAAGTGTTAAAAAATTGTATCCCAAAAATGTAGAATGATGCAGAACGGAAAATGGCGATCGCAGTGACATATGGTAGTTCAAACCTAAACATTGTATAAGGATTCAACGGAGAATATTCCATCTACATTATGATCACGTGGTCAAGGTAAAAACTTCTAGCGTAAAGAAGGGAAGCCTCCGTAGAAGTAATGAAAAACCCTCGCCAGCCTGTGAAACAGTTCATGCGGAAAGCAGTAGTTGCATCCCTTCTTATCAGCTAGAATTTCTTTGGGTAAATCACGGAATCTTTGGGTATCACGTGACTTTTTTCAGCCTCGAATCCAGATTTGGAATAAAGTCCATTGAGATAGCGTTTCGGCCTGTATAGAGCAGCAGATGTCACTGTGATCGATATTTGTCCTCGGATATTTGTATAAGTATCGTTAGACATTTATGGGATACAATTTCTTAACACTTTTTAAAGCATTACTGGAATAGTCGGTTTCGACACTATATCGCCTAGATGCCGTATAACTTGGCGATAGTCATCTGAACGAATTCGATTATACGAATGAGAGAAGTTAACAAGCGTGTCGGTAATGGCTGGCTCACCAAGATGCTTGGCGATTCGCTTTAGTCCAGAATCATCTCATCCAATAAAATATTATACCCCATACGTCGTCACTTTCATACTGAGGAAACATACACTGTTAAAAATATCGTGAAAAATTACCTCTGTTTTTAAAGGCTATCTGTTTTCTGACCAATGAGAATGCTTCATAAGTGTTAATATAGCGTTCTCATTGGTCAGAAAATAGATAGCCTTTAAAAAAGAGGTAATTTTTCACGATATTTTTAACAGTGTACCTGAAAAAAAATCTGAAGTCATTCTGACAACCGAATCTGAATCTAAAGACAGTGACCGGAGTCCAGAAACATTTTTCGCTGTTAGCGAAACAAGATCGACCAATCAGAAACCTGCATATTTGCAAACAGTGAAAAGTTGCAAACAAAAAAGTTTCAAAAAGTTGCAAACTAAAGCGCCTAGAATATATAGTGTGAAAATCTCCTATCCCTGTAATACTTAAAAAAGCACTAAAATATTGTATCCCTTAAATGTGCAACGATGCTGCTGAAATATAAAGATCGCAGCGACATCTGCAGGATATTTTCTACAACTGCAAGATATTGCTCGTCTATACAATGTAATACGAAAATCCCGCAGATGTCGCTGCGTTCGACACTTGGGATTTTATCAGTATCGTCGCACATTTAAGGGATACAAATTTTTAGCATTGTTTGGATAGCATAATTCCACTACAGCGTCTAGAATACCTAGTGTGGAAATATGCTATCCAAACAAAGCTATAAAATTTTATCCCTTAAATGTGCGACGATACTGCTAAAATCCCAAGTGTCGATCGCAGCAACATCTGCGGGATTTTTCTATTACTTTGTATAGACAAGCAATATTTTGCAGTTGTAGAAAATATCCTGCAGATGTCGCTGTGATCTGTATAATTCAGCAGCATCGTTGCACATTTAAGGGATACAATATTTTAGCACTTTTTTAAGTATGGAGGATATTCCATCTCCATTTTGATCACGTGATCAAGGTAAAAACTTCTAGCGTAAAGAAGGGCAGGTTCCGTAGTGTGTAATGTAAATCCCCGCTAGCCAATGAAACAGTTCATGAGGCAAAGCAGTAGTATCTTCCCTTCTTATCAGTTAGACGTTCCTTGGGTAAATTACCGGTATCACGTGACTTTTTCAGCCTCGAACCCATATTTGGAATATCCTCCATTACAGGGATAGCCAATGGAGGATATTCCATCTACATTTTGATCACGTGGTCAAGGTAAAAACTTCTATCGTAAAGAAGGGAAGGCTCCGTAGACGTGTAATGTAAATCCCCGCTAGCCAATGAAACGTTTCATGAGGCAAAGTAGTCTTCCCTTCTTATCAGCTAGAAGTTCCTTGGGTAAATTACCGGTATCACGTGACTTTTTTCAGCCTCGAACCCATATTTGGAATATCCTCCATTTCCGTAATATATATTCTAGTCGCTATAATGGAGGATATTGCATCTACGTTCTGATCACGTGGTCAAGGTAAAAACTTCTAGCGTAAAGTAGGGAAGGGTCCGTAGAAGTAATGAAAAACCCTCGCCAGCCAGTGAAACAGTTCATGCGGAAAGCAGTAGTAGCCTCCTTTCTGATCAGTTAGAAGTTCTTTGGGTAAATTACCGGCATCACGTGTCTTTTTTCAGCCTCGAACTTAGATTTGGAATAAAGTCCATTCCACACTAGGTATTTTAGATGCTGTATTGGAAACAGTGAAAAGCCGCAAAAATGCAGACATCTGGTTGGTCAATCTCGTTTTGCTAACAGCGAAAAACCTATCTTTATCACAGCAGCGATGACAGCGATGACCACCTCGGGAACTCAGCTTTCGCTTTAGAGTGTTAGTGCAATCCCGAGGGGTAGACCACATCCACTCCTCCCGACTCTCAACCAGAGTCTGAGAGGGAGCGTCGGGTCCCTGATCAAGCTGCTGTGATTTATTTCGGTTACTGTGAGATTTACAATTACAATCACAATTGGTTACCCAATTTTTCTGGGCGAACCGAAGATTTCACATCGAGATATATGACTGTATGTAGTGATTACATGAGGATCATTTCACCTAATGTGATTGCATAATTGTTTACAATTTTCTTGGATATATATACGTCACAGTACATTTAACACACAATATTTAACATGACAATTAGAAACACATTACAACACAATATCAAACATCTACTATTTACATGACTGTATGTAGTGATTACATGAGGATCATTTGAATGTGATTGCATAATTATTTACATTTTTCATGGATTTACAGGGATTTCACAGTACATTAAACACACAATATTGAACATCACAATTAGAAACACATTACAACACACCTACTATTTACAATTTGCACATACTAGAGTTTGGAGAGATGCACAAGATAAAAATTCAAAAGTGATAGAAGTTTCTGGCAACCGCTAATAACCCGTTTCTCCCTCCATGCTACACCCTAGTGATGGAGTCGGACTAGAATGGCTCTGGATTTGAAAAGATGTACTCGTTTGTTTCTATAAACCTCATGCATTGTATGATCTTGTTGAGTAGTTGTGGTTTCTCTTTTACATCCCGCCACCAACTTGCTAAATTCATACGTATGTGTTTTTTGAGATGATAATGCGATGTTAATGTACAGTATAATAAATAGTGCAACGATGTTGACGGCAAGCCACAAATGCATAGTGGGGAGTCTCTTTTGTTAATTTTGTATAAGTGTTCCTGAAAGGGGCCGTGATTTGTTAAAAATATGTGTAAGTTTACGAAATACTTGTGGTCAACCAATGGCAAGAATTCCTTCGTATATCGGCCTGTGTCTGAATCCGTCCAGCGTTTTTGCCAATTTTTTAACAGATTCTGCTTTGTCTGTGATTTTAGTGAAGAAGCTGGATATGGTAAAAATGTATGTATTAGTGTTTCATCCGTTACTGCCGATTTTGCCAGTTGGTCAGCTGTCTCATTGCCCTCAACACCTGAATGTCCTTTTGTCCAATTGAAGTATATGTCTTTACTGTTGTTTGTAATTGTTGAAGAATTTTTAGTATTTAAATAGTTTGTATTGTCAAAATTGTTTAATGCTTTTAAACTTGATAGGCTATCCGTTATGATTAAGTATTGAGAATGTTTGTCCGACTCTATCCACTCTAATGCTGAAAAGATCGCGAAGAGTTCTGACTGGAAGACGGAGTTATCCTGGGACAGTTTCGCTCTCCAAGTATAGATTTGCTCGTTTTTTTTCGTACACACAAAATGCCGAGGCTGTGCCTTCGGACATTTTGGAACCGTCCGTGTATATTGTAATTTTGCCTACATAGTTGTTTATTTCACAAATTTGTATTTCACTTGTTAGTGGTGATGTTTTGTATTTTGAGCATTTTGGATAGTATAGTGTAGCAAAAGCCTTTTCTGTTGACTTGCCGAGACGAATCGTCCCCGAATACTCCGCCTCCGCCTCCAACTGCAAATCCAGTGGGGGGAGACCTGTGAGGACCTACAGGGCGTTTGTTGACGTATTGCGATATGCTTTCGTTATCAGCAACAAAGCTTTCCTTTGTGCCGAGAGCAAATGTCGACGACCGTGATATTGCGCCATACGCGGAAACCAGACAGCACACGCGTAGGCCAGTTTCCTTTGTAAGATCGCCGAGTACCAAATCTTAAAAAATTCCGGAGGGAGTCGACCTGACATTGATGAAAATTTATAAAGATTTTGAGTTATTTTTCCGATTTCTACTCTCTTTTGTGCCACATGTGGGAGAAATGATAATTGTTTATCTAATATTACCCCCAGGTATTTTAGTGTTGTTTCTGATTTTATTGATTTATCTTGAAGTTTAAATGTGGGGCCCCGCTTAAGGTGTTTGGGTTTGCCAAAAGTTAATGATGAGGATTTTTCATGTGAAATTTCTATTTTGTTGGTTTCTGCCCAATTCTGAATAAATTTTAAAGCTTTCTGACCTTTTTGTTCAAGTTGCTGTCTCGACTGTGCCCAGATCAGTAATATCACGTCATCCGCGTATGCCACCAGTTCACAGTCCTGTACATCAAAGGTCCCCAACAGAGTCTCCAACAGAACCAACCAATGAAAAGGACCCAGACACGATCCCTGCGGGCAACCCTTACTAAAGAAGTACAACAATAATGGTGCCATCCAGTCCACCTGAGCTCGCTTACCCGAAGGGAAGGAAACGACAAGATTAATGAGTTGTTTAGAAATACCTAGTCTTTGCAATGCTAGGATCACCTGGTCCCAAGGGAGGTTGTCAAATGCTTCTCTGAAATCCAGTGACACCAGTGATGTGTATTGTTTATTTTGTTTGTGTTGTTCTACTAATGAAATCACTTGCTCCAAAGCCGTTTCCGTAGATTTATTTTGCGTGTAACCGTGTTGCTTACCCGATAGGAAATTCGTTTTGTCTAATGCGTGATGTATTCGCCTTAGAATTATTTTCTCTAAGATTTTTCCGAATATTGATAACAGAGTGATGGGGCGATATGAAGAGCTCTCATTCAAGGGTTTTCCCTCCTTTCTAAAATACACGAGCTCTCCCAATTTCCAGTCATCAGGAAAATATTTTAACTTTAAAAGACTGTTGTACATATCCAACAGAATATTAGGAATTTTTGAAAAGATGCACCTGACCATCTGTGATCAATTTGATCAGGTCCTGGCGCCTTGTTAATATTGAATGAGAAAATAACATTTCGCAACTCTCTTTTCGTGAATTTTGCCTGGTCGTGCGAGTTTAGTCGCTGTGGTAGTTGCTTTCGAGTTTCATCGTCAAAAATGTCCCTCGTTAGTTTTAAAAGGGTTGATGACCTGGAAGTGGGTGAGAAAGAATCAAATTGGTAACTGATATGTGAGTCCTGGAATCGCTGGAAGGCTAACTTTTTCGATAAACCAAAAGGATCCGTCTCTCTGCGACACAGGTTTGTCCAAGCTTTTTCCTTCTCCGATAAAATCTGTTTTTGATAAATTGCCCTTTCCCTTTTGTATTGCTGGTTTATATTTGACTCGTAGTTTGAATTTTTTTGCTCTTTTTAAAAGAGCTGCTACTTTATTTCTTTGGGCCCTCAATTGTGAAGACCACCAGGAAATTTTAAATTTCTTGAAGGGGGCTTTCTTTTTAAAGGATTTATTGGCTTGTAATAATATTTGTTGTTTAAAAGTTTCGTATTCTTCGTTAAACTGGTCTGTAGTTTCTATGTCATTAAAGTTAATCTGTGAGCATTTTCGAGTTAGTTGTTCGGAAAATTGTGTCAAAGGGATTCCCTTTGTTTTGAATCTTCTTCTTGGTAGTTTGGGTATTGTGAAATTTAGCTCTGTTTCTATTGGGTAGTGGTCTCCAAAAAGGGAAGGAATTACTTCCCAGTGTTTTATGTGTGAAAACATAGCCTGCGTGCAGATAGACAGATCCGGCCTCCCCAGGTTCTTCCCCGACTCATACGTTGGTGGACTGGATGAAGAGTTTAGAATAACTCGTTGATGCGCTATGACTCTATCGATAAGAACTTTTCCCCTGGTGTCTTCACTCCTATAGCCCCAAAGCTGACTGTGAGCGTTAAAATCACCGAGAACCAACTGCAATGGGCTCTGATTTTTAGAACCCAGCCAGTTCTCAATATCCTCATCAAAGTCAGCACTCGGGGCTGCCTACAGGCTGCCAATGCTTAAAGTCTAAATTTATAAAAACTGAGTTATAGTGTTTAGAAGAGAGATTATGTTTTAAGTTTTAGTCTAAGATTAAAATCTGGGCTTTTTTAGAGCTTGAACTATAGCATGGTGTTGTTCCAGGAAGTGATAGAGGTGTATTTTCATAAAGGTATGCATCTTGAAGACAAACCAGGGAATAGTGCGAGTCTGAGAGGAATTTCATAAAAGCAGCGGTTTGTGATCTGTTGTTCTGTAAATTTTGTTGAATTAATTTGAATTTTTACATCTGTAAGACAATGACGCTAGCGCTTCTTGTTTTTTTCGCTGATACACGCTGCAGGATGGATCGTAAGATGGATGTTTTTCATATAGTCCAGCTTTCCCATGGTCCCCCTTGTAGTAGTCGAGCACTTTTTTGCAGTTAACACACTCTTCTTTTTCTGAGGCACAATCCTTCATGTTGTGGCCTTTGCCACATTTAGCGCAGCTTTATCACAGCAATGGACTATATTCCAAATCTGGGTTCGAGGCTGAAAAAAGTCACGTGGTACCGGTAATTTACCCAAAGAATTTCTAACTGATAAGTACGGAGGCTGCGACTGCTTTCCTCAAGAACTATTTCACTGGCTGGCGAGGATTTACATTACGTCTACGGAGAATTCCCTTCATTACGCTAGAGGTGTTCTCCTTGACCACGTGATCATAACGTAGATGGAATATCCTCCATTGTCTCTACACATGGTAAAGCACTTTACTGCGCTCTGACATATGGAGGGACTTTTTGTCTCAAGCAAAATAGGCACCTTCGTACACAGGCACTAGTGCTCTGATATATGAAGGTACTTTACTGGTGCATTTTAAGCTTTCGACACCTACTTCCGATGCCGGGTGATATCGATGTGGGGATTCCAGTTTGGTAGATGCGAGAGCTTGTCCAGTTAAGGTTTCGCACTTTGGAAAGATCATTCACTTCGGAAAGTTACCACATCCAGCAAACCTTAGAGTCCGCATCGATACACTGTTAAAAAAGCTGTAGGTTTTGGTACATAGTCGCTCCACCGATTTTATAGAAAGCAATTACTTGACGATATTATGGAGCATTCTCTTTGGTCAGAATAGAGATATTCTATAAAAGCGGTGGAGTGACTATGGACCAAAAGTTGCAGATTTTTAACAATGTATCTAACGACATCGGAATTGGTTGCTGACAATCCATCTCTAAAGTGCCATTACACATCAGAGCGCGACTAAGTTCTTCTTTGCACAGCAAAGTGACTCCATCTGTCAGTGCACAGTACTTTCATATGTGTAGTCAAAAGTACTCCTTTTCAGTAAAAAAAATAAATAAAAAACTAAAAAGAAAAATGCTAGCAAAATCCGCGCCATGCTTCAGTAAATAAATTGCAGCTGTATAATATCCATAAAAGTAGTAATGGCATCGGAAGTGAGTGGTGATGCTTGGATGTTTAGTCCGAATCTGGAAACCTGAACCTGACAGCCTCTATGTGAGAGTGGCATAAGATTCTATGCTCAGATTGTGCTGTGATAGATGCTTTGTCCAAACTACAGTGCCTAGAAGATACAGTGTGGAAAACGGCTATTCCTATAATGTTTTAAAAAGTGCTAAAAACTTGTATCCCATAAATCTCCAACAATGCTCAGCGGCAATATGCTGATACGAGCGCCATCTCGTAACTCTTTTCAATATAAATGTTTCAAATTCAATATACTGTGTTTTCAAAAATTATAGAATGTTAAATATCGGAAACTATAAATATAAGATATTTTGGTCTGTTATAAGCTAATTTAGTTAAGGAATGACGTGAAATAGGTTAAAGAGTCTCTTTTAGAATGACTATCGTTTTTAAATCCCTACGATGGCGCTACGATCGACATCTTGTTATTCAGTAACGTTGTACATTTATGGGATTCAATTTTTTAGCACTATTTTGTAGCCGTTTTCCACACTGTATCTTCTAGGCGCTGTAGTCTAAACTATATCAATCCTGGAAATTTTCTATTCCAGAACTTCACGATGGTTGCCTGAACGAGTTAGGGCATACGAATGAGAAAATTTAACAAGCTTGTCGGTAATGGCAGGCTCACTAAGATGGTTCGTGGTGGCAAAAAAAAAAAAAAAAAAAAAAAAAAAAGGATTTTGATGACGAAATAAATAAATGAAAAATGCTTCATGATGACAAAAAAAACAAAAATTAAAATCGCATTTCTCTAGATTCGTCTCAACCAATCTAATAACTCCGTATGACGCCACTTTCCTATCAAGGAATTTTACCTGAAAAAAATCTGAAATCATTCTGATATCTAATTCGATAACCGAATCTGAATCTAAAGACATTTTTGCTATAGCGTCGAGAATATATTATGTGGAAATGGAGGATATTTCATCTCTGTTTTGATCACGTGGTCAAGGTAAAAACTTCTAGCGTAAAGAAGGGAAGGCTCCGTAGACGTGTAATGTCAATGAAACAGTTCATGAGGCCAAGCAGTAATGTCTTTCCTTCTTATCAGTTAGAAGTTCCTTGAATAAATTACCGGTATCACGTGACTTTTTTCAGCCTCGAACCCATATTTGGAATATCCTCCATTGGCTATCTCTGTAATACTTAAAAAAGCGCTTAAATATTGTATCCGTTAAATGTGCAACGATGCTGCTGAAATATACAGATCGCAGCGACATCTGCAGGATATTTTCCACAACTGAAGGATATTGCTAGTCTATACAATATAATACGAAAATCCCGCAGATGTCGCTGCGATCGACATTTGGAATTTTAGCAGTATCGTCGCACATTTAAGGGATACAAATTTTTAGCGTTGTTTGGATAGCATATTTCCACACTAGGTATTCTAGACGCTGTAGTTTCGCTACACATATCAATGCACTCTACTGTGCACTGACATTTGAAGGCACTTTTTGTCTTGAAGACAACAGGTACACTCATACTACAGCGTCTAGAATATATAGTGTAGAAATCTGCTATCTAAACAACACTAAAAAGTTGTATCTCTTAAATGTGCAACGATGCTGGAATCCAGAGAGCCGATCGCAGCGACATCTGCGATACATTTTCAAATTTCAAAGTAAACATCGTATTATTACAGCGTCTAGACCAAATCGTCTTGAAGTTTTGGAAAATATCCTGGAAAATATCCTGTCGCTGTGATCGAAGCATTGGATTTCAGCATCGTTTGACATTTAAGGGATCCAATATTTTAGGACTATTTTAAGTGTTACTGCACTGTTAAAAATATCGTGAAAAATTACCTCTGTTTTTAAAGTTTATCTATTTCTTGACCAATGAGAACGCTACATAAACACCTATCGAGCGTTGTTATTGGTCAGAAAATAGATAGCCTTTAAAAACAGAGGTAATCTTTCACGATATTTTTAACAGTGTGGGATAGCTTATTTCCATACTATATATTCTAGATGCTGTACTCATACTCAAGCATTTGTGCTGCAGCGTCTAGAATACATAGTGTGGAAATATGCTACCCGAACAATGCTAAAAATTTGTATCCCTTAAATGTGCGACGATGGTGCTGAAATCCAAAGTGTCGATAGCAGCGACATCTGTGGGATTTTCGTATTACATTGTATAGACTAGCAATATTCTTGTAGTTTTAGAAAATATCCTGCAGATTTCACTGCAATCTTTATATTTCAACAGCATCGTTACACATTTAAGAGATACAATATTTTAGCGCTTTTTTAAGTATCACAGGATAGCCGATTTCCACACAATATATTCTAGTCGCTATACTTGTGCTCTGATACATGAGGAAACTTGTTGATTTTAAACTTTTCACCTATTTCCAATATTATTTTGTATCTTCCGGTTTGGTGGATGACAGAACTTGAGGGCCGGCATCCAGATAGATTTTTCGCTCTTAGCGAAACGAGATTGACCAATCAGAAGCCTACATTTTTGCAAACAGCGAAAAGTTTGCAAAAAGGCAGGTATCTGATTGGTCAATCTCGCTTCGCTCACAGCGAATTATCCGTCTGTATCTTGGCCCTTGTACAGCTAAGTTTTCGCACTTTGAAAAGACCTTGTATCTCTGTAAGAATAAAGACGGGTTGCCATCCCCCGGTCCCAGGCCCTCAAAAGGCCCATTTGCCTACGCAGGGAACCACCCGCTTGACAAGCCCCGCGGCGCGTCCCGAAGTATCGCCGCCAGACAATCCCCAGCAGAGCGGAATCCCGCGCACGCTCCGGTCAAAACCGACGCGCTGCCCACCACACGATCGACTTCGGCTATTCCCAAATCAGGACGAACGGCCGCTACGACAGTCCTCACCACCCAGCTAGAAAAAACAAGTGGTCTCTAAACTTGGTTCCCGAGCCGGTAGACCCCGCAAGCCCTGCAGGAACCGGACGCCTATAAAGACGCCGGGCTTACGAACTGAACCGAGGCTTCCCGGCCCGGAGTTACTTTACGGAAGGCCCCCAAGATCAAATACCATTTTCCGGCAAAGACATTTATGTGGGCCAGCCGATAGGAAAGTTAATGAAGGGCCCCTAGCTTGAAAACCCGGGAGGACGGGGAAAGTCCCTCCGGCCGTAAAGCGACCCAGCTCCGGGCTTTTCGCCCAGACCACCCGGCTGGACCGACGGAACACCTCGTGGATCACGCCGGGAACCAGTTGGCCCAGACTAGGTGCCGTTAGTGACCCCAGGCGGGTACGGAAAGCTCCACCTAGACGGAATAGACTCCGCCTCGCTAGGGGGTTGGATGGAACGGAGTCCCGCCAGCCCCCGCCGACTCGACCCCGCCCGAAGACAGAGAAGCCAGTGGAGGCCGACAGAAGCCCGCCCACCACTACCTTACCTCACGGCCGTCGAGGGTACCCAGGCCCGAAGGCCCCTGACCCCGTGCAGTGACCGACCGCTACCTTTGTTAATGCGTTCGAAAATTAGGTGTAGACACCTCTAGGTCCTCATCACTGGGCGAGGCAAACTCCAGTATCGCATAGACACAAAGGACCTGGATCGGACTAAGAGTTCCTCTGAGGCACGATGAGCCGCCGCGTTACCGGCGAGCCTCCGGCCAGGTTCCCCGTGGGGACAGCGTTCGATGGTGGACCTGCCGGCAGACTCCCTCCCAACGGGTCACGGCACGACATGGAGCAACCAGAGCCATACTGGCCTCCCCACGCGACCGCTCCTTGGTCAACGGGGGCACCGCCAAACCCTACCCACCTTAGGGTCGGCTCACAACTGCTTCAGCAGCGGTCCTCGGAGGGATGAGCCACCCAAGTCATAAAGTAACCTGGGCGCTGTCCGAAACCCTCGCCCTTCGGTTGCTCCGGGAGTCCCTGCATGGCGTTCCCGCGAGCCCCGTCGTCACTAGCGAGCACCGAGGACTTTCCACTACAAAGCCCTCACTCCTACCTCAGGCTCCCTCTCAGTCAATTAGTGGATGGGGTCCTATCGCCTTAGCTATCCTTTGCCCAGAGTCACCACCCGGTCTATGACCGGCTCTGGGATCGGACTATGGAGCGTTGCTACCCGGCTTGCCCAGAGAACCCGGTGCCGGAGGTGGTTACGTCAACATCTCAAACCGCTCCCACCTATGCACAACGTCCGTTACCCGTGGCCACCGGACTCTTGGCCTGTCGACCGCAAGTCTCTCGCGGAGTGGCGATTTGTCCCCATCCGGCCCCCTCGCATTCGTACACAACAAACTCTGCCGAGCTTCCGGTCGCCTCCCCCACTCAAGGGGTCGGGTCGGAACCACCCGGAGGGGCGGCCACCTCTGTAAAAATAACAGCATGAAAGATGAACTCTTATAATTAGACGATTGCTTTAAAAAAGGATTTCAATTTTGAAGTTTTTATTTTTTTAATGTTATAATCATCAGATTTTGATGAAATTGCAATGGGACAAAATGGGTGACTTACACTTTCAAACAAAAAAAGAGTTATCAAAATCGGTTCATATTTGCGAAAGTTATGCGTGAACACGGGCAAAACATACATACAGGTCGAATTGATAACCTCCTTCTTTTTGAAGGCGGTTAAAAATAAATAAATAAAAGGGCATTGATTAAATTAACTATTTTAAAAACAAATATTAAAATATAAAAAATGAGCATATAAATAACATTTAAAAAACAATGCGGAATATTTTGAGATTGTAAAATGTACAGGGTGATCTTTTTTTATAGTGACAGTGTTTGGAGCGCCCTGTAGCGCGATCTAATAGCCGAAATGGCACCAAACTTGGTATTTAGACTAATCAAGACATGGGAAAAAGGATTCCGTGAAAAAAATTTAGTTCCAAAAATCGCCGCTAGGGTATTTGTGGCGCTGCTATAGCTTACAATAACGAGAATTATCATAAAACACGGGTATCAAAGGCAAATGCAAATGTTGTGCGATGACAGTGCTAGTAATAGGTGCTGTCAGGTTCTGAGAAACGTCTGCTATTAGAACAATGGTTCTATATTATTTTGTCTTACTATATTATATATTGTATTGTCTGTGTACTGGGAATTTCAAAGTAACATTCTTTCCTTGTCTGAAACTGGATCCGAGCCGGTGAATTGTACAGGGTGGATGAAGGGATAAAGTCATGGAGGGAGAGGGGTTAACGGAGGGAAAGGGGCGACCTTTTGAGATGTCTGCTGGAGATGGGCAGACAAAAGAATTGCTCGAACGAGGGAAAGAGCTGAGAATGTGGTCAGAGTGAAAACCCCCGGATTTATGTTGGGGGAAGAGGAAGAGTTCATTAAAAGCAGAGGGTTGCTATGAAGGAGTCGTTTTTGCTCGGGGAGGGAGTTGACGCCTGGAGCGCAAGGTGCCTGGTTGTTCCTGTGTATAGCTCTTGTATAGAGCTTAGGATTGAGTGAGACTCGCAGTGCTTAGAGCCCATGTGTTGGGGGATTAAGAGTAATCTCCAGTAAAGCTAATTTAACGAGAGTAGAGTGAGAGTGATATAACGTAGTTTAACAGTACACAGCCAGCATTTACTGTATTTAATTTAATGTTGCACCGGATCACCTGCATCCGAGTTTTTAAGTGTAAATAGTGTTTTGTGATTTGTAAATAGTTTGTAAATAAACTGTTAATTTAGTTAATTGAAAGAGTTGGTTTTCATTTAAACAATCCTCTCAGAGCGTGACCGATATCACGTAATCATATCGGTGGTGGCAGCATATAAATAGCAAAGGATTTCTTCAAAGTTGTGCGGACTAAGAGGAAACTCCGACAGGGGCTATAAAAGCAAGTAGTAGACAGCTCCGACAAATAATCTCAACTGAAGTAAACGAGCTCCAGTGGACATGCCTCTCACGTTACCGGAACGTGTGTTACTGGTGAAGCTGTATTATATGAATCAATGTAATGCATCCGCAGCTCTTTGGGAATTTCGAACCAGAAAACAATTACGAAAGGGGCCTTTATCGTTGAATGGTCTTAAGAAAATGATTAAGAAGTTCGAGGAAACGGGGTCACCGACCATTCGCGCTGGGAGAGGACGTAAACAAGTATCAGAAGATGTAATAACTGATATGGCAACTGCAATTGTCGAAGGATTTCAGGGAAGCATTGCTGGTACTAGCAGCGCCCGGGGTATAGCTCGACAATTGGACATGAATTATTCCACGGTATGGAGAGTTTTGCGGCACGTTATTGGATTTTACCCCTACAAAATCAGCCGCTTGCACGAACTGAAACTAAGTGATTATGATAAGCGAGTGACATTCGCTCAATCGTTTCTTGCCAGGGTAGAAATTGATGATGCTTTCCCATGGCACATTCTGTGGGGAGATGAGTGCCATTTTTATCTCAATGGGTCCGTAAACACACAAAAGAGCCGAATTTGGGCTTCTAAGCAGCCCTACACCCTGCATGAAATCCCATTAAATTCCCCAAAAGTCACTGTTTGGTGTGGTTTCACAGCCGAATTCGTAATTGGGCCATTCTTTTTTGAGACCATCACTCCGACAAGACCTGAAACGTGCACCATAAATGCAAAAAGGTACCACGAAATGCTGCAAACGTTTGTTATTCCACAACTTCAGCAAAGAAACCGCCTCCAACAGACAATCTTTATGCAGGATGGTGCTCCGTCACACATTAGTAATAAGGTAAAGCAGCTGTTGCGCCAAAACTTCACTGATGATAGAGTCATAAGCCGGAGTTTTCCAGTTGCATGGCCGCTTCGTTCCCCTGACCTCACGCCATGCGATTTTTGGCTCTGGGGTTATTTGAAATCTCAAGTTTATGTTGGTGGAGTATCAAATTTGTCTATTCTAAAGGACAACATAACAAAGACAGTGCGGAATATTCTTCGTGATATGTTACGTGCGGCAGTGGAGAACGTTGTGCACAGAATGCACGGTGTTATTTTTGAGAACGGTGCTCACATTGAAGGTGGTCTAATTCTTCACAGGGGAAGTTAATGTAGTAAATAAACATTAATAATTTAACTGTACGATTGTATGTGTTAGTATTTTTCTTTTCTCACATTTTATACATTGCAAAGCGCCACAAAATGCCCTAGCGGCGATTTTTGGAACTAATTTTTTTTTCACGGAATCATTTTTCCCATGTATTGATTAGTCTAAATACCAAGTTTGGTGCAATTTCGCCTCGGCTATTAGATCGCGCTACAGGGCGCTCCAAATACTGTCTCTTTTAAAAAGATCACCCTGTATATAACCATTATATAAAATTACAATTCATCATCTTTTTTAAAAATAAAAATCAATAAATCGAGTATCAATACATTACACAGACATTATACATAATAAATCTAGATCAACTATTATTAATTTAACTAATGAATTATTTTAAAAACCTATATTCCAATCACCAATATATGAAGTATTAAAAGTTTAAAACATTTAAAACTGGCGAAAGGAAAATCAACAGGGAGGCGAACGCGTAAAAAGAACAAATAAATAAAGGTATATATGTAGGAAATCATAGATATTTGAAATATTTTGCAAAGCTATTTGTAACTAAAATAATTTAACCAACGAAAAAAGACTAGAAATAATGAATCATTGTCAGCATCAACAAATCCTTTGCACGAAATGTATGATCTCAAAATTGAAAATTCATTAATTCAAAAAGAAAAATTACAAAATGAACTTAAAATGAGATTACAATTATGAATAAAATTGGAACTAATGATTCGTAACTCGTTTTCAAGGGCAATATTACGAAATCACTTGTAAAAAGCTATTAATTTCTGAGGTAAAAATAATAAGCTACAGCTTAAGAGCCTACTTCACTCAATTGGAAAACCGAAATCCTATTTTACAGTTTAAGCGTTGCCACATGGGAGGCGTATCCCAATCACAAAGATTGGCACCTTAAAAGACCAATGATATTTTCTAAGCATGTAATTGACAAACAAAATGGTCACCCCACAGCATAAAAATAGGCTCTCTTTGCCTCTCGGCAAACAGGGGGGGGGGGGGGGGGGTATTTTAGACAACCTGACCGGAAAAAAGTGATTAGCAGACAGGAATGAGGACAGGCTTCCAATTACACCTTCTGAGAAAGCAGATCTCGTGGCAGGTTTTCATTATTGAGAGTGAAAAGTAAAAGTTACTTTTGGGAATTTTACTATATTTTTGTGAAAAATAACATTTTGTAACGAAAGTTAAAATCCAGTTGCTCAAATTTGTACCAAAAACTTCTTTAAATCCTCTTTCTAAATTTTTGTTTTTCGCGATCTAGTTTCATTTACAAATTACACATTTAAAAACACTTTTTTTGAAAAAGAATTTTACAAAGGGGTCTATTTTATTAAAAGGAATTTTATGCAGGGGCACGTTTTATTAAGTTCATTTTTGTGAAGGGTCCCATTTTATTAAATTTATTTTTGTGAGGAGGCCAGTTTTATTAAATTCATTTTTGTGAAGGGTCCCATTTTATTAAATTTATTTTTATGAGGAGGCCAGTTTTATTAAATTTATTTTTGTGAAGGGGCCTATTTTATTGAATAGATTTTTGTGAAGGGGCCCTGAATAGGCCCCATTTTCTATCTGGATCGACCCCTGGAAAGTTGTTCTGAAGTCTAAATAGGTTATTCACCAACACATTTTCAAAATCATATGCATATTTTTAAGTGCACGAAATTTACCGATATTCTTATTCAGATATTAAAAAATCAAATACTTTTTCTCTTTTTCTCATGGAGGCAAAAGACTTCTGAAAACAATGTCAAAGTTGGTATTTTGAGTTGGTTTTAAACACAGAAATCAGGAAACATTTATCATTGGGAAGCAATTCTATTATAATTCCAAATATATTTAATATATATATAAAACGATATTCGAGTGAACATTAAACGTCAGCAAATTTAAAGTTTTTATGTTAGAATGAATCGGAGAGATTCACGTTGTTGAGGCTCTATTATTTATTTTTTATCTAATTTTTTAACAGCTTCAAAAAATGTAATGAAACAATAAATTTCGAAATTTCCTTTTTCATAGAGGGTGTTATTGACATTTAGTGATGAAAATGAAACGTGCGATTGAAATTGAAACGTGCGAAATTTGAAGTATGCAGTTACATTACGGTGAATGAGAAAGAATCAAGTACATTTTAATAATGTTGCACCATTTCAAACATAAGAAAATTGATACGTATTTATGAGGTGCAAAGCATTTATTACTCATTTACAGCACCTCACAAACGAATTCCATTACATAATACATAGTCTACTTAGAAAAACTGATTACAAAATATTTTAATGATGTTACACTGCTTCAAGTATAATGAAAATGATATACATTACTGTGGTTTCACGCCATAACCATATACTTGCTGTAGAATGTGATGTGCGTATCATTTATCGTTCATTTACAGGAACACACAAAATTTAGCGGATACAACACAGAAGTACTGTCTATTAGCTGGAAAGTACGGTTGTCGTTATGATACACATTAAGTTACAAAGTTTTATACACTATTGGGTAAGTGTGAAAGCGGGGGGTGGGGGGATACGGTGTGTCATATACAGGGCTGTACAAATGAAATAAAAATTTTTTAGCCTATTGATGAAAATTAATCCAGCCGAATTTTTGCCGAAAACGAATTTTCGACGAAACTCAGATTTTGGGCCGAAAAAGTAAAAAATGGCTTTTGTGCAGATCGATCTCACCTATCCAATGCAAAAAATAAATAAATAAATAAATAAAATAAATAAATAAATAAATAATAAAAAAAAAATAAATAAAAAATTAAAAAATATTGAAATGCAAACGAGATATCTTTATAAATTTCTTCTATAGGATTAGCATTAGCGAGCGGTCTTTTCGCTTGACTAAAGTAGCCTCTTCTCGGTTGCATTTCAATATTTTTAAATGATTTTTTTTGCATTGGATAGCTGAGATCAATCTGTACAAAGGCCTTTTTTTCTTTTTCGATTTTGTTCAGAAACATTTTTAATGAGGACACTTTCAATTTCGGAAACATTTTCGAAAGTGAAAACATCCCCACAAAAATTTTGGCAGTTAAAGTGGGAAAAGTAAAAAGCGGCCTTTGTGCAGATCAATCTCAGCTATCCAATGAAAAAAAAAGAATTTAAAAATATTGAAATGCTACCGAGGTATCTTTACAAATTTCTTCCTTAGAATTAGCATTAGCGAACGGGTCTTTTCGCTTGACTAAAGTAGCCTCTTCTCGGTTGCATTTCGATAGTTTTAAATGATTTTTTTGAATTGGATACCTGAGATCAATCTGTACAAAGGCCGTTTTTTGCTTTTTCGATTTTGTTTACAAATATTTTTATTATTATTTTAATTAATTTATTATTAATTAATAGTAAGGAATTATTTAATTATTATTTTAATTAATTTATTAATAATTAATAATAAGGAATTATTTTATTAATTGAATTCCTGGTTATTCCAGTCAATCTTTCTAAAAAATGAAAATATATTGGTGTTTACCCACATCACATCAAATATGCTGCTCTGTTGTACAAAAATATTTATAACTATCATAATTATAGTAAAATCCCTGTTAGCTTGGGCTACAGGCACAGGTAGATTTCAAAGTTAATTCATCAACAATTTTACGGATTAAGGGAAATGTGCTTTTTTTCTTACACACACACATACATTTTTTTTTCTTTTTGCCGTAATAGTTGACCTTATCAAAAACTTGTCAATATAAAAGTTTTAGATAATACTAAGAAGATGTATAATAAATTTAAACGGATTTGATATCTTGTGAATTGACGAAGTTATCAATTTTTTCTTCTTCAACCAACTTTTTTTTTTTGTATTTAAATTTTTTTTTTTGTCCTATCGAAAACATAACCAAATTTTATGTTTGTCTTCATTATAATGATGAAAATTATGTCGAGTTAATCAATTAATTCTATTTATATCTATAAATTGAGTTTTTTTTTCTTTTTACTTTAGTCCTTTCTTTCTCTAATTAATAATTTTACATTTTTATAATTTTATGGCTTCATTAAGGAATATTGTATGGTAGATATTCTTTAGGCTATATTGTGTTTTCGTTCGTACGAAACAAAAATTAAGATTCGGTAAAATTTTGAACATTTCTTAAACTTCTGCACTATCAGAACATTAAAAAGTGACGTGGGCTAATTAACCCCGTTATCGGGGCAGGTTGGCCCAGGTGACTTGGTGTCAGTTTGAGCTTCTAAATTAATATTTATAATTAATATTTTCTAGTTGTACCATTGTGACTTCTTCCTGAAAATACACTGTGGTAACATAAAAAGAAATTTAACATCTTGAATTTTATTTAAAAAAAAATAAAAATTAGAAGAAAAAGCGGACCAAGAAAGAAGACTGGCAAAGCATTAACAATTATTTATTTTACATTTTTTTTAAAACTTATTAAAAACATTAATTTTCTATCTTATATGTGATTTTAAAATACTCTTATAAATGAGGCGATACACCTTGACTTTTCTGCCAAAAGCTGATTTGTTGTGTCTTTCCAACTTACCTGAATATTTAACAAAAGTGTTACAGAGTCAGCATTCTTATCTTCGCAAAATGCTTCTAGAGACTACTCTTAGATTTAGCATTAAGATGCATAAAATTGACACATTTTATAATTCTTAGAAACTTATTAAAAGTGGGTCAAATTTTTCAAATAAAATATCTCGGTTGCATTTCAATATTTAAACTAATCCCATCCAAACTAACTCATTTAAACTAATTCAGTAAGAATTACCTAATAAATGATAGAAAAAAAGGTATTATAAACAATTTAAATACAAATGTATTTATTCGCCGCATATATCTATTAATTTTTAATGACACTAGTAACTATTGTTATTTTCTTTCGTTCTCTCTCTCTTTCACCCCCCCCCCCCCCCCTGATGAGTGCAGATGACAAAAAGATATTTCTAGTATCTTTTGAGAATAAGCAATTTCTTCATTTTGATGTTGTATTCAATTAAAAAATCTTTCGGAAATTAAACTTCAAAAGTAGGAAAGAAATATAATAACAATGATAAATCTGTTTTTATTCCAAATCAGTAATGCTTATCTTTATCTTTACTATTATATTAGATGCCTAGAAAAACAAACCGTCTGAAATCAACATCTATTTAGAACATTTCAGGAGCGCATTTTCAATAAAACTTCGTTCTTTGCCCACGAAAAGAAAATTGTTTTTATCAGACACCTAAAGTTGCTTCCAGTGCAGAAAATAGCCACAGGCGGAATTTAACACTATAGGAAGACTTTCCCGTTTAGAGACTCCCCGCTGATTAACCAGGTGTCGTCTGAAACCCCCCTGTATTAAGGCGTTAACCTTGTAGAGGCGGATCTTGGAGCACTTTCGTCTGTTAAAAATGAAAGCGTTTCAACTTTTTATAAATGTAGCATAGATTTTTAAAATTTAAAATCAAAATAAAAAGCATTTTTAGAAAGCTTAATTATTAAACCATGCATGCCACTTTACGAAATTTTAAAATGTCCAACAGATTTTTCGCGATAAGGTAGTAAAGGCAAATCGTTAAACAACCTACAATAAAGCATCTAGAACGCCTTAAAATTTAAAAAAATAAATAAGATTTTAAAGTGGCCTGCATAGTTTAAGAGTACAGCTTTTGAAAGCTACAAAAAATATCAAATTCAATCAAAATGCAAAAAATAACAGTTATAAATTTCTCCCATTGAAATAAAATTAGCCGCTCTATTTCGGAGCGTTACTGAAGTAGGGCCTTAAATGCTTATTTCCACAATTGCCCGATTAACCACTACAAAAAAAAAATGAAAGAAATATATAATTAATCAATATGTAAAACCCTTACAGAACAATGTCATACACAATAGAAATAAAAATGAAACATACGAGTTAAAAACTTACTCATCAATAGAATCAGAAATTTTTTTAAATATCATACTTGAATCGAAATTTTGCATCCCCACAATCACAGCAAAAACTCCCACACGTGCCATATTAATGGGTTACAATTAAAAGCGAATTCTGGCAGTTCAGAATCATCACACCAAGGGAATAATATTATTAATAATATAAATATTATATATATATATATAACAATTAAATAAACAATACCGACCACCCTCAAAATATATATATATTACTCTTTTTACACAAAAGGCTGATTTAAAATGATAAAAAATAACCTTAAATTGTTTAATTTTTATTGACAAATTGCAATCATATTCTTACTTTTTCGATCGTTCAGCGCAATTAACAATTGGAATAAAAAAGTTTCTTTAATATACAAGGGAATCTAAGCTTTCGAACGATTTGATAAAACGTTTCTCTTATAAAGATCAAGCTACATAAAGTATTTTTTGGAATAATCAATAAGGGCACCACTTCCCCCCCCTCCCCCCCCCAAAAAAGTTATATATATTCGATACAGTAAACTAAAATCACCAATATATATATATATATGTCCGAGAGAAAGAGAGTGTTAAAGACTTGATATTTACAAAATTCCTCATATTATGTAGTAACAGAGGTAACTTACTTTTCTTATGAGCTTTTTCTGAAAAAGAATGAAGTGCCTTTAATGGGAAAAAATTCCAAGTGATATAATACTTTTATAAATGACACCTATAATGTGTGTTTAAGAACATAAGATGTAACACATTACAAAGAAGAACAATGATAATATTCTTGTTCATAAGTTAGTACATACGTTAGTTTTATACTTATTTTTTTCTTTGATAAAGAATAAAATTACTTTTATTTTTCTCCTATATCTAACTACTTATTTAATATATTACAGGTATTTCCAATTTAATTTATCTGCACTTCAATACTAACCTAAATATTTTGCTTATCGTACAATGTAGGTGAAGTATATAACAATGAGAAATTTTGGATGGTTATATTAGTCACAAGAGCTGTTACACATTTTTAGGAAGGTATTTGAGGCACCCTGAAATTTGTGCCACAACTTCTTTTGTAATTGGCTGAATACAAAATCGAATGTCTGGCTGAAGGATCGTGGCCCAAAAATTGTGCCAGACACGTGTCAAGTGCCATTTTTTTTGACTACCCAAAAAAGGTATTTGAGGCACGCTGAGATTGAGACAAAATAATATTTATCCTTAGAAAAAAATATTTTGAAAACGACAGACACTTTAGTCGGCCCAAAAACTGTGCCAGACACGTGTCAAGTGCCATTTTTTGACTACCCAAAAAAGGTATTTGAGGCACGCTGAGATTGAGACAGAATAATATTTATGCTTAGAAAAAAATATTTTGAAAATGACAGACACTTTAGTCGGCACAAAAACTGTGCCAGACACGTGTCAAGTGCCATTTTTTGTCTGGCACAGTTTTTGGGCCACGATCCTTCAGCCAGACATTCGATTTTGTATTCAGGCATTACAAAAGAAATGTTGCACAAATTTTCAGGGTGCCTCAAATACCTACTCAAAAATGTTCAACAGCTCTCCTACTATATACTTCAGTATTTAACTACGATGGTTAATTATCGTTAAGTTTGCATTAAACAGAAAGAAAACAATAATTTTTAAATATATTCCGTAACTGAGTAAGCTCTTGTTCAGTGCTTTCACTTCTTAAGTTTCTGTATTACATTCTTTTGCTTATAATAGCGATTGGAAAAAATTGGCCTCATTACTGTACAAAAATCCAATAACCTTCCTGGAAAACAATGATGGGCAGTTGGTTGCTCCAAAACAATCGCCTGGAAAATTCTGGTTTTCTATTCTGAAACACTCCAGATCAAAGTTGACCACAACAGTATGTGAATCGAGTTTCTTAAATGTTTCTGATATTTTGAATAAACATTTCTTGAAAATATATTTTGAAACTAGCTGCTAGTTATTTCTTAGGAACTTTTCTGTATTTTTTTTTTACAGGGATTTTCATAATATTTTAAATCATGTAGCAATGCAGAACATAATTTTGTATTACTAAAATGATAATTCAGATTTAATAATATGCAGTTGTTTAGAAAAAATAAAATATTGAAACGTTAAGATCAATAATTTTATATTTTAAGAGTAGCAGGAATTTGTAAGAAGTAAGTTGAAAAATAAAATTTACCACGTTGCTTAAAATGTCTTATTGAGAGATGCATACGAATAACATACAGACTACGAAAATCGAGGATGCTCATTCTTATAAAGTATGAATTGTTCAAAGAAACGAGATCCCCCCCCCCAAAAAAAAAATTATATATATATATATGGGGCATTCTCAGAATCTTTTGACTTTTGGGAAAAAAATCTGACAAAATTAAACTTGCTAAAATAACATTTTAATCTGATAGACGAATGCCTTAATGATTCAAAATAAAGAAAAATGGTCAGCAGCGAAAATTTTTTTATTTAACTGAGGTTTAAGTTAAACTTGCGAGTTTAATTTTCCTTACCATTTTACCCCTATAACTTTTTTTTTTTTAAATTTTTACTTATAATGAATTTGCATAGTACCCACAGGACATTCAAATAAGAAATAATAATAATGTAGTACTTTTAATACAGAATTTTTGTATAACATTTTCTTAAAGGGGTGTTAACACTAGAACGCCCGGAAGGAGTCGATTCGACTCCGACCATATGATTAAATGTCAATTGGAACCAGAAATTCTTTAACAAAATAAGTTAAATTTTAAAAACGCAGATTTACGTTAAATAAATCAGTCAAATAATTTTAAATAAAAATTTTGGTGTCAAATATTTTTATGAAACGTGAGTAAAATTTCCGGGCGTTCTAGTGTTGAAGAAGGGACGGTAAGGTAAAAATAGGGGATGGTATTGGAAAAAAGGGACGGTAAGGAAAATTACCACCTATTTTTAGGAAAATCATGTTAAGACTAAGTGATAGCCACAATGTTCGTTGATTTTTAGAAACCGTTGTTAACATTGGATTAAATTAATTATTTTTTTAATTTACCTCGAAAAGTGAAGGAATAAACCTTGGGGACGGTGAGACAACCAATAAAGCCACGATGCTTGAAATTGATATTTAAATACTGATTTAAATTCTACAGTAAATTTCCTGCCAAAGAATTTTAGACATTATTTTTCAAGCATACTTCTGCATGAGAAAAAACTTGAAAAAAATTCTGTGGCTGCATCTAAAATGATTTTCTGTATAATTTTAGAAGAGGGATGGTAAGGAGTCTAAAACCCAGGGACAGAGTTTAAAAAATAATAACAACCCTAAATATGTGCGCAGGTTAATTTTTAGCTACATATTTATATAAAACAATAATTCCAGTTTCAGAAAACAATTACATAGAATTATTTTTATTGAAACAATTTTATCGAGGCAGCTCCAAACTTAAAAATCAGCATCAGGGACACGGGACGGTATAGGAGTTTTCCAGGTGTTTGGACCCCCAACATCGTCCAAAACTTATTTATCTCGTTAATATTGTTGTGTAATCATGCAATGGGATGTTCCCCAGTATATGAAATTAAAAAAAACACAATAAAAGTGTATTAAAATAAAAATTATTATTCAGGGACAGGAAAGTCAAAAGATTGTGAGAATGCCCCATATAACTTTTTTAGAAAGCAATCAAAAGCATTTCTGTCGTTACGGATTTTTGTGTTTTATTTTTTTAAATAATTTAATATTGTGACCTGCTTAAACAATGTATTTAAATCTTGAAAATATTATTAAAAATCTTAATAAAATAACAGAATTCTTCAAATTTTCAGACTTATCACTTACAACTAATGCATATTGAAAAAAGGAATTCATCAGAAGTGTTACACATGCTTGCGTTTTACCTCTAAAAACGAATTTCTTAGTACAAAAAAAGTACCAGCACAAATTTCTCATTAGATGCAGTGTTGCCATATGGGCTACATTTTTTAAATCAGATTCTTGATTGGCACCACTTTTTTGAAATGGTAAAATGCGCTTTCTTTAATGACATATTAATTAAGGCTAAAACAAAGGGGATTTTACCGTTTCAAAAGAGTGGTGCCATTCAAGAAGTCTGAATTAAAAAAAAAGTAGCCCACTGGCAACACTGATTAGATGTTATATACTTTACTTACCGGTAACAGCTATAGCTTATAATGTAACTCCGTTCACGTAACATTTAAATGAGAATAAATGTATTAATTAAGAAAACAATCACTCAGGATAATTAAAAAGATATACCATTAACCAACTCTTTATCACATTTTAGAGTAGAAAATGGTCTCAATTTGTATATTTATGTTTTCATATATAGATTAATTTAAATTCATGCGCCTGAAATTTCATACGCATTGTCTAAGATTAAGTGTCAATAAATTAAATTTACTAAAGGAATTATATAACTATCAGAAAAGGATAACTGATTAATACCAGGATTTTTTCTTGCGCCTTTTCCTAATCAAGGTGTCTTTAAAAATATGCAGGAAGCACAGAACAACAATATGGTTGCAGTCTCCTTCTGAATGGTGGGCACTGTTGCTTGGCAACGATGGTTAAGAAAGAAGGTTTTCGAATTTTTAAACTGAATGTAGAAATGTGGAATACAATTGGTTTTCAAAACGGTTAAATTATTATTGTTAATTTTAATTTGAAAGTCAATTTGAAAAAAAAAAAGGAAGCAACGTTTTCCCAATATATATATATATATATATATATATATATATAGATAGATATAATATATATATAAAGACAAATTTAATGAATCATCGGATAAGTACATGTCTTATGCAGTTTCACTCCATATTTCACGATGATAACTTAATTACAAACTTTCACGCGATACCCAATAGTTCTAAAAACGCTATTTTGAGTAAAACGCATTAACCCTTTATGTACTGAATCATGAATTCGTGAAAATTTTATCTTCTAAAGTATTTTTTGTGAATTGTTTAAACTATTTTAGAAGATTTACATAATCATTTAATAAATTTTAGAAGGATTTTTGAATGATTAAATGATTTAGAAGGATTAATTAAATTTGAATTTATAAGGATTTTATGCAATATTTATAACCCCACACAAATCTTTTACTTTAAACATTTTTCTGAGTATTTTGTAGAATTAGGAAATTTACAAATATAATGTTCTTACAATATAAATATAGAAATATTTCCGAATTGAAAAATCCCCCCTCCCCCATCCCTCAACGAGACGAAAGCTGAAAAGAAGCAAAGGCAAAAGAAATAATCCTTTTAAAAATATTTTTGTTTAGAGTAACCAATAATGTTTTTGGACAACGATAATGTAATGTATCTATAACTTATTCTAAACTGTATTACAACTAATCGATGTATTAAATGAATTTTATAACAAGTTATTTTAATGGTACTTATAAGTACCGTCAGCAGATAAAGGGTTAAAAAGTTCTGGAAGATGTACTTGCGCTTTGGCAAACGACACAAACAAAAGTCTGTAGAATCACCGTTATTTCAAACTGAGCGTTAAGCAAGGCGACGTTGGAAACGGAAGAAAACATTTTTAACGGGACGTTCTTCCGGAAAACTTTCAAAAAATCAATTTTTCTTTTTCTATTGTTTTTAACCCTTTAAGTCTTTAGAATATGTCTCCAAAACAGGTTTTTGTTCCACCCAATATTTAAGTCGTGAAAACAAGTTTGGCGGACCATTGTCACACTGACAGAAGAGCTATTCAAAAACTTAAAACGCATTTTGCTTGAAATATTTATTTTGAATAGATGTACACTGTCACGCTTAAACCGTTGATCTATCTACGGTTTGCTTTTTGCATATTAAACTAGTTTTTCTTTGGAGGTTAAAGCTTAAAAAAATTAAAATTTTGAAGTTTTTTTTTTTTTTTTTTTTACATTTTCGAAATTGAAACTTAGTACCAAAAACTTACCCCAAACTTCAAACATTCATTTTGCAGCCGAATCTTTGGTGGAATTTTTATTTATCTTTTCAGTTTCAGGTTTGGAGATCTAATTTATCATATTTTAGGAATCTATGTGAATTTTTTGTTTCAGGTGATTATTAAGAGCGCAATCACGTACACCCAATTATTGTGCACGCCGCCGTGCGTAGTGAAGTTGTAGGAGCTTATATCGATTAAAATATCGCCATTTTTAAGATACAATATTCACACATATAGTCGAAAGTATAATAAATTCAATGCCAAAAACCATTTTTTTCTATGTGTATTATTTCATAAATAAATAAATAAAATCTGAAAATTCCCTAAAAGTCAAGCTGTATCAAGAGATACTCCTATTAATCTAAAAAAAAAAAAAATGATTTTTTGAAGGTTTTACACAGGAATCTCCTATAAAGCAGAAAAAAAATAATTCCCCCTGCTCAACAACGCAAAACTTTCTGATGTATTTTCTGACTGATTTTTTAACGCAAAAGCATGGCCCTTGCAGGTATCATTATTGAAGTTATTTGTCATTTAACATATTCTTTCATTTTTCGATACATTAACCACATCTTGAGTTATAAGCGATTGTAGTCTCGCAACATCAGTTTTTTCCTTTGCTGTCACGTCTGAAAAATCCGGATCAAAACGTCAATTTTAGCATTTTCTGAAAGATATGTTTTTACCAAAAGATGGTAAAAACGGTTGATTACAAGATTTCTGAATCAGAACACTTGCCAGTTTCATGCGCTTGCGAACAAGTACGAATAAAAAAATGTGTCAGAAAGTGGGCCGTTCAAGGGTAGCCTTAAGGAAAGAACTTCTAAAAGAAAATGAGACGAATTCACGATTATTTTTGTGCCAGAAAACACTTATAATCTTCACGGAATTTTGTTGTAACCATGGATTACCTAACATGTAAACTTTCGCATCGAGATTCTCATCTTTGTGACAAACAAACTTAATTGCATACAAACTAACATCTAAAAAAGTTAAAAAGACTTTTATTTAAAAAATAAATATTTTTGAAACAGGGGAAATAAACATTTATTAATTAAAACTTGAAGCACTGCAAAATATATTTGAATATTTTAAAATCACTATATACGATCAAATATAAAATTTACAGAGTATATCCTTCGATATATTAAGTTATTCACGGTTAAATTGTTTTTCTTCCCCGTTTATCACTAATTCAATCAAGATATACCACGGTAACATTTAGGTTAATTTGCCTCAAATGATTCTAAATTACTTGAAGTTTCACGCTTTATTCATTTAAAATGACATTTAAGATTATTGCACGTCTTATCTGAACGTTACTTAATTATCCTTCGATTTTCATAATATCTTTCAAACTAATGAATTAATATCTCCAATTAGTCATTTTAATATTTTATAAAGCTAATACATTATATTATTATCTAGTTAAAACAGTTTTTATAAGTGTCGAACTCAAAAATGCATATGCATGCAAATGTATTCATGCGTGCAGAAACTTAAAATAAACATATATTTACTAATACATTTATTAATGCACCTTTTAAAATTATTTTTGAAATTCTAAATCTGAAAAAATCCCACATGGAAGTAAAAAAATTAATAATTTAGAAATTAATGCTTGAGAAATTAATAATTTACCTTTAGATTAAAGTTTATATATAGTATATTAAAAAACTTTGCTAAAAAGCTGCATTTATCGGATATAGTTTCATCACTAAAAGTACATAAAATAAATGTTGAAGAATATACTAGTAATATATATATGTATGTATGTATGTATATACTTTTGTGATAATATTTTTATTTACTATCTCAGACATCTAGAATAACATTTCTATATTAACCTGTGAAATTTACACCATTGCTAATTCGCACCGAACTACATTTCAGATGTCAGCGTTTTTTAAAAATGTGCTTTTATAATTTGCATGTTTCATTAACAAGATAAAATTTTTGATAAAAATAAATATCATAGTTCTATTTCTTATTAAATTTCGTATAGAAATCATGTTTTATATTCAATTATCACTATATTGCCAACAATTTTATATGCATTTGAAGTTACGGAATCTCAAAGGTTCTGAACCGAATTATGTAGTCCACGGGTTTAACAAGCAGCTTCTTATGTAAAGCAAGTGATTCATTAAATTTGTCTCTTGCTATAATGATGCACAAATTGTGTTTATTTGAATAATGAACTGAATCTGAAATTTGATTGGTTTCATTGAGTAATTTGAAGACTTATATGTCCCCCTCCCTTCATCAAGATTAATTTTCAGATTTTTGAAGGCTTATCTTCGTGTGCCATTGGATAATAGTTTGAAAATTTGAAAGTTTTCTTTCAAAAATTTACCGTAATTGCTAATTTCCGGTAATGCAATGGCTACGTGTTTCTGAGGAACAATGCTGCCCAATTGTTTTTTCAAAGACGTTTCAAAAACCGTTATCGATGTCCCATTATTTGTGAATAAGATAAAAGATATGACTCACAAATGTTCGTATAACAGTATGATAATTTAAAGCAAAATATTTAAGAGGTGGCTTTATAAATATTATTTAAAATTTATGCTTTTCAAGCATCAAAGCAATAAAGAATCATATCAGAACCTTTCAATTTTACAAATAGATTTGACTTTATTTGAAAAACCAATAACAATATATAACTGATTATTAGCTGAGAAAAATAACACCAAACATTATACAGTAAAACCTCCCTAAAGCTACCACGTTCCGTTCCAATAAAAAAATGGTCGCTCCTAGAGGTGGTCTCTTAATGGAGGTCATGTTTAAATATAGATTTTAATTGTTGAAAAAAGGTAACAATTAATGTTACTAAAATTTATTTTTCACATGAGGAAAAAATATGAAAATTTAAGTATCAAAACACAAGTCAATTACATAAGTTAATTACTGCAGAGGTTAAAAAATGAATACATGGACGTTTGCTTTGACGATTTTACAGTTTTATAATTTTTATTTCCATGTCCTTCCGAAGTTCAGTAAATAAATGCATTTTTTTGTGGACGGGAACAAATAATGACAATTTCATTACTTTATCTATTTCTTTGAGAGTTTTACGACAGAATAGGGCAGAGGAGTTTATTGACAGTCATTCTTAATTTGTAATCAGAGTTAAATTCATTGACTAAAAAGGCACAAAGGGGTTTAAACACTTAAAAGTTACCGGGATAAAAAAAAAATGAACTTAGTTTAGAAGTTTGATGAATAATGCACTCTCCGGAATTATTTTTTTTAATAAAAACTTCTTCAAGCGACGAGGAAAAAAGGAATTTATTTCATTTTCTTCAAAGAAATCGATCTCTCATGGAGGGAGTTCAACTGGGATTGTCTCTAAATGGAGGTAAAATTAGTATTGAGCCAATGGGAATAAATTTCGTTCCATGAAAAAATGGTCGTTCAGGGAGGTGGTCGCACACGGAGGTTTCACTGTATTTACATTTTAGTTGCGCAAGTTGATTTTGTTTCTCCTGATGAAAAAAAAAGAGATATAAATTTTGAACCTTTATTGATAATGTTGTAAGGGTCTTGCAAGTTTGAGAAGATGAAAAAACTTCGGTCATTTTTCAGATGGCAAAATATTTCCAAGGAAAGAGATCCTGTGTTTGAATCTCGGAGAACATATTTCAACGGATATCACATTCACCTGTGCATAAATATTTCTGGACCAGTTGGATTACATACATGCATACAGACACACACACTATGACTCTAAAATCCATAAGTAATTTTGCCTTTCTTAATATACTTCGCCAGACCTTCCGATCCACAGTGGGACGTTTTGAGGATCTAGGTGGACAAACTTATTGCGTTGAATTATGATTGGGGTTTGCTGGATTTTCGAATGTATCACTACTAAAATACTATTATATTTAATATTATATTTAACAACACTGTGTCAGAATACAAATATAATGCGTCATAAAGAATGTGTGAAACATACTTATTCCACTAAGGAAATAAAAAAAAAATAAAAAAAAAAAAAAAAAAAGAAAAAAAAAAGAAAAAAACGATTTAGTGCACACGTGTAAGTTAACATTCATTTCTTTTTTGATTTTATTTTCTCAGATTAGCTCCACAGATTTCAAAGTGATCGACAACCGATTTCACTGATCTACCAGGATGGCTTTTATTTGCCCCCTTTTCGCCTTCTATTGCTTGAATAAGACAATCCGGCAAGTGAAGGATTTCTTGAAACTACGCGGAATCGTACTGATAAAAACATTGCGTACTTCTTCCAGATCTAGACCATTTTTGTTGAATTTCAAAACAAAATCTCCGGACACGCGATTTAAGACTCGTAAGAGTGTCTTCAGATAATGGAGGATTTCCTAGTTTTTCCAATAAAAACGAAAGGATAGCTTCAAATTTGAATTTCTTTGACTTGCCACTTATAGGTCTACAACGGATTGACGAGAAATTTGTGTAGTCATCCTGAAAAATAAAAGTTTAACAATAAAAACATATTTTAAAAACAAGCTTTTATGTTTTGTGTGACCCTGTAGAAAATATAAATGCTACCCAAATTAATTTCAGTTGAAAAAAATGCTGTTGTGTAAATCAAACTATATAAATTTTATTGAATTTGAAATAAAATTTCTGCTTCTAGACGATAATGTGTCTGAATTAAATTTGTGGTCCTGTATAAGAAATATAACTGCTACGCCCTTTATTTTCAACATATTTCAATATTCTATTGTCCATCTCAATAACCTATATTAATTTTGTAGAAATTGAATTAAAATTTCTGCTTATAAGCAACAATCTTTCCACAACCTTTTCTGTGGGCCTGTAAAAAATGCATAATTACTACGTTCCCTCAAATTATAATATAATTACATTGTCATCGGAAATACACATATAGGCAAAGTTTCAGCTCAATTATATAATTAAAAGTGGTTCAAAATTGACTTGCAAGATTTGAACTAATCTTATGCATGGCCCTGTAGAAAAAACGCAACTGCTACGTTCCATAAATTATAATAATATTACATTGTCATAAGAACTACATATGTAAGCAAAGTTTCAGCTCAATTGGATAATTGGAAGTGGATTAAAATTAACATGGAAAATTTATAAACTTTTGTGTAGCCCTTTAAAAACAGTATAACTTCTACGTTCTTCAAAATATAATTATGTTATATTGTCATTGAAACTACACATAGGGGAGACCGGGGGAATGCCGCCAACCCGGGTTATGCCGCCACCCCACCTAGTTTAAAAACTAAGGGCAGTTTGAGATAGTGAATGTGCCTGCACTATAGTGGCCAACAATATAAACAGTGCCTAAAGTGAGAGTGACTTTGCTGTACGTCGTTCGTTTGTTCTAGTAAAAAATGTAGTTTTCATTTAGTTGCTTATTATTTTGGCGCTTCAAATGAGTAGAGATAAGCGCCTTTTACAGTAACATTAGGTATTTAAGATAATATGACCCGTAATCTACATGCATTTGCCGACATTTTGATGCAATGTGTTGAACAAGTTCGGTTCTTCTTTCGGTTTTGCTTGGGGATTTCCGCCATATTGTCCTCTCGGGGTAATGCCGCCGCAATGCAAATCGAGTGAGAAATGGCCTCATTTTAATGTAGTGGAGCTGATTCAGTAGAGTGACTTTTCCAATATGAAGTAAATTGTAAGCTTAACAATTATTCTGCTCAATTACATTGCTTTTTAACTATTTTCAGTAGATTATGCGTTTCCTAGTATCCATTTGATGCGTGTACTAGGTCATTAAAGAGTGGCGGCATTACCCCGGTACAGTGGCGGAATTACCCCAGTGTCCTGGGTAATCCCGCCACTGTGCAGAGGTTTAAAAAATATTTTTTTATGTATGCTTACTTTACAGTTATGATCACGGTTAAATTTATACAGATACTAAAGATCATGATTCAGCTTTAGAATTTTTACTATTAAAAAATAAACATTTTTTCGAGGTGAAAAAAATTAAATTCCCTTAAGGTGTCGCCATTCCCCCGGTCTCCCCTATATTCCAAGTTTCAGCTTATTCGGATAATTAAAAGTGGTTTAAAATTGACTTGCAAGATTTGAACTAAACATACATACATACGCTGCAAGTTAATATAAAGCTCGTTTATTAATAAAAACTTGAGAATTTTGAAACTTTTGCAGGAGTTTTCTAATACTTTAAGGATGATACTTAGATTTAAAAAAATGTTCATTGCTTAATACTGTGTTAAAAGTCACGATAAAGTTTATAAACAACAACATCGATCATCTAGAATCCCAACCTCTGATAAAAGTAGTTAAGCAGATTTAATGGCGCTTATTTGCAAATAACAATAGGTTAAATCTTACCTTGACAAACATGTGACATATGTGCAGTAAACTCGTACTTTCAAATAAAATAGAATAGTCAGGACTACAGCGACCAGAATAAATAGTGTGGAAATCTGCTATCCAAACAGCGTTAAAATTTGTATCCTTTAAATATGCAATGATGCTGAAATCCAAAGAGCCGATCGCAGCGACATCTGCAGTATATTTTCAAATTTCAATTTAAACATTGTATTATTACAGCGTCTAGACCAAATATGGCGAACCTTTTTGAGTATGCGTGCCAAAAATTTCAACATTATTACGTACGAACATTCTAACGTGGCAGAAATATTTTAACTTAGATAAAATTGAATAATTAATTTTTACAGAATTTTTACTTAAATATTTTTACACTTTTACCAAGTTCGATTCCTAACTTATTTATTATGCTGTATTTGCTCAATAATATAGCCATGTCGCACCGAATTCCGTATTAATAGGAGGGAGTATCAATAAATTTTTGGCCTCACACAAAAGTAATTGAGTGAAATTTATGAAATTGCTACATTTTATGAGTCCTTTTCTATATAGTCAGTGTGCTCACTGACTATATAGATACAGAATATATAGATAGAATATATTGATATAGAATATATATACCCCCTCCCCCCAAATTTGACCTCCGGGGGTCACTTTTCTAAATTTTCGGGACATCGTTCATGCTCCCCGGGGGGCAAATTCGGGGGAGGGACTCGGGAGGTGCATAGCATGAATAAATGGTCACAGGCCTTTCCAACAATATGTCACTTGTGGGGGTCGGCAAAAGTTAGAAAAACGCCCCCTTTTCGGTATATCGCGGCTACTGGAATACATCCTCCCCCTCTCTTTGAAATACCGTTTGCAGAAATGCATGACTGTGCACGGTGACTATATAGAAAATGACAAACACAATGTAGCAATTTCATAAATTTCACTCAATTATTTCTATGTGAGGGCAAAAACTTATTGATACACCCTCGTGATCTATAAATGAGTTTTTCTTTTGCTGTATACTTTCGAATCAGATCATTTTTAGTTCTTCAGGTGGAAGCAGGTTCAACAGATACATAATTACTTACACTAAGAGTTAAATTCAATTTTTAAAATTAAAACCTAAATATAATAAAACTTAAAGTAACTTAAATCCCTAAATCTAAGTAAAATAAAACCTAATCTGAAGTAGAAGCGTGTCAGTTAGGTATATTACTATGGACTCTTAAAATTTAATTTAAAAAAATAAAATCTTTGAAATTGGATACAGAAGCAGAATGATTTGGAAAACACTATATGTTGAATGGTTTGGCGAGAAAATGACGCTACAGGGCGCTTTCATTGGAATTTATAATATCTTAATTCATTCAAACGCAATGGATTATTTTAAAGTAAATTATATACTGTCACATAAAACTATACTTTTTGCAAAAAACCCCATAAAATAGATAGTTCTCTATAAACTGAATATAATCTATAAGATTTTTCTCGTGCCAGAGAAGTTTTCTTACGTGCCAAGTTCGGTACGCGTGCCATAGGTTCGCCATCCCTGGTCTAGACCAAATCGTCCTGGAGTTGTAGAAAATCTGCTGCAGATGTCGCTACGATCGACTCTTTGGATTTCAGCATCGTTTAGCATTTAAGGGATCCAATATTTTAGCACTTTTTTAAGTATTACTGGGATAACCGATTTCCACACTATATGTTCTAGGCGCTATAGTCAGGACGCTCTTTTGAACTTACAGGAAGCTAGTGCAACCGTTGAAACTCCCTCAAATCAACTACGCAAACAGCTACTTTACGGGTGCAGAATCAACATCTCGGATTTTCCGACAAAACGCGTACGGATCCCAACAAAAGAAACATTCAGCTACCAGTATACGAGGTCATGTTAAATTCCGAGATAATCGGTAAAATGAAATTTGTCGACATAGATCATAAAACGTACCATTGTGTTATCCCTGGCTTTTAATTCATAATTTATAACTTGGTTTTATGCAAGGTCTTTCTCTACCTCTACCTCTACCGACCATCTCTTCTCTCACCTTTTTTCCGTTAACTTTCCATTAATATTTGGAAATTTTTCCAGAGAGAAACATTCGCCTTGAATACAATATTTCAAATGAAAATCAAATTTCAAATTATTTTTGCTTAAAAGGCGAAAAGACCAACTTAGTGAAAAAGATTCCATGCCGGGAATCGAACCCGGGTCATCAGTATAGCGCACTGACGTTCTACCGCTAAACCACATGGAACGATACCCAGCCTGGAACTTCTCACTATTACAAGTTGGCAAGGCTACAAACGCAGCACAAGATGGAATATTTTCCGTGAGCCACCAACATGGGGCAAACACAGACACTTAATAACAGACACAATTAAGTGTCTGTGTTTGCCCCATGTTGGTGGCTCACGGAAAATATTCCATCTTGTGCTGCGTTTGTAGCCTTGCCAACTTGTAATAGTGAGAAGTTCCAGACTGGGTATCGTTCCATGTGGTTTAGCGGTAGAACGTCAGTGCGCTATACTGATGACCCGGGTTCGATTCCCGGCATGGAATCTTTTTCACTAAGTTGGTCTTTTCGCCTTTTAAGCAAAAATAATTTGAAATTTGATTTTCATTTGAAACTTTCCATTGTGTATATTTTTTGTTCTTCTGTCATCATTTATTATAATTAGGTGGCCTAGTCACTGCATTCTTCTTGTTTTAAGGGTATTTATAATGTCTTTTTCGGTGTTTGATTTCCATGTTACATTATTTTGCCATGCATTGCCCTCTTTAAATGATTCCAAAATTTGTTTTACGAACTTCCTTTTCTGAGTAACTTGTAATTTTCAGTTTCTTATTATTTTATGCACAATTCTAAAACAAATTAACAGTCTCTAAAAATTTCGAAGGTTGGTATATACCTTTAAATTTTTTTTTATCATTCGCTCCAAAAAAGTCATTTTTACTAGGATTTTGTAGAAAACAGGGAAAATACCAGATGTACTTAAAACTGAATTCTTTATCATTACATTTTAAGTTTGTTATTATTTTATGCACAATTCCTAAGCCAACTAGCAATCTATGAAAATTTCGAAGGTTGGTATATACTTTTTCAAAGTGTTTTATTATTTACTAAAAAAAACTAATTTTACTATCATTTCGTAGAAAAGAATGAAAATGAGCTGAAAACTCATGCGCACAAGGACCACGAACCAGGCCTGCCTAAAACTGCATGAGATAGAATTATTAAGAATTACATTTAAAGTTAGTTATAACTTGTGCAAAATTCCAAAATAAATCAACAGTCTGTGAAAATTTCAAAGGTTGGTTTCTTAGATAATTTTTCAAATTGTTTTATCATTTCATCAAAAAATAAATTTTTACTATAACTTTTTTTAAAAATAGAGAGAAAATACCACATGCGCTTAAAACTGTTTGAGGTAAAACTCTTCGTCATTGTTCCGGCTAATTCTCTAAACAGCTACTTAGTCAACTCATGCTCTGTTTGAACTGCACACTTCTGATCTGAAATGAACTAGTCTTTTGTTGATGTTAGAATTCCTTTGATGCAATGCCTCGAATGGCGCTTAATAGATTTTCAATGTTATTTCCGTTACTAAATGCTTGTTTTGTGCCGTAAAAACGGTCGATTATTTGTCGAATTAGATACCACTGAACCTAATAGACGCTAGATTTGATTTGAAATGAACATTTGGATTAAGTCGATAAGAATGGAACATTTTTGGTGCATCGTGCCGTTAAGTTTCGATGTGAAAAAGATTATTGCGTGATATAATGAGTGTTTCTGTCGTTTCGGCATCAAGTTGATGAGTTGATTATTATTATTATTTTATTTTTTGAAAATGAATGAAAATAAAGAAAGAAAGATGCGTGATACGCATCGAAATCTATTAAATAAACTGTTAGAAGAAATTGAGCAGTATTTAGCTAGTGCTGAATATTCTTTAGAAAATTTAGAAGAATTAGTCGATAAATTAAACGTCAAATGTAATACTATTAAGGATCATGATAATAACATTTTAAGCCTAAGAAATGCGAAAAATGTCGAAAATGAAATCCTGAATATTGATGTGTATGACCAGAGAATAATATCTTACAGAGATAAATTAAACTGTAAAATTAAAAGTCTAAATTTTAATGGGAATATTACTAATAGTAATAATATTGATTCAGTACGGACATGTCATACTACTACCGAATTAAAAAAAGTACAATTGTCTAAGCTACACATAAATCAATTTTTTGGTGAACAGGATAAATTTTTAGAATTTTGGAACCAGTTTGAATTGGCAATAGGCAAAAAACCACGTCTAACTGAAATAAAAAATTTACGTATTCGAAAAGTTTCGTTTCAAGAGTGGCTGCAAACACGATTAGTGGTTTTGGATTAACTGAAAATAATTATGCGGTGGCCGTATCGCTTTTGAAAGAAAGATATGGTAGGCATGACATGCTCCTACATGCTCACTTAAGTAATTTATTAAATATGCAAGGTTTGAAAAGTTCTTCTGACACTGGTGGTTTAAGAAATTTGTACGATAAATGTCTAGTACAAATTCGAAATTTAAATCGTTGGGTGTAAAATCCGATACATACAGTGGGTTACTTTGCTCAATATTACTGAAGTCAATACCCACAGATTTAACATTAGAATTTAATAGAAATCTAAAGGACGGTGAAACATGGAATATAGATAAACTTATGAGATTTCTTAAAAATGAAGTTGAAAGTAGCAAAAGGGTGTCAACTATCCATTATTTAGATGCTAAGAAATCATTTTCTAATGATAATAAAATTGAATATTGATCAAAATGTACTGATAAACAATCGAAATGTAAGCCGTGATATCAATATAATACGAAAGAATATAAACAAAATAATGTTTCAGCTAATAAATTAATGACTTCTGTAAATAAGAATTTGTGTTTATTCTGTAATAGTGTTGATCATAATAGTGAAATGTGTAATACTTTAACGATCAGAAGAAAGAAATATTAAAAAAGCAGGGAAGATGCTTTTTATGCTTACAGTGTAAACACAGGATTAAAGACTGTGCAAATACCAAAATGAGCGATATTTGCGGTAAGAAACATAATAGGTCTATTTTTTGTCAACTTGAAAATAATTCCAAGATAAATGTTGATAAAAGTGTCGTATCTATTTCTTATTGTGATAATAATTCCACTAGTAATGTAAAGAATAAAAACACGCATTGCAACATATTTTTTCAGACTTGTTCTGTCATAATAAAATATCCTAAAAATAATATAAATGACCCAGTTCGTGTCTTATTAGATAATGGTAGCATGATAACATTCATAATTCGCGACATTTCACAAAAGTTAAAATTGCCCCTTATTAGAAAAGAAACTTTATCCGTTTATGTTTTTGGAGCTGAAAAGGCAACTGAGAAAACGTATAATGTTGTATGGTAAACGCACCGGTAGTGGGCCACGTACCTGTAGTGGGCCTGTAACTTTCAAAGTTTAAAAACAAGCTCACAATCCATTTCAGAAAAATGACTGAAAGAAATCTGATTAGTTAAAGTCCTTAAATGTTAACTTTCCATAAACAGTTTGGAATAATTGTTATTTTCCTGTAGATATATTTGTTTATCCTCTGGAATGTCTTCAGACTCAGATTTTTTGGCAAATTCTTAGTGATTTCATTAAGAGATAAGGTTTTATCTAAAGCATTGTTTCTTTAATATTATGTTTTATTTTGAATTAAAGTGCCGTTGATATACTCAATTACATTGTAAATAATTTGTTAGATTAGCTGAAAACTTAAAACTTGAAAATTGTATTGTTTTTAAGGGGTGGCCCACTTCTGGATCACAATTTCTTAAATTGTACCAATAGTGGGCATGGTGGCTGACTACTGGAGCACATGCCAAAAATTTTTTTGATGTTTAAATTATTTTAATTAAGTATTTTTTGAGGTGGTTCTAAGACTTTGTATATAATTTATTTAGTATTTTGTTCATGAGTACCAGTAGTGGGCCAGGGGCCCACTACTGGTGCACAAGTGGCCCACTTCTGGAGCAGCGGAAATGCAACTTCACTAAGCTATCAGACATATGATTATTAAAAGAAATTAATATATAAAATAATCTATACTTCAAAGGTTCAATACTCAATAAAGGTTCAAATTTTTGAGCCATATTTAAATAAGCATTGCATAGAAAAAGCTGTACTGTTATTTATGGATGGACATACTTCTCGCATGTCTTTGAATTTAAGAATCTTCTCTTCGGCTCATGGAGTTGGTATGGTAGCTTCGTCCCCAAATCTCACATACCTAATGCAACCAATGAACATTTCTGTTTTCCATACTCTTAAAAGTGCTTGGCAACAGGGAGTAGCGCACTTCAGAATAACTCATGAAGGCTAACAGATGCAGAAACATGAGTTTCCACCAGTCCTAAAATCAGCACTAGATCGTTTAACTCCTGCAACCATTGTGAATGGATTCAAAGCAAGTGGACTAGTTCCATGGGATCTAAAGAAAGTAAATGTTGAATCCACACTAACATCAAAGAATGTGATAATATCACCAATAAAGGAGAGAGAAATGGCTTCTTTCTTGAAAGTTTTTGAAGATAAAATTGGAGAAGAAAAATAAAATCTTTCTCAGAAAATAAAGGCAAATTGAAAGGTTCTGTGGAGCAAACAGATCTTTACTACTTATGGTTGGAGATGAAGGAGACTTTGAACATGGATCCAATTTCTCAGGTAATCTATCGCAAAACAAGTTAGGTATAAAACACTTGAGTATATATTTTTTACTATTATTTATTCTATTTTTACATTTTACTTGTTATAGGGTACACCAGTCATATCTGTTGAGGCGGCGTACACTGAATAGCCTATTGACACTGTTGATACTGAAACTATTGATCAGGAGCAAAGAGCAATTGTTAAAGATGCTGAGGTGAACCTTTTCATTCAAGAAGGATCAACTGAGACTGGGAGCCATTCAGTGCTTTCAAATGGTGGGCCATCTAGAAATGTACCATCCTCCTTCAAAAGAGTTCTATTTTTTGCCAGAAGGGGGAGATAACACAAAGAAAAAGAGAAAAAGAGAGAAAATTCCTGCAGTTGTGGCTTCTCCCTAAATGCTTCAATATTATAAGAATAGAGAAGGCCTTAAAAATGCTAAAGATGCAAAAAAAAAAAAAATGAAAGAGAAAAAAGAAAAATTCAAAAGAAAGAGTTAAAAAAATAGCCGATAGAAAAAAAGGAGAGTCAGGAAATTATCTCCCCAGTCTGATGACTCTCTTTCATTGTAAGTTTCAACCTAAAGTACTCTTTGTAATAAATTGACTATAAACCCCTCTTACATTTTGAGATCTTTTTCGTTTTTGGATAAATCATTTTGTTTAGCAGTCATTTCAGCTTTTAATTATCCTGTTTATTATATTTGTCTTATTATTTATCGCCACCGCGAAATAACAAATTGGGCGGATTTTTTTTTAAGTTACAAAATACAACAGACTGTTATTTAGAGAAACAAAAGCTATGCATTTCGATTTTTAAAAAAAGTTGCTAAATTGTCTACTATTATTGTGGATAAAAACTGATAACTTTTTTTCTACCATTTGTATCATTCTGGTACAAAACACAGAAAATGAATTTTAATGTCAGAAATCGCTGAAAATTCATAAAATTCATTGTAGCAGAATTCAGAAAGTCTTGATCACAGAATATGGGAATATTTACTGTTTAACAAGTGAAAGCATATAAGCAGATTTTCTAGATATAACTTATAGATCACAAAAACTGTACAAAAATTAAATTTCGTAACATTAAGAAAATGCAACTATTTTGATGGGAATGGATTTTCACATGATGAAAAACATGTGAAATAGTTCAGCAATTAAAATTATACCTCTAAAACTAAGCTTCTTGGGAATTAGCTATATTTAAACGATACGAAAGGACACCCTGTATATAATCTAAAAAAATTATTTTGCAGCTTGTAGGACATTAGCTTTTATGTAAAGTGAGATAAAATTAAAATTGATTTACAGAACTGAAGTTGAGGCCCCTGATCTGCAGATTTACTAGTGAGATTATTTTACGTAATCATCCAAACTTCTATGTATGATTTCATTATTGTGAACATCCTATTCTAGAACTGTAAAAAAAGTATAACTTCAGTATTTTCACACTAAACTCAAAACTGGAGTGGCCCACTTCTGGGGGGCCCACTACTGGTGCATCAAAATTTACTATGCCCACTACTGGAGCATCGATGAAGGTAACTTTTTTTATTTTTCATTTTTTACAAATAATATATTTTGAAACTTTGAATGTTTATTCCGGTACTTGAAGGTTAGGACTACATTAAAAATATATATATATCATTTAGAATTCATAAATACTTTAATAATAATAAGATAAATGTCCTTAAGTGGCCCACTACCGGTGCGTTTACCCTAAAGGTAAAACTTGAAAATAGAGAACAACCCTCTTCACATATTGAAGTTGAAGCTCTAAAAACAGACCAAATTTCAGCTGCTTGCTTACCCACTCCTGACAAATTCATTAGGAAAACACATAATAAATTAAAAGGTTTACAACTGGCTGATAATTATGAATATACTAGTAAACAAATTGCAGTTTTAATCGGCACTGATAATTATAGTATTGTAACTGGTAGAATTACAAGACTAAAGAATAATCTCGTAGCTACCTAAACACTTTTTAGCTGGCATTTACAGGGTTATATGGGGTCAGTCAATGAATTATTCAGCATGAAAATAATAGTTGAAGAAAAAGATATATCCGATCAAATCAGAAATTTTTGGCAGTTAGAAAGTTTAGGAATTGAATCCGAAACTCAAAATGTTAGTAAAGTGGACGATGACATTATGGCTGATTTTCAGCCTTACATTGTTTTAAAGATAATCGGTACAAAGTGAAATTTCCATGAAGACGAATTTGAAAATGTCTCTTTATAACAATCGCGAAGTGGCATACAAAAGATTTTTGAAATTGAGAACTATCTTTAGAAATGACCCTTTGTTATTCTCAGAATATAAGGCTATTTTAGATATTTAGCAGAGAATATTATCGAACCTGTTGACAACACATCTGATGTAAACTCATTTTACTTACCCCACAGAGCAGTAATTCGTGAAGGTAAGTCCACCACTAAAGTTAGAATGGTATTTTGATGCGAGCGTCCATGCTAAAAGTGAACTGTCACTAAATGATTGTTTACATACTGGATTGAATCTCATCCCCGAATTGTTCAGTCTTTTAATCAAATTCAGAAACTTCCCAGTAGCAATTACTGCAGACGTTCAACAAGCGTTTTTACAGATAGAGATTTATGAGCAAACAGGGACTTTACAAGATTTTTTCGGGATGATTAACCACGGCTTGATGATCCAGGTAAGGAATTTAAAATATTTAGACTAAAGAGAATTCTTTTCGGGGTGAAATCAAGTCCCTTTCTTTTGGACGCTACTATCAAGCATCACCTACAAAGGTATGTAGAAACATTTCCTGAATCCTTTGGAATTTTAAATTCATCATTATATGTTGATGATTTTATTACAAGTCAAACAAATGTTGATTATGCCTTTAAAATTTGTAAGGACGCTTATGAAATATTTCAAGAAGCTAGTATGACTTTTAGAAAATGGAAAACCAACTTGCATGAATTACGTGAGAAATGGAAAGAGCATGTTTTATACGTTGATGAAATTACCGATAACTTAAATCTCACTAATCAGCATTTGATACCTTCCAAGGATTTAGGGGCTGCTTGGGACCCAAATAGTGACATGTTTTCATTTAAGACTCAAAATCTAGAAAATTTTCTTTCGAATAAACTTAGTACTAAACCTTGTTTATTGCAAACTGTTGGTCTAATTTTTAACCCAATTGTTTTTACCATTTGGTCCTTATACTATTAGAATTAAATGTTTAATTCAAGAAATTTGGTGTTTAAGATTTGATTGGTATGAAAACTACCCAAACATCTAGACAATTTATGGAATGAATGGTTTGAGGAAATAAAAGAACTAAATTGCATTAACATTCCCAGATATTATTTGGCTGTTATTGCCCTTGACGAAGTTCATTATTTTGAGTTACATAGTTTTTCAGACGCTTCAAAGAAGGCATATGGCACGGTAGTGTGCCTTAGAGCAGTTTTAAAGAATAAGAACATTGTTACCAGTTTTGTGGCAGCAAAAAATAGAGTCGTTCCTTTAAAATTGTCTCTATACCTCGGCTTGAAATTTTAGGAGCAATTTTGTCTGCTAGACTTTGCAATAAAATTGTTAAAGAATTAGCTTTTCCTGCAACTTGCTACTTTTGGACTGACTCTGCTATTACGTTCTTTTGGATTAGAGGAGAGTTAGAAAGATTTAAAATGCTTGTCAGAAACCGGATAAAGGGAATCAGAAATCTTAGTGATCCATTAAATTGGTTTCACTGTCCTGGAAAAGATAATCCTGCCGATCTGGTTACTAGAGATTTGAAAGTCTCAGACTTGAAAAATAACCACATTTGGTGGGAAGGTCCCCAATGGTTAAATCAAGACAGATCTCTTTGGCCAAAATTCGATAATGCATTAAATAAATTAGATATTTCTGAAGCTAAAGATCAGTTAGAACTAAAGAAAAACATTGTTGTAAAATCAACTATTGTAAATGAAAATCAGTTAAAAATTGCTTTGATTAATCGATATTCTTCTTTTATGAAATTACTAAGAATTACTGCATGGTTTTTAAGAATTCAGAAAAACTGTAAATTAAAATCAGGAATTAGAAAATATGGTTATTTAGATACTTTTGAGTTACAGAATGCAACCAAGAAGCTGATAAAGATTGTTCAAAATTCCCCATTTCAAACTGAAATTCGATGCTTAAGGGAAAATAGTCCTCTCCCAAACAACAGTAAGATCTTAAACTTAAATGTATTTCTAGATGCAGATGAACTGTTAAGGGTCAGTGGAAGGCTGAAATTTTCTAATTTATCAGAATTGCAGAAACATCAAATACTTTTACCAAAGTCTCACTACTTCACTGAACTCTTAATTGAATATTATCATAAAAAAATCCTACATTCAGGTACTTGGACAACTCTATCTTTATTAAGACAATTTTATTGGATACCATCTCGTCAAAGTCAAGTGAGGAAAATTATAAATAGGTGTATGACTTGTCTTCGAACAAAAAATCAAACTCTTCAACAACTGATGGGTGACTTGCCCCGTCATAGAATTTACACCAGCTAGACCGTTTGAGAAAACAGAAGTTGATCTAGCAGGTCTTATTATAAACTTAAATGTATTTCTAGATGCAGATGAACTGTTAAGGGTCAGTGGAAGGCTGAAATTTTCTAATTTATCAGAATTGCAGAAACATCAAATACTTTTACCAAAGTCTCACTACTTCACTGAACTCTTAATTGAATATTATCATAAAAAAATCCTACATTCAGGTACTTGGACAACTCTATCTTTATTAAGACAATTTTATTGGATACCATCTCGTCAAAGTCAAGTGAGGAAAATTATAAATAGGTGTATGACTTGTCTTCGAACAAAAAATCAAACTCTTCAACAATTGATGGGTGACTTGCCCCGTCATAGAATTTACACCAGCTAGACCGTTTGAGAAAACAGAAGTTGATCTAGCAGGTCCTATTATAACAAAACCTAACTTAAAACGATAAAGGATAACACTAAAATCATACATTGCTATATTTGTTTTTGTACCAAAGCCGTTCATCTAGAAGTTGTTTCAGACTTGACCACAGAAGCATTTTTAGCTTGTTTGAGAAGTTTTGTTGCTCGACTATCTAAAGTCTGTGTCAGATGGAGTGATAATGCCACAAATTTTAAGGATACTTGCTCCTTTTAAAGTCTAAAAATTTGTGCTTCGGAAGAAATTCAGCGATTTAGTGCTGAAGAACAAATACAGTGTAATTTCATACCCCCTACATCACCCCATTTTGGTGGTTTATGGGAATCAAATATAAAAGCTATGAAGATAATCCTCTTGAAGATAAATAAATCCTCTATCTTAAATTTTGAAGAGCTGGCAACACTTGTGACGCAGATTGAGGCAGTTATGAATTCACGCCCGTTGACCCCCCCCCCTTTGTTAACGATCTACGACCACTGACACCTGGTCACTTCCTTATTGGAGGTACTCTTTTGAATGTTCCTGAAAATGATAATATTTTAGATACTTTAACTTTTTCTTCTAGATGAACACTAGTTCAAAGATTAAAAATGCAGTTTTGGCAAAGCTGCAGCCGAGGATACTTAAATGAGCAGCAAGTCCGCAGTAAATAGAAAAAGTCCTCTCAAAACCTTCAAGTTGGTCAGATTGTGTTATTAAAGGAAGGAAATGACAAATTTATAGACTGGAAACTTGCTAGAATTAGCAAAACTTATAAAGGTGATGATGGAAATGCCCGTGTAATCGATCTTAAGACTTCTACAGGTATATTACCTAGAAATATTACCAGAGTACCTTTGCCATTGTATGATGATGTTGGACAGTCGTCCAACGCCGGGCGGAATGTTCCGGCTAATTCTCTAAACAGCTACTTAGCCAACGCATGCTCTGTTTGAACTGTACACTTCTGAACTGAAATGAACTAATTTTTTGTTGATGTTAGAATTCTTTTGATGTAATGCCTGGAATGGTGCTTAATAGATTTTTAATGTTATTTTCGTTATTAAATGTTTGTTTTGTGCCGTAAAAACTGTCGATTATTTGTCGAATTAGATACCACTGAAAACTAATAGATACTAGCAGGGCCGTAGGAAGGTCTTCTAAGCCCCCCCCCCAAACATATTTTTCGAGGGCCCCTCTCTAAGATTTTAGAGAAATTTCTATATTTAATTTTCCACCCGCGTTCCATTTTATAACAACACCAGCGGAGTTTCGCTGGTCGGTTTTTCCAAAACGAACTTCAAATTGAACGAATTTCTAGTTGGGCTGCACTTCTTTCGGCAACGTACACCCATACGGGCTACGTCTATGTCTTATCAATGTCCGCTCCGATCTCGAATGAAATGAACCTTGAATTATTGTAATTTGTTTATTTCGACACAGATTAAATTCAAAATTTCATCATTTCGTTCACGTTGCTACAGGAACAGATTTGATATTCTTACGACGTGAATTTAATCAAAGCCCTTGCAAAATTTAACTGAGAATTCTTCCATTTAGGAAAAAAATTTCAAAAAAATCGCCGAAAAACGCCAAAAATTTTATAAAAAATTTCGAAGTTCTTAGAGAGCAAACTTTACTACAAAGGGCGTTCCATAAAAACTGAGAGTAAAATCCTAAAAAATAAAGAAATATATTTACAGCAAAAAAACACATCATTCTTTTTCAAATGACCTTCCCTCGGATGATGTGCAACGGTTCCATCATTCAACGCAAAACAAGTAGAGAAGCCTTTTTCTAGAAGCTGCTTCAAAGAATCCTGCACTGCTCAAATAACTTCAGAATCTGTATTAAATTTTCTGCCAAGGAGCTTTTCCTTCAACGTCGGAAACAGCCAGAAATCGCATGAGGCGAGATCTGGACAGTAAGGGGGATATGGCATGATTTTAATATTGCATTTTCTAAGATATTGCTGAACAGAAGTAGCGACATGCGGAAGAGCATTATCGAGATGTAATGTCCAATTCTCTACCAGTTCATGATGCTTTCTCGATATGTGTTGCCGCTAAATTTTCTAAACTGAAACATAATATTAACCATTCACAGTAGCTTTTGGAGGCACAGCATGCTGATAGATTACGCCTAAAAGAAAATATTCATCATGACCTTTCGAGCAGATTTGGTTTGTCGAATTTTTTTTGGAGACGGAGAATCAGTGTGTTTCCATACACTTGTTGTGGACTTGGTAAGGGGACCATGATGATGCACCCAAGTATCATAACCGGTTATTACACTCTTTAAGAAATTCGGATCATTTTGAAGCATCTGTTTCCGTTCACAACATTGGTGAATTCTTGTTTGCATTTGTTCTTTAGTAAGGTGATGAGGGACCCGTCTGGATCAAACATAGCGATGTTGTACATTGTTGCGTAGAATGGGAAATGTCGACGTTTTCGAAATATCAATTGATGCCGCTATCTCCTCACATTTCATTCGCCGATTTTCTGGAAAGATTGCTCACATATGCTAGCATTTCGATCCTTCATAACACTTTCTGGTCGGCCAGGCTTAGGATCCAGTTCTGCAGACAAACATCATTTTTTGAAATCGCCGGGCCATCTAAAAATCGTAGACTCACCAAAACATTTGTGTTAGTAAGCTTCTGTCCTTAAAAAAAAATCAGGTTTCAGTCTTTTAGCTCAATATAGAAAATTTTATCCTAAGAAATTTCTGAATTTTTCACGAACATTTTATGTGATGTTTAGCGCATTTTTGTCTTTCACGGCGATATTTTAACATTCCAGTTTCAATCTTTTGGCTCGATGTAGTCAATTTTCTCTCGGAGATTTTTGGATTTTTGCCCAATTTTTTATAAGATTTTTACACATTTTTTTCGCGTTTTGCGGAGTTTTTACGACATTTTGTTTTATGAAACCGAAGAATTATCCAGTAGATTTTGCTGCTGTCATAATTAAGCTGAAGTAGAAAAATAACAAATTGGTTCCTGTAGCAACGTGAGCTACGGTGCTGGAAAATTTCAATTTTATATGGAGACTATCACTTTTATCGAAAAAAATTACAATAATTCAAGGATTGTTTGATTCAAGATCGGAGCGGGAATATCCGGAACGGGTTTAAGCTGCTGAAGGCAGTGAAGGCCCGCAATGGAGAACTCCAAAAATAGGTTGTTTTTTAAAAAAACAGCCAGCGAAGCGGGCGAAGCTCTGCTAGTAGTATAACGACTATCTCGTTATATATGTTTGCGTTCCATCCCCCCCCCCTCCTCAGCAGTTTCAATTAAAATTCTGTTTAATACTTTATTTAGTTTAGTGCACTATAGTCAAACAGTGCAGCCCCTAAATTCAATTTAACATTTAAAAACTGAATTGATTGTATTAATAGCCCTTCACATTTAAATTAAATTATCCTAGTTACTTATCTCTTTAATAAAATAAAATCAGTGATTCAGGCTTCAATTCTACTTTGTGAGTTTCTCACACATACGATTTAACCTTGTAGAAAAACGTTACTGCTGACTGTTACTAACAAAAGCATTTTAATTTCGATCACTTCCTTATTTGGACATGAATATAACTCATCATTTAAAATCACTTAACATGCAATCTATTCATTAGAATTATCTTCGCAATACACTTTAACATTCACACCCATTTGTTCATATGTATGTCAATTCTGCATTTGTGTGGTAATGAACGTTGTTAATCTTTGATCTAACATCTGTTCTGGAAAAATACATTCTCATGCTCTTTTCGCCTAACGAATTCGGTCAGTTATCACTCTATGTCTTTATCCAGAAACATTTTTATTTTACACTTAACCGCAGCTGTATCAAAATACAGATTAGATTGCGCCTCTCATGATTCAAGAATTTTAGCAACCCACAATCTGGCACCCCTACACAATTAATATATGGTAGAAGCCTACCGTATGTATTTGGCGAATCCATACCAGCTAATGTTTTTCTCGGCCTCTTGTGCCTGGCGCAAAAATACTTGTAGATTGGCGATATTGTAGTCCGCCAAGCAAGAAAGTTGTAACTGTATATTCAAATCACTCCTGCTCTGTCTCTAGCCTCGTGATGTCGTTTTAAGAGGAGGCTCTTATCTCTTCCCCCTTGTACCCCTCCCCGCTACTCTACAAAATTTAATAAACAACTAGTATCTTTCTAATACCCATTGGAGTTTTTTTTAGTAAGTCCTGGTTACTTAATCACTATACATAGTCTAAAAACGTCCACCTCTGTATGTAACGGAAACGTTTTCACAAACCTTGGTCGCCTGAACAGTTTTTTTCTCCTAAAAAAATAAATTAAGGGTAAAAAAAAGTACGTGCTTCCTGTCTTCATCGGCATTTTTCTGCAAGCGGCGGATCCCTGCCGGCACCTGCTCGCCCCTTTCTGTTGATGTCCGGCGATTTTTCATAACAGCTACCATACTCCACAGATTGTGCATCGAACGACCTCCGGGAATAAGAGAGTGTCATCGGCCTTCCCCCTTTGCCAACCCCTGGAGTTTTGGAATCAACTGCTTGCACCTCATCACCGAAAGAGAATTTTCAACTACTTGCCCTGTACGCTGCCCGTCGCCGAAGAAATCTGCTTGCATTCTATCTGGTGTCTTTCGGAACATTCCCCCCTGCCCTTTTCATTGCATTGACTTTCTCTCGGACTTTCTGTTCGCTTATCCACCAGAAAGTGCATCAACCAGCTGATAAATCATCCCTGCTAATGAAAAAGCTTTCAACTCAATCACATAAAAGTGATTCTTTGAATAATTGTTGTGTTCGTGCCAACTGCGCTGTGCGCGTGTGTTCTGCTTAATCATACGACATAGTCTACAAAATTCCAACAAAAATGATGTGCAATTAGAGTTTTTTTTCAAATCGCAATACTTGTGAAAATGCTACAATCCTACAGCGCGTCGAGAAACCTTTTCGTGTTTGTGAAAATGCTACAAATTTGGTATGAATTTCTGGTTTCAGTGAAGCACTGATTTGTGCAAAAAAACCCCCTGCAAAAACGTGTGCTTTCCCCTCTCATGCGTAAAGAAAAATGTCATAAGAGAATACTCGGCTCAGCGTGTGCAAAACTTTTCCTCAAGGGGATTTGTGCAACAAAGTTAGTATTTACCGTGTGAAATCAATATGCTAATCTACAAGTCACTGGTAGTGAGTCGTTCAAATCAAAGGAGTCAATCAATAGAAAATCATGCAAATGACTCCTGAAGTTGTGCTCCATAAACTCTCGGTTTTGACCTAGACTACAAATAAAAAAAATCGTAGAGAGTTAGATAAATATGCACTTCAAAACAAAAGTTCACAATTTATAAAAATGAAAGTGCATTAGTAAAAAAAAAAACAAAAACAAAGTTTCACAAATCAGATACAAAAAAGGGAAAATAAATAGTGCACCATTCCCTTAAATAACACATTTTAGAGTATGAAAGCATATGTTTTTATTCCCCCTATTTGTTTGTTTTCTTTCGACTAATTTCTTTTCAGTTAATTCCGGAAACCTTTTTAAAAAATTTTAAAAATTGTTTCATTCCATTTTTATGCTTTCATACTCCATAAGTACTCACAAGTACTTGAGAATTGATTTTATTAATATTATTGTGTTTTTGTACAGGATACGAAAACACAGTGATATTGCTATTTTTAATATTGTGTGATTTATTTTGTGCAGTTTACTATAATATTTATAGATATAATATATTATTTTTTTTCGCATTGCATTGAATGTTCCAATATTCTTAGTTAATATCAAATACATCCTCCCCTGCTTAACTCTTAATGGATATTAAAATAGATAGAAATTTTTTTCAAAAAATTTAACGAGGATTATACTTTTACCGTTTTCTATTAGCTACTAATGTTAAAATAAGATTTTTCAAGTTTGCCTTTCGGCTTGAAAATACTTTAGTTTTAGACAATTTTAATTTCTATCCTTTTAGAGAAACAAGGACATATAGCAATTTTTTTCTCTATTAAAAAGGATAAAATAAGTATTTATTTCAGTTGCTTGCTCCTAGTAGTTTTGTTTTGAAAGACGTGCAGTTTCCATCCAATAATAATAAAAAAATAGGAGCTATTGTGATTTTTTGTGTTTCACTGTATTTTGCTTAAAAACAAAACATCAATGATATTTTTACTTTGAGAAACACAATTTTATCCCCGGATACTTTTTCCCAGTTTTTTCTATAAAAGGTTTAAAGAAGATCTTTTGTTTATTTTTTAAGTTGAGTGTTATTTTTTAATGTGATTATTATACTATTTTATTTCATTATTTTATTTGCTTTGCATTTTATCTGTTTATATGTGCCATATTTATATATGTATGCAGAATCTCAGTAACAGTTTGGATTAGGGAATTTGTTAAACTAACCGTTGACCATGTCCGCTAAACAAGTTCAAATCAACATTAACCAATTTGATGGAGATCCGGATTTGCTTAAATTATTTTTTAACCAAATTAGGTCGGTCGCTGAAATTAACAAATACAGCCCTCAGACTACCATTGCTGTACTTGTAGGTAAGTTAATTGGACCCGCGCAAAAATTTTATGCACAAAATCCCGAACTTCAAAAAATCAACGATCTTGATACGCTTGAAAAAGAATTTGCGGCATTTTCCCCACCCCCGAGCAAGTGTGTGGCTGGTGTTGAACTTTCGAGTTTATCTTTTCTGAAAGCGGAGTCAATTAAAAATTTGGCACACCGATTAAATGTGTTAGCCGCAACCGTGTATGCTGATATTAACGACGAAATGCCCGTAACACAATTAAACTTATGAAATTCATGGAGGCTGTGCCAGCTAACATACGAATAAAATTACAAGAAGAAGGTATCACAGAATATCGCGCTGCTGTTGAAAGAGCACAGACGTTACATGAAATTTTGCATAATGAAAAGATTCTACATTCCCTGCCCTCTGTCAGTAAATCTCAAAATAACGTTGAAGAACAATTGAAGGAACTCTCTGAAAAAATAAATGCGTTAACACTTGCACCGCCTGGACCCAATACGGAAACTAAAAAATGAGACGCAAGGTAGCCCAAAATATAACTCAAATGCGATGCGCTATAGGAAAAATTTCAAAACGCGAAATTTCCCAAAACGTTTTTCCCCTCACAAATTTCCACAAAGAAAAGTTGTCACATGCCAACTCTGTTTCCGCAATGGCAACCAGGCCCAACAGTGTTTTAAATGGAAAAGAGTTAACACACAGAGAAGGGGAAATTTTAACAAACACAACAATTACCATGTTCAGGAAAATTAGAACAGAGACACAATTTTTATGCTGATGATTTTGTGTCTCAACCATGTGACTTAACATCAGCAACATTTTCTATTGACCCTACATTACCAAAAATTTCTAAAGAAAGGTTAGTTAATTCAACCGGGTCACAGACTTCAGATCACATTAAAATCGCAAATAATATCACTACTCAAACAGAAAATGAAGACGAAAACAATGTTCACATCATTTGTAGTGTTAACACGCATTCGCCATCACTTCCTTTTGTAAAGGCCACTATTGCAAACCATAATATCACCTTATTGGCTGATTCTGGAAGTAGCATTTCGTTGCTTTCACAAAAATTATTTAATGAACTTAAACCGACATTAAAATACATGAGGCTATCAGCAGCCATAAACATTAAAACTGTCAATTCGGATGTTTCTTTTTCCTCATGTATTAGAGCATCCATTAAGTTAGAAAAAAAAATCCTTCTCGCACCACTTTTATACAGTGGATATTCCTGAATCCTCCAGTTTTGAGGGCATTCTTGGTATTGATTTCATTAGTAAATTTAACATTATCATTGATACTTTCAATAAATGCATTCACATTAACAACAGCTTGACTATTCCACTAGAAACATCACACGCTAAGTCAAAAGTAGGTGAAAGTAATCAATGTAACACCTTATGTGATGTGGTTACAAATCAAAAAGTTTTCTTGACCCGTAAAATAATTCTAGAACCCCAAGAGCAAACATGGTGCTCAGTTTACACAAATAATAATATCAAACATGACATAAATTATCTATTTGAATATTTGGCAGATAAAAAAGAATTAATAGGTCATGATGCCATTATTCAAATGGATAAGAAGTCTAAACGCAAAAAGAAGCCTGCACAATTAAATCATTTCTTTTTTATTTCACTTAAAAATAATTCTGACACTACCATTCATCTCCCTAAACACACAAAATTGGACATTTATCTGAGGTTGAGGAAATTCTTGAGTACCCCTCTGATAATTTGGACAAGCATCATAACTCAGAACAACACTTCCTAAATTTTATCCAGGCATCTAATGAAATATTAAAAAAAATGAAAGATGATCTATCAGATAAAGATTTCAAGCATTCTCATTTAAATTCTAATGAAGCAAATACATTGACTAAATTGTTACTTAGTTATTACCCCGCCTTTTCAAAATCATTAAATACTCTTGGACATACTGATAAGATTGTACCTGATTTGAAGTTCATTAATGACTACCCTATAAAAACACTTCCATTCCCCCTTCCTCAATCTTTGCAAAAAGGCGGTTTGGAACAAATTAAAGAGCTACTTGATGCCAAAATTATTGAACGCCACTGTTCAGAATGGGCTTGCCCCATGCTATTAGTCAAAAAGATACCAGACGGAACTGGTAAACAAAAATTCCGTCTCGCGTTCGATCTTCGAATGATCAATACTGTAATTCAAGGATCATCTTAGCCTCTACCTAAAATTCAAACCATCATTTCAAATCTTTCTCAGTATCGATATTTTTCTTCTCTCGACTTTCATCAGGCATATCATCAAATTGATTTGCCAGCTAAGTTCCAAAATCAGTTGACATTTACTACTATGTTTGGTTCTTTTAGATACAAGAGATTAGTGTTCGGATTAAAAAACAGCGCTTCTATTTTTCAAACTTTAATGGACTCTTTGCTTGATGAATTACAATTAGATGGTGTATATACATATCAGGATGATTTCATTGTAGGTGCAAACTCTTCTGATGAAATGTGTAATAAATGAAAAAAATTCTCTCTATCTTAACCAAATATAACTTGACCCTGTCTCATAACAAATGTACTTTTCATAAAACTACCATTGACTATTTGGGATTTCATGTAGAAAATCAGTCTGTTTCCCCGATTCAGTCAAATATCATAAAAATAACATCTTTTCCCACACCCACAACTAAACGTCAACTAAAAAGACTCATTGGTGTTATGACATTTTATAAGTCTTTAATTTCATCTTTTTCTGAGTTAGTACAGCCACTGATAAACCTAACTACTCCAAAAGTTAAATTTAAATGGACAGTTAAACATCAAGAAATCATGGACACAATACAGAAAATTTTCTTTAATTCTCCCATGGTTACATTACCTGATTGGAACAAGACATTTTATTTAAACACAGATGCGTCAAATGTTGCTATTTCTGGTGTTTTATTACAAGAGCATGATCAACAACTTTTACCAGTAGCATATTTTTCTAAATCTCTAAAGGCGTCAGAAAAAAATACCCTGCACTTAAATTAGAACTCATGGCAATTTATAAATCTGTTACCTCTTTCAAATATTATTTATATAACAGACAATTTGTAATCCTTTCTGACAGTAAACCCTTAGAAAAATATAACAAGACTACTAATCCAGCTGATATTATCTCTCGTTGGCTCATGGAGCTTTCAGAGTACTCATACACTTTTAAACATATTCTTGGTAAAAAAAATGTTCTTGCTGACTATTTATCTCGCTGTACTTTTGAAAACAATCAACAGACTCTGTTTACTAATCCTGAACTTATCCATGACCCTCAACCATTACCTATTGTTGACTATGATACACCAGACAGTAATAATTCATGTTCAAATGCCACTAAGAAGTATGTAAACTATCTTGTATCTGGTAAACAAACAAATCCAGATCCTTTATTGGAAATTTCAAATGAAACATTCTGCACTGAACAAAAAAATGACAACACTTTGTCCACTGTTTACAATGATATTCTAAAGAAAGAACCTTCTCAAAAATATCCTAATTACTTCATACACCCTGATTCGAAAGTTTTAATGTTAAAGAAAGAAAACAATCTTAACAACACTTTTTCATATCACATTGTTGTTCCGAACTCTCTTAAAAGCAAAGTTTTAACAATCTCTCATTTATCTCACTTTGGTTTTAATAAAACCTATGAGTTCCTATCATCAAGATACTTTTGGAAAGGAATGTATGTTGACGCTTTAAACTTTGTAGCTTCATGTGTCAAATGTCTTCAATGTAAACATCATCAAACCCCTCCTGCACCCTTACAGCCCACCTACACGCCCAGGTAACCTGGCCATACTATTAGTACAGATCTCGTTGAACCCTTTTCTAATGGTAAACATGTTTTAACTATTACAGATCATTTTTCAAGACATATTGAACTTTTTCCACTTAATGATACATCTGCAGCTAAAGTCGTTAAATGTTTATTCTCTTATATGACCACCATTGGGAGACCTTCTGTTGTCTTATCAGACTTAGGACCCCAATATACATCTCAAATATACAACATTTTTAATGAGACTCTAGGTATTAAGGTACTTCACAGCTCTGTTTCGAGGCCACAAAGTAATGCTCTTTCGGAGAGAATCAATAAATCAATCAAATACTCTGTTAATATACTCTTACAGGAAGGTCACGCATTTGAAAATGCAATATTTATACACAAGTCACTCTATAATGGTTCAAAACATTCAACTACATTATTCACTCCTAATCTTCTGCACTTTGGACGTGAACTTTCATTAATCTTTGACACTTTTGATCAGAATAGCAATCAACCTTTTCTAGATAAACATATTGAAATACAGAAACTACTTGAAGATTTACACAAAATATATGACAAGGCTTACAGTAACATTAAAACAGCCCAGGATAAAAGATATAAACATTACGGTCAGAAAGCTAAATTAAGAACCATTTGTCTCTAAGATATTGTGTACTTAAAGTCTGTTGATAAATTCAAACCTAAATACACTGGACCATACATTGTAACTTTCAAACATTCACCTGTGTCATTCTCGATCAAGAGGTTGTATGCTGCTGATAATACAGCATTTCGTGTGCACATTGATAGGTTACTTCTTGCACCACCTTGATATGGACATTTATTCGATGCTACAAGTCACTTAAACAATCACAACTTCCCTCAAGTTTATCAACCACATACGTATAATCTGAGAAACAGAAAATAATATACTATTGTTTACATTTTTTTTTCTTCTTATGACATGTATTGTGAAGCTAAGTGTGCAACCAAAGGCCTTGGTTGTATGTATGTTGCTTACAACAGATCTTTCACAACATTATGGCTGGCCCATGACTGTTTGCTTCGAAGATCTCTTGTAAACAATATTTTGTATGACTTTACACTTTTATGTTATTTATATACACTTAACTATTATTTGCATTTTAAACATTTATTTTACATTTCATTCTTTTACAGTTACATTTTAGTTAACAGTGATAACTAACACATTTAATATTGGAACCAATGAAAAAAAAATTCTCATGTAATTTGATAACATTTTCTTTAAGTCAACCAGTTAGTTACCTTCTAATTATACGACTTGTGCATTATTTAACCTGAATATGACTTTTTATATTTTTATGTCTCTCTTCACTCTAGGATTGTCTACCCCTTTTTGATTTGATATATATGTGACATATATCTATATATTTTTTTATTTTTAATTCTCCCTTTCGAAGTTTTGTTCTCGTTCAAAATTGTTGCCCCAAGGTTCCAAAAACTTCATTGTGTTGAGAGACAACCCCTTTGAATTGGTGTCCCAATTCACAAAAAATCAATTTTTGCTTGAAAACCGACGTGTGTGCTCCTTTAGAGGACCGCTAGTGTCTTCGGAGGAGCAGGGACTCATATAAGCGGGCGCTGTATGAGTCTCAAAACTCCCTCCCCATCTGAGGCCGAAGCCCTAAGCCGACGCCATAATACTTGTGGTCTACACAAGATTCAGGGTGACACCTTTTTCATGGGCGTGCTTCAGGCACCTCTTTTTTTTTGTCATCCTATGCTGCGTGCATAAACATATTTTTATTTATTGCACTTTTATAATCATATTCAATTTCTTTTAAATCATATTATAGTTGCTTATCACTTTACACATACACATATTTCATTTATTACCATATACTCATTACTTCTAGTGTTGCATTTGTGTTTAAATATTATATTTTTCTTTTTGTTTGTACTTGTGTTTATTTCATAAATTGATCTTAATCAGGATCAATATTTTGATGAAAAGCAGTCACTTGAATTATTATATGCTGCTTAAATTTTTGCTGTCAGAGTCGACTCAGATAAAAAAAACCATGGTATACATAATATTTGAAGAAAATTTTAGTTAAGATGGATATACATAAAAAATCAAATTAGAAAATATCAATTCATAAAATCTCTTTGGACTGTTGAACTATTGATGAAAGAGATTTTTTTTTCATGACAGCAACTTGAGTTAAAAAAAGACTTTTCTGTTTGGAAAATATATTTATTTGTGTAACTATTTTTCTTGCTGTTTTTCCCATGCACACTGGTCAACGAAAAGTTTATTTTGCGGTGTCCCAGGTGATATATATAACGACTACCTCGTTATATATGTTTGCGTTCCATTCCCCCCCCCCTCCTCAGCAGTTTCAATTAAAATTCTGTTTAATACTTTATTTATTTTAGTGCACTATAGTCAAACAGTGCAGCCCCTAAATTAAATTTAACATTTAAAAACTGAATTGATTGTATTAATAGCCCTTCACATTTAAATTAAATTATCCTAGTTACTTATCTCTTTAATAAAATAAAATCAGTGATTCAGGCTTCAATTCTACTTTGTGAGTTTCTCACACATACGATTTAACCTTGTAGAAAAACGTTACTGCTGACTGTTACTAACAAAAGCATTTTAACTTCGGTCACTTCCTTATTTGGGCATGAATATAACTCATCATTTAAAATCACTTAACATGCAATCTATTCATTAGAAGTATCTTCGCAATACACTTTAACATTCACATCCTTTTGTTCATATGTATGTTAATTCTGCATTTGTGTGGTAATGAACGTTGTTAATCTTTGATCTAACATCTGTTCTGGAAAAATACATTCTCATGCCCTTTTCGCCTAATGAATTCGGTCAGTTATCACTCTATGTCTTTATCCAGAAACATTTTTATTTTTACAGTTAACCACAGCTGTATCAAAATACAGATTAGATATCGCCTCTCATGATTCAAGAATTTTAGCAACCCACAATCTGGCACCCCTACACAATTAATATATGGTAGAAGCCTACCGTATGTATTTGGCAAATCCATACCAGCTAATGTTTATCTCGGCCTCTTGTGCATGGCACAAAAATACTTGTAGATTGGTGATATTGTAGTCCGCCAAGCAAGAAAGTTGTAACTGTATATTCAAATCACTCCTGCTCTGTCTCTAGCCTCGTGATGTCGTTTTAAGAGGAGGCTCTTATCCCTTCCCCCTTGTACCCCTCCCCGTTACTCTACAAAATTTAATAATGAACAAGTATCTTTCTAATACCCATTGGAGTTTTTTTAGTAAGTCCTGGTTACTTAATCACTATACATAGTCTAAAAACGGCCACCTCTGTATGTAACGGAAACGTCTTCACAAGTAGGGTAAATAAATACACAATATAATTTATGTATAGTTAACATAAGTCATTTATCAAGACAAGAGAAATGAAACGTTAAAAAAGAAACAGGTCGAACATAAGGGGATAGGCGGCATATGCAATGCACATAGATGCCCGCTTATTGGGGTCCCCAACGAGATTTAAAAGCATATATTTTTTAAACGTTTGAAAAAAAAATGAGGCCTTAAAGTTGTGAATCTCGAGTTCCGAATTTTACTCACGTTTAAGACGAGCCCCAAAAAAGTAAATTTATAAAGTATTTAGAGCCTGCAAAATTTCTTTCATCTGGGCACCTTTAAAAAGAACGGAATATAGGAAAAAGGACATGTCTGTTTTGGTTAAAAGAAGTAATAGTATTAAGAAAATTTTGAACCTTATTGGGGGCCCCCAACGAGAGTAAAATGCATATTTTTAAAACATTTGAATAATAATAAAATAATCTTTTCCAAAAAAAAAAAAAATATTAACCGACTTCAAAAAAGCACTAAAAAGAATTAAATAATTCTTTAAACTTCTCTAATGACGAAGCGTTATCCAATAACTGCACATCGGATATCATGTATCAGCATAAAAACGTTAAATTTAATGTATAGAATTTAATATCTACCAAACATGGATTTTCTAGAGAATATTTTTTTACAAATATCAATTTACATATTTATGATTTAATTTACGAATATATATATATAAAAAGTAATCAATTAATTTTTGAAGTTGGTGCCAATCTATCTTATGTATAGTAAAATTGTGAATATATTGTAGCTATTACCATGAATAAAGTGATGATCGAAAATATGATACAAAATTTAAAAAATGTTCTATTTCTTAAGCAAATTATTTGTTTAATCATTATCGATTGTGAATGTTTGGCACCAACTTCAAAAAGTAATTGTTTACTTTTTATATGTATATATTCGTAAATTAAATCATAAATATGTAAATTTATCTTTTGTAAAAAATATTCTCTAGAAAATCCATGTTTGGTAGATATTAAATTCTATACATTAAATTTAACGTTTTTATGCTGATACATGATATCCGATGTGCAGTTATTGGATAACGCTTCGTCAATAGAGAAGTTTAAAGAATTATTTAATTCTTTTTAGTGCTTTTTTTGAGGTCGGTTAATATTTTTTTTGGAAAAGATTATTCTTCCGATTTTTTTTAAAACGAGTACATTATATTCACAACACTCTACATTCATTTATTTATTGATCACATACACGTGACTTGTGTGCTTGACATAAAGGGCCCGCTTATAAGTCATCGTTAATATGCAAGGACGAAATAGCACAAGGACTTTGAGCTTTGAAGGGGGGGGGGAGTTCACCAGGATAGCACAAGGAAATTTACAACACTAGAGAATTACATCTGGGAGCTCCACAAAGAGTGTGCAACGGAGCCAGCTTGATTTGAACCCGCAGCCCAACTACGCTCTCAAGCGATTAGCGGTGTGGTGCCTTAACCATTCAGCCACGGTCTACATTCAAGAATTATTTTTTGTAGGACTCCGTTGTCATGAAGCAAAATGCAGACTATGTAGTAATATTTGTATTGACTCTTCAAGTATATTGACCGAGACCCAGATATATTTTTCGCTGTTAGCGAAATGAGATTGACCAATCAAAACCCTGCCTTTTTTGCGAACTTGTAATTTTTACAGAGTCTGTTCTTTTAAATTTCAAAAACTTTTCCGTCAAATAAAACAAAAATTTCTGTACTAAAATACTGGCATCCAAAAAGCTGTAGACTTGTCAGGTTTGAAAATGTGGTCCAAGGCCTGCCGTAGCTGAGTGGTCAAGGCATCACACTGCTAATCGCTTGAGAGCGTAGGTGACTGTGGGTTTGAATCCTGCTGACTCCGTTGCACACTCTTTGTGGAACTCCTGGATGTAATTCTCTGGTTCTGTAAATTTCCTTGTGCTATCTCGTTCCTGTATATTTACGATGATTTAAAAGGGGGCGCTTGACGTCAAGCACACAGGTCAGATATATTCAAAAAACCAATCATGTGGTCCATAATTCTATATTATTCTTTTCCAATAATCTCCATCAATTGTTTCCTCATGTAAGGTGCCTCTATTTGAGAGTGGTGACATACAATGCTCAGATTCTGTTTATACATACGTGTTTGCCTACACTACGGCAAAACTAGACATTTTCTATTCCAGAACTTGGCGATATTTGCTTGGAAAAGTTTGATTATACGAGTGGAGGACAATTTAACAAGCATTAGTTTGGCAATAATGGTAAGCTCTTCAAGATTCATGGCGATAGCTTTTGTCCAGAATCTATCAATCAATAATTTTTTTTCAGTCTGTCACCATTCTCATACCAATACTATAGCGACTAGAATACATAGTGTGGAAATCAGCTATCTCTGTAATACTTAAAAAAGCTCTAAAATACTGTATCCCTTAAATATGCAACAATGCTGCTGCAATATACAGATCGCAGCGGCATCCGCAGGATATTTTCTACAACTGCAAGGTATTGCTAGTCTATACAATGTAATACTAGTAATACGGAAATCCTGCAGATGTCGCTGCGATCGACACTTGGCATTTTAGCAGTATCGTCGCACATTTAAGGGATAAAAAAATTTAGCACTGTTTGGATAGCATATTTCCACACTAGGTATTCTAGACGCTGTACCAATACTCCCCATCCTTAGGCAGTAAAGGCATCAGAAATGAGCGCCAATGATTAGGTGTTTAGTCTGAATCTGATAACCGAAGAGAGTGCTTCTAAACATAAGAAGGCACTTTTATGTGTACTATGTATGGAGCCACTTTACAGTGTACCGACCAAAGACTTTTAAGATACATAGACAGGCAATCCCCATTCAAATGTATGCGAAATCATGGCAGCCATCTGAAGTAAATTGAAACACCTGAATCGCGAGGTTTGTACGTCAGCTGTGGTTATTTACCATTAAGTGCTATGGCTAGAATGAGCTTAAAAATTAATTTTTATCAATATATATGAAGTTTATGGCATACTTTTTTACATGAAGATATTTTTTATATCCAAATATGCGTTTTAAATATTGAATTTTCAGTAATAAAGTTAATTAAAGCGATTTATTAATAATTTTATGGATGGAATGTTTGGAAAAGATTATCTAATTTTAACATGCCTTATAAACCTAAATAAAGGCGAAATTTATATGGAAACATATTGTTAAAGATTATATTTCCACTTTTTTTTAAGTTTGACTTAAAAAAGTAACTGGTAGGAAAGTTCAGATTAAAGGTAGCAACTGTAACATAATATAGCAATTTACAAAATTTTAAATTACTTGTAAAGAAATACTTGTAAAGAAATCTACGTTTTTTAAACTAATTTTTATGCAAAAAGGTAATTAAAAAAATGCATATTAACGAAAGTAACACTATATTTATTCTCGGAGGATGTTTATTGAAATTCTTACTTGCTATTTGAAAAAAACAAAAAAATCAATGAATAATAAGGTATTTTTCTTAAACAAAGGCCTAAATGAAATAGGGTAGACTAATACTTAATGATCCGCAATGAAACAATACGCTGATAAAAGCATTTTCTTAGGTAAATTAAAATATAAACATATATACTGCCGTACAACAGCTGTGATCAAAAATCCTCAGTTAAACTGACAGTTTGCAGGTCTATGTATCTTAAAAGTCTTTGGTACCGACGAATACAAACACTTTGCTAAACTCTGATGTATAAGGTCACTTTTCTATTGAATTGTAAGCTTTTTGATCCCGACTTCCGATGTCGGTTAGCATCGTTTTAGATATTTGGGTTTTTCTGAATGCGGCATCTTTTCTAGACAAGATATCGCACTTCGGAAAGTTATCGCATCCAGTAAACTATAAAGTCCACATCGATACCTACGGACAACGGAATTGGTTGTGGAAAAGCTGACAATCCATCAGTAAAGTTTACACATCAGAGCGCGGCAAAGTGCTTTGAGAGAAACTTATGTCCAAACTATAGCAAACCTAGGCATTTTCTATTATATAACTACAGCGTCTAGAATATATAGTGCGGAAATCGGCTATCCTAGTAATACTTAAAAAAGTGCTAAAATATTGGTTCCCTTACATGTCAAACGATGCTAAAAACCAATGAGTCGATCACAGCGACATCTGCAGAATACTTTTTAAAATTTCAAGACGATTTGGTTACACCGACTAGAATATATAATGTTGAAATCGGTTATCCTCTTAATATTTAAAAAAGTGCTAAAATATTGGATTTCTTAAATGTCAAACGATGCTGAAGTCCAGTGAGTTGTTTAGAGCGATATCTGCAAGATATTTTCTAAAACTCCAGGACGATTTGGTCTAGACGCTATAATAATACGATGTTTACTTTGAAATCCGAAAATATATCGCAGATGTCGCTGCGATCGGCACCCTTGATTTCAGCGTCATTGCACATTTAAGGAATACAACTTTTTAGTGCTGCTTGGATAATGGAGGATATTCCATCTACGTTTTGATCACGTGGTCAAGGTAAAACCTTCTAGCGTAAAGAATGGAAGGCTCCGTAGACGTGTAATATAAATTTCCGCTAGCCAATGAAAACGTTCATGAGGCAAAGCAGTAGTATCTTCCCTTCTTATCAGTTATAAGTTCCTCGGGTAAATTACCGGTATCACGTAACATTTTTCAGCCTCGAACCCAGATTTGGAATATCCTCCATTCCACGCTATGTATTCTAGACGCTGTAATGGAGGATATTCCAAATATGGGTTCGAGGCTGAAAAAATTCACGTGAAACCGTAATTTACCCAAGAAACTTCTAACTGATAAGAAATAAAGATGCTACTGCTTTGCCGGATGAACTGTTTCATTGGCTAGCGGGGATTTACATTACACGTCTACGGAGCCTTCCCTTCTTTACGCTAGACGATTTTACTTTGATCACGTGATCAAAACGCAGATGGAATTTCCTCCATGTGGTCCAGCTCTAGATGCTGTAAGCAGGTTCACAATGCCTACTGGGTTCAGATCCTGAACCGTTCTCATTGGTTACCCAGAATTAGATATTCAGAGCATACTGACTTACTATCGCAGTAGTACTACAGTGCCTAGAAGATACAGTGTGGAAAATGGCTACAAAATAGTGCTAAAAAATTGAATCCTATAAATGTACAACGATGCTGAATAACAAGATGTCGATCGTAGCGCCATCGTAGTGATTTAAAAACGATAGTCCTTCTAAAAGAGACTCTTTAACCTATTTCACGTCATTCCTTAATTAAATTAGCTTATAACAGACTAAAATATCTTATATTTATAGTTTCCGATATTTAACATTCTATAATTTTTGAAAACACAGGGTTTATATTGAAAAGAGTTACGAGATGGCGCTCTTATCAGCATATTGCCGCTGAGCATTGTTGGAGATTTATGGGATACAAGTTTTTAGCACTTTTTAAAGCATTATAGGAATAGCCGTTTTCCACACTGTATCTTCTAGGCGCTGTAGTAGTACAGCGTCTAGAATACATAGTGCGGAAATCTGCTATTCAAACAGCGCTAAAAGTAGTACCCTTTAAATGTGCAATGATGCTGAAATCCAGGGAGCCGATCTCAGCGACATCTGCAATATATTTTCAAATTTCAAAGTAAACACATCGTATTATTACAACGTCTAGACATAGGCCCAGATCCAGATAGATTTTTCGCTATTAGCGAGACGAGATTGACCAATCAGAAGCCAGCCTTTTTGCGAACTTTTCGCTGCTAAAGGTAAACAAATTTTGACAGGTGTCAAGGCGGGGCTTATTTCTCTAACTGCGAAACTTTCGCAAAAATGCTGTCCAGTTTCAGAAAAAAGCTCCACCTTTCGCAATAAGCTAAAATATACACCTGGAGTGTGCGTCAACCTGCCGTTTTCAGTTTTACTGATTCAATTTTCAAATAATATTTGATTTTTAATAATTTGTTTTAATTATTAAGGGTAGATAAGTGCGCTGACAACTTTTCACGTTAAAGTAGTTTATATTATTGGATTAAAAATTGAAATATGCAGTTTAATGCGTAAAGTTTTCACATTTTTGTATTCGTTAACCATGTTTTCTGTATAAATTTACGAACTTTTTACAAGCCCATATTGGTTTTTTCAGAAGCAGACTAGTAAGAAGTATATAAAATAAACTGAAAATAGCAATATTCAATGACGAAAACTGATAATTTACCCATTTCATAGTAAAAATATTTCTCGGCCGTATTATGCCATCAACCAAAGCAACTGAAAATTCTATCATCTCTCCCGGTCGTGATTGAGCTCAGCAATTTTCTGCTCGTGTGACAGTTGAAGGCGGAGTTTAAAGTTAATTTTCGCAATTAACTTTTCTCGATCAGTAAAACAGAGAGAACTTCGCAGCTAGTTTCTCGCTATTTCGCATGAAAATCTGCGGATACTCAGAGATGCCGCAAGCAGCGTAAGCGTACAGTTCGCAGTGGCATTTTCGCAGTCTCGCTTGAAACTCTGGAAGAGATCAATGGGTGTTGCATTTGTAAGTGTTCATTGTAAGAAAAATCGCAGAATTTTTTGCTATTCGACGATTGCAAAGATGTAAAAAACTCATCTGTGGCGTTTCAGAGATAGAAGAAACTAGGGATGCACCGAATATTCGGTATTCGGCCATACAATAGAATATTCGGTTAGGCGGAATATCAAACTATTCGGTAGGCTGACTATTCGGTTTGGCCGAATATCGAAATATTCGGCCAGACCGAATACTTAAAAAACCTTTTTTTTTTTTTATCAATTAAAGAAACTTTAAAACTATCCTTTTCTTAAATAACAATTCAAAGCATAGATTTTTTTAGTGCAAAATTTACTTATAAAGAGATATTTTTTATCAATATATGAAGTAGTGTTAAACATTATGTAAAATTGATTTAAAATTTATCTTTTTAATGCTTTCAAACTCTGAAACTTAAAAGTATTTGGCAAGCCGAATATTCGGTATTCGGCCGAATAGCAGAGCCGAAACTAGCCTTTTTTGCACCCGGGGCAAGCATGGATTTTGGCGCCCCACCTTCCTCTTCCACAAAGTATATTTCCAAAAAGAATTTTATTAATTTTCAAATAGTCGACTTATTTTAAAATTTAAAATATGTAATCTTCAAATATGTAATACTGAACTACGTAATCTACAATGGCGGATCCAAGGGGGGGGGGGGGGGGGAGGTCACGACTCCCCTCTGAACAAAAATATTCTAAAGATCATTTTTAAAATGAAATATACAGTTAGAGTCCCGATTATCCGAGTCCTGCTTAACCGAGTTATTTTCTTCTGATGGACTGTTGTCTTCTATTATTATGAAACAGCCATTATAAATGAAGTGTTAGGTGAAGATGAAAGAGCAGTCGTAAAAAGTTAGAACTCTGATTTTGTGGTCAGAATGGGAAGAAAAAAAATGGTCATAATTTTTGGCCAAAAAATTATGGCATTTTTTTTCTTCCCATTCTGACCAGAAAATCAGAGTTCTAACCTTTTTACGACTGCTCTTTCATCTTCACCTAACACTTCATTTATAATGGCTGTTTCATAATAATAGAAGACATCAGTCCATCAGAAGAAAATGATCCACTCCAAAGGTATAATCCTTCATTTGGCGCCCGGGGCACATGCCCCCTCTGCTCCCCCTTAGTTTCGGCCCTGCCGAATAGTCACTATTCGGTATTCGGCTTGATAGTCACTATTCGGCTAGCTGAATATTCGGTATTCGGTTTACCTGTTGCTGAATATTCCGTATTCGGCCAAAATCTCTATTCGGTGCATCTCTAGAAGAAACTCATTTAATTTTTTAATGAAACTGGTTTCAAATGTCGTTTCAGATTATCAAAAAGAGGACACTCGATTGTTATGCGAAGAATTAAAGCTTCTAATGAATGAATACCATACAGGATATTCGGTTTAAATGCAGGTAAAAAATGTCTAAATAAGATAGAAGAGTACACCCCAGGTAGCACAGCAATATCGGGAACAGCGATTTCGCAATACCGGTGAACAACGGATTGGCCGATATTGCATGGCTAACCTTTTTACTTTCTTCTATCTTTACAAGAAGAAAGTATTGGATTCGTAAAAATTTTCGACTTTTGGTTTTCGACGGATTTACACGTTTTAGCGGTTAGAGATTCCGAAGAACATGTTTTTACAAAATGTCTGTCTGTCTGTGTGTGCCACAAATTTTGTGGGCGCTCTATCTCAAGAACTATTGCACGGAATTTAATAAAATTTCATATTCAGTTAGTCCCCGATATAAATTGGTGCTGATTAGTTTTTGGTGTAAATCGCTCAACAGGTGTGCTATGCCACATTCTTCAGGATTTCCGTAATAGCTCAATCTCCAGAACTAATGCACAGATTTTCATCAAACTTCAGATTCAGTTAATCCTTGACATGAGTTGAAGTTTTATATTTTTTGGTGTACATCGCTCAACAGGTGGCGCTGCTATACTGCATTTTTTTACGATTTCCGCAATAGCTCTATCTCAATGACTAATGCTTGGATTTTCAACAAACTTCAAAATAAGTTAGTACTTAACATGAATTGACATTTTATACATTTTGGTTTAAATTGCTCAACAGGTGGCGTTGCTATGCTGCATTTTTTAGAATTTCCACTATAGCTGTATCTCAAGAACTAATGCACGAATTTTCATCAAACTTCAGAATAAGTTAGTTCTTGACATGATTTGACTTTTATACATTTTGGTAGAAATCGCCCAACAGGTGGCGCTGCTATACTGTATTTTTCAGAATTTCCATTAAACTTCAGAATCAGTTAGTCCTTGACATGAATTGACATTTTATACATTTTGGTGTAAATCGCTCAACAGGTGGCGCTGCTAGGCTGTTTTTTTGTGATATCCGCAATAGCTCTATCTCAAGAACTAATGCTTGGATTTTCAACGAACTTCAGATTCAGGTATACTTTGATATGAATTAGAGTTGTTTATGTTTTGGTCCAAATCGCTCAACAGGTGGCGCTGCTATGCTGCATTTTTCAGAATTTCCACTATAGCTCTATCTCAAGTAACTAATGCACGAACTTTCATCAAACTTCAGATTCTTGTATACCTTGATATCAATTAGTGCTGTTTATGTTTTGGTGTAAATTGCTCAACAGGTGGCGCTGCTTTTCTACATTTTTCAGAATTTTCGCTATAGATCTATCTCAAGAACTAATGCACGAATTTCCATCAACCTTCAAATCGAGATATACTTTGATATGAATTGGTGCTAAATTGATGTAATTTCTTGTACTATTTAAATGATTTAATTGACGTGATTTATATAGAAGAAAGTTTTGTTATGGTCGCAACATACTAGTTTCCAATATCGGGGAAAGTCGGACAGGCCGATATTGGTCAAAACTGGATTCGGCATTATAAAATGGCAAGCTTTTTACTTTCTTCTATCTTTACAAGAAGAAAGTATTGGATTCGTGGAAATTTTCGACGGATTTACATGTTTCATTAGGGGTCGGAGATTCCGGAAAACATATTTTTACAAAATGTCTGTCTGTATGTATGTGACACAAATTTTGTGGGCGCTCTATCTCAAAAACTAATGCACGGAATTTAATAAAAATTTATATTCAGTTAGTCCCAGATATCAATTGGTGCTGATTAGTTTTTGGTGTAAATCGCTCAACAGGTGGCGCTAGTATGCAGCATTTTTCACAATAGCTCAATCTGCAGAACTAATGCACGAATTTTCATCAAATTTCAGATTCAGTTAGTGAATTGACGAATTATATGAATTGACGTTTTATACATTTTGGTGTAAATCGCTCAGCAGGTGGCGCTGTTAGGCTGCATTTTTTGTGATTTCCGCAATGCATCTATCTCAAGAACTAATGCTTGGATTTTCAACAAATTTCAGATTCAGGTATACCTCGATATGAATTAATGCTGTTTATCTTTTGTTGTAAATCGTTCAACAGGTGGTGCTGCTATGTTACATTTTTCAGAATTTCCACAATCTTAAGAACTAATGCACGAATTTTCATCAAACTTCAAATTCAGATAGACTTTGATATGAATTGGGGCTAAATTGATGTAATTTCTTGTACTATTTGAATGATTTAATTGACGTGATTTATATAGAAGAAAGTTTTATAATGGCCACAGCATACTAGTTTTTTTTTCTTCCAACATAGGAAGATATTGATTATCTGTCTTGGCATAGTATTGGTAATCAATATCTCTTTATATTAGGGGAAAAAGTGTTAGAAATATTAATGAATCCAGGTTTGAATATATATGTATATAAACATTTTTTAAATTATTTAAAATAAAATTTTTATTTGGCTGATATAGAAATATATATTTATATATAATATATATACATATTTCGATGATATAGAAAATTAAATTTTTAAGTTCATTTTCATAATAATGCAGAAAATATCTAAAGAACGGATTTTATGATGTATGTTGAGTGACACTTTGACAAATGATTAGTGATGGAAATGCTCTGAAATAACCTAGAAATTGTTTGGGGGAAATTTTTTTCTTTTTTCGAAGGTATTTATTTTTTTTTTTAGTAAAATTTAAATACCATTAATAAAATAATTTATTCAAAATTTTGTAATAGGTACATTCGGGTGTTTTTTAACTTTTTCTTTTCATGTTCAATGTTCTACTTGAAAACATTAACCCTTAAAGCTCAGGCGTCTTTTACACAAATTTTATTCGATCGGCACCACTTTTTAAAAAGCAGTTTCCTTCAAGTACACAATTTCAAAAATGCTCTGATTAAATAAGGTGAATTGTATTTTCCTTGATTACTGGTACCAAAAACAAATTTTGCAAAGATTAAGAATGTCTTCGCAGCAGAGCCAACGGAGTGGGAAGAGTTAACTTGTAAAATTGACAATTAAATGCTACTTTTCATAAAAAAAAAAAAGTTATATGCAAAATTATACAAATTATTGCATTTTGTGGAAATGGTAAGGTTGAGAGTGTAATATAGTATTACTTGTATAAAATTATTTTTATTACCAATTTTTCTTTTTTTTTCACATAAACAATAGAAATATTCAACAATTATTAAAAATAATATGTAGCTGAAAGAATTTATTCTTTTCTGCTCTTAACATAAATCTTCACATTGTTTAATTGTATTTATATATAAACTTTGTCCCCCCCCCTTTTTTTAAAATCTTTTGCCACAATTTAGTTGAAAACATTTTGTGTTAACTCATTAAAGACGGTTGGCAAGAAAGCTTGCCGTATAAGATGAACAAAACTTTTAAATTTAAATTTGGAAATTTTCACATTATCTATTCTCAAATTTTGGGTGATTAAATAATTCAAAATTCCAATGAGGAAAAACTGGTGTCAAAGAATTAAAAGAAATGTAAAAGAGGCTCGCCGTGAATGTGTTAAGGGTGCTAGTCACTCAGCTTCGGAATTCTCCTCCGTAATGTTAAATCTATGGACTTTTGATGGATTTGTATATTTAAAATATCTTCTCCCATATTTTTAACCTATTTTTTCAGTGTACTCTTTTTAAAGGATGTCTCTTTTTTTCTTAGTTTTCAAAGTATTTCTAAGTTCTATGCTGAATTTAATATTTTATGTGTTAAAAGCAGGCGAACTGTGAGTATGCTTTAAGCACTTCCTATAAAATTAAGTTTATACTTTAGAAATATTTTGAGAACTAAAAAAAAAAAAATCTTTTAGAAAGTGTACACAAAAAATAGAAGTTAAAAATATTAATTTCCCGAGGAGATATTTCAAATATATGAATGCATCAAATACCCATACACTTTACTTTAGTAAGAGGAAATCAGAAGCTGAGTGACCAGCCCCCTTAAGTTACATATTCAGAAATCGGCCTGTGTTGTTTATTGAGACAAATTATTCCAATATTAAAAAAATATCAAAGCATTATTAAAATTTGAGTTTCCAATTTCTCATTCAATTCGACATTCAATTAACGCAGAACAAAATTTATATTTTATTCTTATGACAATTTTCACCCTGAACTTACCGACTCTACAATGCTGGGGAATGAATACTCAGTTGGAATACTATACTTATTTTCAATCTACAATCTGATCTTTTTCATGTTCAATATTCTACATAAAAACATTAACTTGTAAAACTGATAATTAAATGCTACTTTTCTCATTAAAAATAAAAAGTCATAACCAAAATTATATGATATAATTTTGGTTATGACTTTTTATTTCCTCAAATCAGTATATGATATAATATCATATACTGATTTGAGGAAATGGTAAGGCTGAAATATGCATTATTTGAAAAAATAATTTTTATTACACGAACAGTTTTTCATATACTTTTTTCAAATACTCAATAAATACTTAACCATAATTTTAAAAAATAAAAAAATAACATGTAGCTAAAATAGTTTATTCTTTTCACTTTTACTATAAATATTAATCTTTAGACTTATTTATTGCTTTTATTTACACATAAAACTTGCAAAAGAAAAAAAAAAGCAAATTTCTGTCAAAATTTATTTAAAAACAATAAATTCACCAGTTGTTATGTTTTCAAACTATTTTTTTTAATTACTCCTAAATTAAAAAATGTATATTATTAGTTTTGAATTTTTAAAGTAATTAAGTTAGAACAAAATTTATATTTTATCATTATGACTGCCTTCATTCTAAACCAGAGTCTGAATTACTTTATGGGGGGGGGATGAACAATCTGTTCAAATCCCATTTTTTCATTGCATAAACACAAATTGCAGCAAATTTTGTTTTATTTAAAAATAGTTTTAATGACAATTTAAAATAGAAAGTGCAACTAAAATGACCATCAAAAACAGTTAAATACATTACAAACCATGCTGTTAAATTCAGCATGAAAAGGTATTATGGAACTAATTTTCTTTTAGTAAATTTTTATTTCCATTTACAATGTATACATATGAAGTAAAAATAAAACCTTTTTATTTTTAGACATAAATTCAAAAAATGTAACATTTTTTTATGAAAAGCTCTTATTTGTAAAAAAAAATCCATTTTCCCCCCTTAAATAGAAAAATGCTTTTTTCCATCATTTAAAAACTTCCAGAAATTGTACACCTACACAAAAAATAGACTAATATAACAATAAAGCTATCTTAATTCCAATTCAGAATTTCTAATGCCTACTTAGTTGATGAAATCAGTAAGACATGGTGGCTGATAGAAAGTAAAATTTATTTGAACACAATAAATTTCAGTGTTACCCCCCCCCCCCCCCCCACACACACACACAAAAAAAAAAAGCAGTTAAATTAAAAAAATACTTTAAAAAGTCTTAAGTGATAAAAAGAAAGAAGATAATTAAAACATGGTACTTTTCATTATATCCATACATACATATATATTATATTATGGAGTTTCCTCACTACCTAGGTGAAGCTATATAATACTTTTTTAGAAATACAAATTGATATAATCTCTATATTGCATATCAGGCATTTGAAATAAATAGAAATTAAAATAGTTTAGCTTTTCAATATCATCATAATTTATAAATGTTTCATTTAAATTAAAATTTTAGCTAGATTTTATGACTCAATTTTTATCAATTGTTTCTCATTTTTTTGGTCATGAATAGCAACTTTTAAGTTTAATTTACAATAATTTTAAGTTTATAAATTTATTTTATAAATATTTTATTGAAATATCTCAAACATGGAAGTGCTAATACAAAAAAACTTAAATTCTTAGAAATGTAAATAAAACATACTATGTAGAACAAATAAAATTTATTAATCACAAAAATGAATTAAATGTTTTTTATTTACAAACTATTATTATTCATAATTATACTATTACAAAACAACAACAACAACAAAAAATCTGCAGCAAGTCATCTATTTCTTGTTTATCTGTTCATTCTTTTCCTTTGAAAATAATTTCCATCTCAATCAGCAGATCTTGCAAGGACCTTTCCAATGCAGTTAGAGATAGCGTGCCTTCTTCAAACTTCATTTCCACACTCACTAGAAAGATACAATGAGTCAAAATCAAAATCTGGCCAAGTAAATACTTGCTATAACAATTAATAATTTGCAATAGTTTATTTATTCTGTTTATTAAATTTTACAAACTATGTAATTGTAAATGTGAGATTTGAATTTATTCACCAGAAGTTATAGCTTGAAAATTAAATATTTTTACAACATTGAGGATTTTAAAGGACTAATAGTATTTTTCCATGTATGATATGCCTTCATGTAACATGCATGTCCATCCTCATTTTAAGATAAAATCTATATTTGATTATATTAAAATCTAATAGTTAGCGCTAAAATTTTGCAGTATTCACAATGTATTGTTTAATGGTTTTATAAATCTGAATACAGAATTGCCAACCAACTACTTTATGCAGTGATCAATGATATTGTGTAGCAATAGTCATTAATGACACTCTGTTATAAGAATCAAACATAATTAAAAAAAGATAAATTCCAACTAAAGTGCAGAGTTCATTCTAGGCGTTTTTCACGGGACGGGTCGCCCTGCCTGCCCTTTTTTACAAAATTTGACACCCCGATGCCCCCACTGTCCGAAATCCCCGCCCCGCAAGCCCTATCACTCGGAAAATTGACCAAGGGAAAAACAGCGCCCTTTCAGTTAATATCATCGCTTATTTCAAGCAAACTCTAAACTATTTGTAAACATTATATAATGTTCCTAGCCCCATTTTACTCCTAATCTGTTGCTTTTCACACCCCGCCCCCCCCCCCAAAACATCCTCATACAGACACCAATTATTTTCAGTAAAATTCCAGCACCGACACAGTCATAATTTCTCTCTCTCTCTCTGTTTCTATACCCCGCTTCTCGGCTACTGTGAAAATTCAGCTGAAATAAGAAAGAAAAAAAAAAAAAAAAAAAAACGGAAAGGTCCTTTGACAAAATTGCCGTTTTTTCGCGATTCTCTGACGAAATTGGTTTTTTTCGGCGAACATTTCTCAAAATTTGCAATATAGTTTATGTCCAAATTTTTGGATTTATGACTGATTTTTTTTTTTTTTTTTACATTTTCGGAAAAGAATCGCCCCTGCACTGAAAAGTGTCATGAATGGAGTAAGGGGGTAGTAGCAAAGACTTTTTAGGTGGGTGGGGTCAGCGGGGGAAGAGTTAGTTGATTATTTATCATTACATTATTGTGCCCTTTTTTTTTCACTAAAGTGCCCTATTATGGCAAAGTGCACCCTGCCTGCCCTTGATCCTAGAATGAACTCTGAAAGTGAATATTTAAAATACAGTAAAACCTCCCAAAAGCGACCACGTTCCATTCCTATAAAAATTAGTCGCTTTGAGAGGTGATCTCTTAATGGAGGTCATGTTTACATCTAGATTTTAATTGTTGAAAACAGGTAACAATTAATGTTACTAAACTTTATATTTCACATTAGGAAAAAATATGAAAGTTTAAGTATCAAAACAAAAGTTAATTACTATAGAGTTAAAAAAAAATGAATACATTGACGTTTTCTTTGATTTTACGGTTTTATCTTTTATAACTTTTATTTCCAAGTCCTTTCGAAATTCCCGTAAATAAATACAATTTTTTTGGACGGGAATAAATAATGACGATTTCATTAATTTATCTATTTCTTTGAGAGGTTCCTGACAGAATAGGACAGGAGAGTTTATTGACCGTCATTCTTAATGTGTCATCTGAGTTAAATTCATTGCCTAAAAAGGCACAAAGGGGTTTAAACACTTAAAAGTAATTGTAATAAAAAAATTTCTAAACTTAGTTTAGAAGTTTGATGAATAATGCACTCTCCAGAATTATTTTTCTAACAAAACCTTCTTCAAGCGACCAGGAAAAAACCAAATTTGTTTCATTTTCTTCAAAGAAATTGGTCACTCATGGAGGGAGTTCAACTGGAATGGTCTCTGGATGGAGGTAAAATTAGTATTGAGCCTATGGGAATAAATTTCGTTCCATAAAAAAATAGTCGTTCAGGGAGATAAAAGTAAAAATAGTTTTAAAAACATACACTTTTATAAGAATTCAATGTTTATCTTAAAAATCACACATACACTTTGTTTCACCTTAATTTGGCAGTGCTGATTACCCTAGATTAACCGAATTGTAGCCATTGCCGTAGAAACTGGAGATTGCTCAAACAGCCGAGGATTACTAATAAACAAGGAAAAGTACCATTTTGGCGGAAACATATAACGTGTGTGCCAAAATCGGTACTTTTAAAGTTTCTATGAAATTAATTTTATTATATAACCATTTATTAAAATAACGAATGAAATTATTATTATTATTTTCTTTTGTTTACCACTTTTTAAATTGATTTCAACACTATTTTATATTATATTAGCTGACACACCTGACATACAAAATGCGAAAAATATCTAAAAATCACTGCATGAATTCCTGAAAAACTTTATTGAAAATATGGCAAGATTTACCATATTAAGCTAAAAGTTTGAATTCCATGTACAAATGACAAAAAATCACATTGGAATGCAAAAAATTGCATCAAAAATTCTCTATTTAAAATCACGGAAGGAAAAATTTCTTATTAATATTTAAGCTGCGAGTTTGAAACTGAATAACCTTTTACAAATGTCAAAAAACCATTGCAAAAAGCAAAAAATATAAAATTGCTGTACGAATTCCGAATATATTTTACTGAAAATAGGACAGCAATATCTATATTGGGTTAAACGATTAAAACAGAATTATCTGACAATCTATTTAAAATAGAAAAATTGGTATTTATACCACGCCACTGGCAGAAATCTGGAAAAGGTTTGGCTTCACGACCTCAGACTGAGCCTGTGTCATCTTTAATGTACCTATAACTTTTGTTATTAGGATACAAAAAAGACATGATTTTTATAAATTTACATAAAATTTTTATGATGCCCCCTCTCCCTCTGCTTTAAAATACATGATAGCAACCAAGAAGTTTATATTCCCAAAACAATTACATCTCTAATTGCTAATATAATCAATGTTTTATGTTTCAAATAATAAAATTATAACTATTAGTTAGAAATTACAAAAATTATATAAACTACAGAATAAGTAATTTCATTAGTTAGTATATAATAACTGAGGATAGACAAACAGTTTTTTAAGGCCGAAACCGAATTTCGGTGATCTTCCTACTTTCAACCGAAAACATCCAAAAATTTGTTTAAAGTAATTAAATTGTATACATGAAAGTAATTAATACATACATAAATATACATAATTATTAATTAATTATACATATTTATTAAATATGCATAATTATTAATTAATTATGCACATTTATTAAATATGCATAATTATTAATTAATTATGCATATTTATTAAATATATATAATTATTAATTAATTACATATGTGGCCGAAATTGACTCTGTGCCTTAGACCCAAAACTTTTTATTTTCATATAAAATAAAACATAATTAATTCATTAATGACACAGAAAGATTTTCTAACTATACGAATTTCATTTATTTAAAAAATATTTCAGTTTTAGGTATACACACCTCGATTTATCATTCACAATGATTTCTGTAAAGGAGCATCTGTCATACTAGAACTTTCTAAAAGAGTATTTGAAACACTTCTGCGGTTTCAAACTGAAAATTTTCTATTACTGTTATGTCCAGGGATGTAGTGGAGGGTATACGCCATATACCCTCTGGATTTTTTTTAAGGAACACCGTATACCCTCTGTTTCTCAAGAAAGCTATAGTATGTATACACTATGGTATACCCTCTGCTTAGAATGTATACCCTCTGTTTTTTTTACGACTAAATCACTGGTTATGTCTGCAGCTTTTAATGAGCACGTGAAAAAGTTTAGTTATATATGCATTGTTTGCTTTATTATTTGCACTCACGTCTTGAATCAGTCATGACTGATAATTATAAACAATGAAGTTCGTAGCAATAAATAGTCTCATTTGAGTCGATAAAGCTCAAATCGATGAGCAATGTCGAAAATTTCCGAAGGAAGAAACAAGATTTTTGGAATACTGATAGTTTTGATCCAGCTGCATTTTGGCCGAAATTCAGATTTTGGTCCAAAATCTCTAATACAGTCGAACTCGCTTATAACGAGCCCTGTTTTAACGAGGAAATCAGAAATGCTTGGTTGGTACAATGTTAAGTCTATGAGAGCATAACTCGCTTTTAACAAGCAAACCCCGGTTATAGCTAGCAATATTTCTATGATTCATGAAATTTCTATTGACTTCCACCCTCTCCAGCTTAGCTAATCGTTTCTTGGGAAAATTCCTTTAACATTCTGAAGTCAACCGAAAGTTAGTGATGAGTCATAAATCCTGAGAACAAGTGATGGTGGAATTTTTCATTGTGTGAAGGGCACGTGCGAAGACTTCCCACGGACGACCTTGAGGAGACGTACAGAGAAGACAGAGGTTGGTGATTGGATGGAAATATACTCTGCATAGGAGACTTGTGTAGAAGTCATTCTTTGATTTGGATTCATAGAGTATGTTCGTCAAATCTTATCTTCGATGTCAAAACGTAAAATTTTATAAGTTGCCGAAAAAGTAAGGATTTTACGGGAATTAGAGAATGGCTTAAAAAATTCAGAAATCTGCAAAAAGTATGATTTATCTTCTACTGTTTCAACTTTGTTAAAAAATAAGGAAAAATTAATGGCTGCGTACGCTCAAAATAAGAATGACTGTAAACGTTTGAAGAAATATGCTAAAGATGATTTGGACGAAGCTTTTTTGAAGTTGATGAAGGTGCAACGTAATACAGATTTACCCGTAAGTGGTCCACTTTTTAAAGTTAAAGCAGAAAAATTTGCTGAACAATTTGACTATTCTGGATTTGTATGTTTGAATGGATGGCTTGATCGATTCAAGAATGTACATGAGATAATCTTTGGAAACGTTTGTGGTTAAGCAAAGTCTGCCATCCACACATTGCCGGTTATTTCCCCTCTATTAGACAGGCACTTCGCAATCTACGAAGTTTTCATGTAGGGCTGCATTCGGAGAGTTTTTCCATCTATTTTATGCAAATATTTCGGCAAATGTGTGGGTGTAAAGGATTTTTCTCGTAGCTCGGGAAAAGGTATTGGTAGAAGATTAAAACAATGCAAAGAAACTTTTAACTTGCGAACAATTTATATGCCTGCCTGCCAATTTATTTATTTACTTATTCACACTTCAAGTGAGGATATCTCTAAAATGGTTCGATTCCGACGGGTAGTTCCATTGGGCTTTTTGATGTGCATGACGAGACCTTTCCACTCTCGTCCAAATCCACAACTTGCACCTGGGAACGTTCCCTAGTTAGTTACATGTTTTATTATTTAATTAATTTTAAGAGCTATTAATATACAAGTCTTATTTTATTTCTAATAAACATTTAAAATTATACATAGTCGTATAATAAAAGCATTATGAACAGCAGATGCATGAATATGCTTAGCAACAAGCTTTTCAAAATTTTATTTTTTTTTCTTGTTTGTTTAAATGTTCTATTTTTTATACACATATCTACCAAACTCTCCTCAAATATTATATCCTTTCTAGTTTCTCTGTTAACATTTATAACTTAACTCTCCATATGGACACATAAGAATGTTTCCATTTTGTCATTGTTTAATTAAATATAACCTTTAATATGTGTAGTATATGTGGAGCTATGTAATATAGATTTTCAAAACACCAGTTTGGAGAAAAAACTTATATTCTTTTTAATATTTATAATTTTTTTTTTTTCCCCCCAGACATAATGCTTTCACAGTTGCCTTCTAGCATTCATAAAGACTTATTTATTTGTCAAAATTTAATAGAAATTTATAATTTTCTTAGTAGAAAATATTTATAAGTGTGTTATAAATTAATTGATCCAAATTTAAAATGAATTAGCTGTAAACCAACTTTTAAAAATAAAAACCAGCTTTTTTTTTAAGTGGTTAAAACCAAAAAAAGCTGGCAATCCTGCCCTTTCTTGAGTCATTTTTCTCTGTTTGCGTGGAAATTCAGTTCAAAACACCCACTTTGACACTATTTTCTGAAAGATTATTGTGTTTGCAAAAAAAAAAAAAAAAAAAAAAAAAACAGCTTGATTACATAGTTTCTGAACAACAATGCCTGCTAGTTTCATGCATTTCGAACAAAAATAAATTAAAACTTATGTCATAAAGTTGCGTTTTTGGATTTGAGAACAGCCTTAATATACAGAAAGCATGAAATGTATATGAAGCAAATTTATTTTTGATTCTTGGGAACAGATGTCATATACTCCCGTGGCTGCTATTTTGGATTTCTTGGTGATCTTTATCGATATGGCAACCACGTTGAGTGTTGGTTCTGGTAACTCCTTTTTTTGGGGAGATTGTCTTTTGCATCGGATTTATTTGATTGACCATGGCTTCCGTAGTTTGTTTACCTGCTGTGGGAGATGTTATTACAGGGTGTCTACAAAAATTGTAAAAAAAAGTTCCCTGATTTTTCCATGATTTCCTTGACTATCATTATCAGACTTCCCTGATTTCCATTATTAAAAATACACATATGGTATTTTTTCATGTAAACCAATTCCTCGCATAACACACTTATCCAACTTGCTAATATCTCGTTTGGGAGAAAAAAACAAGAGATAAACAAAAAAATTGCCTAATATTCATTAAGTATTGGTTGACAGTTTTATAAATCTGAACTCAAAATTTAGTCCAACTTCATACAGTGGTAACCAGTAAATCTCCTCATTTTCTGAAAAATATTAAATTCTAAGACTTATCTATATCTGACGGGTAGGCCTGGGCCTTAAATCGATTTAACTCTTAAATCGATTTAAAGCTTACATCGGAAATCCGATTTAACCATTGGTCTTAAATCGATTTAAGCTAAAATCGGAAATCGCGATTTAGCTAATGTCAAATCGCGATTTAGCCAATGTCTTAAATCGCGATTTAGCCAATGTCTTAAATCGCGATTTAGCCATTGTCTTAAATCGCGATTTAGCCATTGTCTTAAATCGCGATTTAGCCATTGGCTTTAAATCGATTTAAAACAAAATACTGATTGAGAGCTAACATCGGAAAAACGATTTATCTACTTTGATGTATCTACTACTTACATGACAAGCTGGTGTTAAATCGATTTAGGAGGATCTGATTTAAGCAAACATCGCAAGCCTCAATGCTTTCCGATTTAAGAAAAACAAGGCAAGGTGGTGTTAAATCGATTTAGGACGATCCGATTTAAGCAAACATCGCAATCCTCCATGCTTTCCGATTTAAGGAAAACAAGGCAAGCTGGTGTTAAATCGATTTAGCATGATCCGATTTAAAAGAACATCTCCGATTCAAGAAAAAAGCGATTTAAGAAAACAATGATTTAAGTAAGAATTGATATTTATTTATTTTGTAAACAAGATTCAGAGTTTACGAGATTGGAATGTGTATTTTTCAGAAATTAAGAACTTATATAGTGGAAAGTTAAAAAGAAAAAGTAATGTTTAAATCTTAAAATCCAAATTCATCGAATTTCAATTTATATGCTAATGCAATCTTTTGATGATAAATTAAGTTTTCACATATTTGAATAATATTGCAATATGTATTTTTTATTTTCCAATATTCTGTAATTAATTAAAATGTTTTAAAGTAGAATCCTGCATTGTTTCAAAAGATTGTTTTCCTGAAATTCATTCAGCATTTATATGATTAAAAATAATAATAATAAAGTTTTATATTTAAAATCCAAACTCATCGACTTGCAGTTTATACTTTTATGCATTCTTATGATGAAAAATTCATTTTTGAAATGTTTTAGTAATATTTTAACATTTATTTTTTATATTTTCTATTATTTTGTAATTAATGGAATTATTTTAAAGTATAGTCATGCATTGTTTTGTGTATCACTATTTGGCCATGATCCACATGAAATATTTTTCTTTTACTAATAATATTTTTTCCCTGAAATTGATTGAGTATTTATGGTTGGAAAAAAAGAATAAAGTTTCATATTTGAAATCCAAATTCATCGAATTTCAGTTTTTATTTTTATGCATTCTTTTAATGAAACATTCATTTTTCACATGTTTGGGTAATATTTTAATACATATTCTTTATTTTCTATTATTCTGTAATTAATTAAAATATTTTAAAATAGTCATGCATCAGGTTTGACATCTGATTTCAATGCCAGTCACATGGATTGAGTATCTTGCTGAAATTGATTCACTATTTATATCCAAATTCATCCATTTTTAGTTTATATTTTTTTGCATTATTTTCATGAAAAATTAATTTTTATATGTAAGGGTATTATGGGAATATTTTAGTTTTAATTTATTATTATTTTGTAATTAATTAAAAATACTTTAATAAAGTTCTGTAATGAGTCAAGTAACTTTATTTTTACAGCAGAATGAGGGAAGGCTGGAGGAGGCATTCATTAGATTTTTCTGCAGATCTGCGATTTTCTGCTTTTTTGACATTTTGTTATCATTAAAAAGAGATATATTTTAAGATTATATTTTATTACTAATCTTAATGGATGGCAACGGCCGCGAAAAAAATCAGCAATTTCAGTAATGTGCTCCAAAGCTCACACTTAATCCTTCTCCATCCACTATATAAATGTCAGCATTTATGTTAAACAAATCTTATTATAATCTAAAAGTTAAAAAGATATAAAATTGCACCTTATTTCTCATACCTTCCTCCCCCACCCTTTTTTTTTTACTACTTTTCTCATCATGGTAAATGAATAGTTAAATTCATCATTGAATTCTTTTAATATGCTTCTGTTTTACCTCAATAACTTTTTTAATCTGTGTCTGTAAAAAAAAAAAAAAAAAAAAAAAAGTATATATAGGTTGTTAGCAATGAAGTGCTATTTGGGTGGACTAGGGATGTCCCCACCCCCCTTAAGGAATTTAGATTGTAGCAGGCATAACAAGTCAGACAAAAAAAAAAAAAAAAAAGAAAAGAAATCATTTTCTTTTATATTACTACTTATAGAATGAGTTTATAAAATATATTATAATAGGTCACTAATTTTTAAAATGAAAAAAAAAAAAAAAAAACTAGTGTTTTGGGACAGTCAAAGTTTTTTTAATGCGTAAAATGTACTTCTTTTCAAAATTATTTAAAAAAATAAAAGCTAAGTATACTAAATAATACAGGAAGGGGGGGGGGGGGCACATAAAGACCGCATTTTGTTATTAAAAATTAAAAAATAGGCTTCCAGATTCTAAAATGTAAAATCGGTGTTAAATCGCGATTTAGCACTAAATCGCGATGTTAGATGGAAGATAAATCGATTTAAGAAATTTCTACATCGCCCAGTCCTACTGACGGGATAGCTAATTGGATTAAGCTGACCACCTGGTTAGGTTATGCTAATGTATCATTTTAAAATGGGTAAATTGCCTTCAATATAAACGCTATCAACAGAAAATGAGGAAATCTGATCACCTTAATTTGCGTTAAATATCAAAAACTTATCAACATGTGAAAAAATATGGTATATAAAGTAGACGAATCAGTCTCGTTGACAAGGTGAAAATGCGGATAGTTTTGCATATAGACAAATTTCCCTGATTTTCGAATATTTCTACAAAGTTCCCTGACTTTTCACTGATTTTTCCAGATCAATAAACCTCCCTGATTCCTTTTTCCATGATTCCCCGATTTCCAGATTCTGTAGACACGTCCTGTATTAAGAAATATCAGGGAATTTGATATATTTTTTGCTAATTTATTTCTTAAATAGTGTTATTTATGTTTTTTTTTTCTGCAATATTGCTCTTTTCTGTCAATGAAAACATAGTTTTATTGACGTCATTAATGATGTATTCTGATATTCGAGATTGAACATTTAGCTGAGCCGTGTTTTGACAACTCAACTCTGCATGTTTTATAATTTGCAGTCAGGGAAGTTTTGAAGAACGGAGACATTTTGTATTTGTTTTTTATTGTAAAATTAAAATTATGGTAATGCGAAGTTTGATATTGGTAGTATATGTTCAATATTGCAAGTTAAAGTTTTTGTGTGATGGGCGATTCCGTGCGGAGAGTCACACACGTAACGCAGGCTTTAATTTTCATTTATTCAATTATTTATTAAATTTTAATTGTGATTTTAGGTGGTATGGTAAATAAGTTATTACTATATTTTTTAGTTTAAATGTGTGGAAATAAAACTCACAGAAAGATATCATTTAATTTCATACTCAAAATGTGCTTTTTTTCTGAAGTAGAAAAAAAGCACATTTTGAGTAATGAAATTAAATGATATCTTTCTGTGAGTTTTATTGCCACACATTTAAATTTAAAAATATGGTAATAACTTATTTACCATACCACTTAAAATCAGAATTAACATTAAAATTTAATAAACAATTGAAAAAATGAAAATTAAAGCCTGCATTACGTGTGTGACACTATCCATGGAATCGCCCTGATTTAGTTTGAAATTGTGAGTAATTATTTTTATTTTTTTTCTGTAAAGTTAAATGACAGTTTTACGACGACTTCAAATTTGAGAAATTATGGCGAGTGACCATTTTATACAGTTGGGTTTCAAGGAATGAGATGTCTGTTAAGGTATGTTGATAATTTTATGTATATTTCTCATGCATTTCATGCATTTTTGAGATTGTTGTACAGCAACGTACGTGCATTTACTGCTGATTTAACAAGTTCTGTGCATTTTTGTGATTACTGCAGAAGTAGTTTGCTTAATCCAGTGATTTTTTTTTTTTTGGTTAAAGAACACGTAGCGTTCATATGTTCGTTTACTAATTGCCGCTTTAACGAGTTTCATGCATTTTCCAGATTGCTGCAGAAGTAGTTTGCTGAATCCAGTGCCTTTTTTTTTTTGGTCTATGAATGTGTAGCATTCATACGTTTATTTACTAATTGCCGCTTTAACGAGTTTTGTTTATTATTTACATTTTTTTTGTTAAGTTACATTTTATTTTTGTTGTGCATAAATCGGTGCTTGGCGACATTTACTACTTGGCAGAAAAGGGGTTTTCATGGCAAAAAAAGAATTCAAGATAGCGGATGCAGGAATACATGACATCTGGGCACAATCCCAGAACAGGCGAAACACCCCATTTGGCGACTTTTCTGACAAGCGCCAAACACCCCACATACGCCAACCTAAAATGCGACAGCCTGAAAACTAACGTGATTAGTCCACTCCCCTGAATGCTTCCAGACTGTTTTTTACTATGTCATCATCCTGGAATCATGGGAAATACAACATTTATAAATAACGATGTATTAGAAAACACAGGAGAGCTGATTTTTATGAGATTCAAAATAAAACAAACGATTTCAACATAAGTTTATTGAAAAATGTGAAATTTATAAAGTGCATTTCCAAATCAGAGTAACAATTTAATGATTAAAATTTTCATTTTTCAACAACTTTTAGAAAAAATCATGTTGTCATTTAATATTTTAAAGTACGTCCCTATATCGGAGTAAACATTGAACAATTCATTTCTAATTTATAGAAGTATGAACACTTTGCATTCATAAAAAAATAATATATATCACTGAATACAGCAACATTGTTCTGCAGCAATATGAAAAACGCAGGAAACTCGTTAAAGCGGCAATCCCTAAACCTTGTATGAACGCTACACATTCATTAACTGAAAAAAAACAAAAACATCACTGGATTCATCAGCTTTCGCTGTGTAGCAATTTCAAAATGTACAAAACTCGTACGGCCAGCATACATGAGAAATATACAATAAACGGCTAATATGAAACACTACAACAAAAAAAGCATAAAATTATTAACATACCTTAACAGACATCTCCTTTCTTGAAACCCAACTCTAAAAAATGTTGAATCGCCATAATTTCGTAAATTTGCAGTCGTCAGTAAACTTCATTTAACTTTCTAGCAAAAAAAAAAAAAAAAAAAGAACAAATACTCACAATTTCAAGCTGAATTACACAGTTACTTTAACTTTCAAATTTTACAACTAAAAACAGCAAAAAAAAATTAACAAATATTAACAATAACAAACTTTTGCCTTGCCGTCATTTTAATTTTACAATTACAAAATGTCTTCCTTCTACACAAATTACAAAACATGCGAAGTTGAGTTGTCAAAACACAGCTGAGCTAATTGTCAATAAAAGTTTTCAGGTAGGCGTAACTATCCAATACACAACAAATCAACCAATCCCATATTAAACTGATCCAAATTCAAGATCAGACCACTGTAGGCATGGAAAGAATTTACGAAACGAACTGGTAACAACAAAAATCCATTTAAAGCCTTGCCAAATTGAACGATGCCAAGTGTCTCGGCTGTTCTGGGATTCAGCCGACATCTGTTTCTATAAAAGTTTTGGTGTTATTACCAGAGTTGAATAATATAGACGCACGCGCACACGCGGAAAATTTTCCACAAAATTCAGAACTTTGCGGAAAATTTCTTAGAAAAAAAAAGTAATTTTTGTTCTTGTATTTTTTTTTTTTTTAAATACCGAAAAATTAAAAATGTTCCCCAATTTTATGTACAATTTATTTATTGTTTGCCAGGGGTGATTCTGTTCCGAGTTTTCCAAAAATTTAAAGCATTCGGTTCCGAAAATTAAAAAAAAAAAAAAAAAAAAAAAAAATCGCCCATCAGTCCGAAAATTCCGGCATAAAAAATATCACTGAAATATATTGCGGATTTCAACAAATGGTCGCCTAAAATAAACCCATTCCGTCAATCGTTTGCAAAAAAAAAAAAAAAAAAAAACAATTTTGTCAAAGCATCGCAGAAAACACATGAATTTCTTTAAAGGATTGCGGGAAAAAACATTTCTTGTTAAAGAATCGCAGAAAAAACGCAAATTACGTCAAAGAAGCACGGGTAAAACGAATCTCGTAAAAGCATAGAGGAATAAACGCGAATTTTGTCAAAGGATCATGGAAAAAAAAACGCAAATTTCGTAAAAGAATCGTGGAGAAAAACTAATTTCGTTAAAGGATCGCGAAAAAAAACACAAATTTGGTAAAAGGGCCGCAAAAAAAGCGTGCATTTCGTCAAAGGATCCTGAAAAAAAAAACACACACGCATATGTCCTCAAAAGGCCACAGAAAAAAATGTGAATATCGTCAAAGGAACGCAAAAAAAAAAAAGCGAATTTCATCAAAGAATCGCAGAAAAAAGAAATTTCGTCCAAAAAGGATCTGGAAAAAAAGAATTTCTTAAAAGCATAGCGGAAAAAGCTTGATTTTTGTCAAAAGATCGCGAAAAAAATGCAAATTTCGTCAAAGAACTGCGTAAAAAAAAATTCGTTAAAGGATCGAGAAAAAAAAAAAAAGTGCTAAAACGCCGCGAAAAAAGCGTGAATTTTGCCAACCGACTGCGAAAAAGGCAAATTTCGTGAAAGGATTAAAGAAAAAGGCACATTTTGTCAAAAGATCGCAAAAAAAGCGCGAATTTCATCAAAGCATTGCGAAAAAAAATGCAAATGTCGTTAAAAAATCGTGGAAAAATGGAAATTTCGCCACATGATCGCGGAAAAAACGAGAATTTCGTCAAAGGGCCGCAATAAAAACTTATCGGTCTCTTTAATGATGTTACCTATGAACGGAGCTCTCCTTACAAAATGTGATTCAGTTGTTTCAGAAGCAATGTCCATTATTGCATTTTTCAAGAGGTCATAATATTAAGGATTGGGCTGTTTCTAAATGCATTGACAAAATAACTGACAAGAATTCACTCCTTCTTATCATGGATTTTAGCGTTACTATTTTTTTAGCCAACATAACTATGCTGTAATTAATATTAATTAATTTTTAAATTAAAATTCTTACCATCAAAGTAATATAACACGTTATTTTACTAAACATTAAATTAATTTGCAGAAAGTTTTTGACCCAATATTTAAGTGCGCAGAAAGTTTTTGGTTTTATACAAGTCTGGTTTATTACATTTTGGTAAGTATAATTTAAAAATTAAATTTGATTATTTAGGTTTGCAGTTAAGTCAAAATATTTTATGCACTATAAACATTGCTGAAATTGCATTTTTAGCAATGTCTACATGGGATGTCCATTACTGGAAAATGACTAATTAACCATCCCAGTAATGGACCTTAATGGACTCTTAAAATCTTAAAAGTAAATGGCCATTAGTATATAAAATTCTAAGTTTTCTATTGCTACTCAAACAAAAACATAAAAATTGTGCAAGAAAATAAATACAGTAGAACCTCGATTATCCGAAGCAATTGGGACCGACCCTCTTTCGGAAAATCAAAATTTTTTCACTATACAAAATTGTGTTTTTTCTAACTATCAACATTGTAATTTATTAATAGTATCTTTAACTTACCATTCGATATAAATACTAAAAAACTGGCATTAATATGTAATAGAAACATATAACCAAGAAATTACTGCTTCCACAAAGTCAAGCACATATTTGAAGATTTTTACACATACTTAATGCAATGTATAAAAGAGACAAGGAAATTGAAATATATTTTAAGAATTATTTTATTAAAATCTTGAATATTTTATTTTTACTATTAATTGCAATGAAATAAATCCATAGTAAATTTTAAGAAAGGTTACAGCAGAGGCCCCCCCCCCCCCCCATCGACACTAACTACACACCGACATTTTTCTGCAACCTTTTAACGAATTTCATCTTTTTTTCGCAATCTTTGGACGAAATCTGAGTTTTTTTCCCGCGATCTTTGGACGAAATCTGTGTTTTTTCCACGATCTTTTGAAGGAATCCGCGTTTTTCCTCGATCTTTTGATGAAATCCACGTTTTAACCACGATATTTGCGTTTTTCCCACGATTTTTTGAAGAAAATTGCGTTTTTTCTGCGATCTTTTTATGAAATTTGCTTTTTTTCGCGATCTTTTTATAAAATTTGTATTTTATCCACAATCATTTCGCGAAATTTGTGTTTTATCCGCGATTTTTTTCATGAAATTTCCGATTTTACCGCGATCTTTTCACGAAATTTGCATTTCTTCGCGATCTTTTCACGAAATTCGTGTTTTATCCGCAATCTTTTCGCGAAATTTGTGTTTTATCCGTGATTTTTTTCACGAAATTTGCGTTTTTAACGTGATTTTTTTCACGAAATTTAAGTTTTTCTGCGATTTTTTCACAAAATTTGCGTTTTTCCGCGATACTTTGAAGAATTTTGTGATTTTTTTTTTGTGATCCTTTTACAAAATTTGCGTTTTTTTTCCACGATTTTTTTGACGAAATTCGCATCTTTTGCATGGTCCTTGGGTGAAATTCACGTTTTTTCATTATTCTTTGATGGAATCGGCGATTTTTTTCTGCGAACAATTGACGAAATTGATTTTCTTCGGCAACCATATCGAAATTAGCGATATTTTTATGTCCGAATTTTTGGACTGATGACAGATTTTTTTTTAGTTTTCGGAACCGAATACCTTAAATTTTCTGAACAGAATCGTCCCTGCTACTTTCTTTTCTTACGTTCGGGAATCGCCGATCTGGACGCCGTAAATTCTGAACTAATTTCACCCCTTTCCTCCCTGGCATCGATGTTTCAACCATCGCATTTGGCGAGTGGCACCCATTGAGTTTGGCGAGTGAGGACAATAAAGCTAATCACCACGTTTTAAGTGTTACCTGGCGAGTGCTAATTTTGTGCTATACATATACAGACCTGCCAACCTTTGAAAATGAGAAATCGTAGCACACAAAATTTAAATTAATCTGGACATTGGTTGGTTGGTTTTTCGTGTTTCACAGCCATCTTTTGACATTCGTAAAAGGAATAAGGTTTCCGTCTTTCAACTCAGTAATTTTTTCCTCTGAAAATTTTTATACGATTTTTAGAGTTTATTTTCGTTTCGCAGCATTTTTTTTTTTTTTTTTTACACTAGGGGGCTCGGCCCCCTACGAGCTACGTTCGTCAACCCCCGTCCAGACACCGCAGACTCTAAATGTATGCTAATGTGATCGGCTTTAAAAAGATTTCGAAAGATTGAATTATAATTTAAAAAACAGTGCGATCTCCCTATAAACGGATTTCTATTCATTTCTCTTTGATTGGGGAAATTTTAACGCCAAATCCGCTGCGGTACTACTTGATTATCCCGTCGACTAATTTCGCCAAATTATATAAATCGCCAAACCACTCGCCAAATTATAAAAATTGACATAATTTTTATTTTAAATAACGAAAGAACAAATAAATTCGTACAACATTAATAAAAATACAAATAAAACGTCGAAATAAAAATAACTTGATGACGTAGACACGTGTAACATTTCAAAATAAGGTAATATAAAAGGAATTAAGTAAACAGAATCTTTGTCTCCCGGTATTTTTAAACAAAGCGAAAAGAAAGTTCTTTTAAATGAGACATTTTAAATTAATCGTTTTTAATCTGACGTAATTTTGACCAAACTATTCTTTCTCTTTTTAATATTCACGTGAAAATACTTGTGTTAGAAATTAAATATTATTTGCCCTTTCCTAAGAAAAATAGTTGAAAAGTATCCTCTCAAAATATCAAATAAACGTCTAGCGCAATTTGTAAATTTTAACCGTTTTGCAATATTATTTTGTGTTTATTTTATGTAATAACTGTAATGTGACGTAAATATGACGTAATTTCTCCTATTTAAGACTTCTAACGCATGTTAATAAATTTATTATTTTACAAATTACTTTCTCTCTTAAAATTCACGTGTAATTATAGTTTTTATGACGTAATTTTTAATAAGTTCCTGCTTTTGCTCATAATTATTTAATTCTAATTCCAAATGTTTTTTTCTGTTTATAATAGTCACGTGTAAATAAATTTTTAATTTATTACACATATAAATATATATATATTTTAAGCAAACATCATTGTTTCCGCTGTTTATACAGTTGGCAACAGTTTAAATTAATATCACTTTCTAAAATCTGTAAAAAATATCTCTCGAAATGCTGAAAATTTGAATTTAAAATAGATATAAATCCTCGAAAAATGAGTCAAATTAAAAAAATAAATCTGTTCTGCACACCGAGAAATTATAACGCATAAAATGAACTAAAAATTATTAAATTCCGATGTATAGTTTTTGCTACTATAAAACTTTTTTAGTGGAACGATTTTGTCCAACTTTAGCATTAAATATCTCTTAAAATAATTCTTCGATTTGAAAACTGTCTGCATCAGCGTGTCTATCAAATATTTCTGTATAACACTACCGATTTTCATATTTTTGTATGCATTATTTTTCTTAATATTAACGAAGAAAGACCTCTGGTCACAAAAAATTCATAACCAGCGGCGGCGGCGGCGACAGCGGTAGTTACTTTTTTTTTACAATAGAGAGATTTGTAAAAGGAGCCTGGTTCCAATTTTTTAGCGCAGTGCAGTAAATTTTGAAGGAATTCGCGATTTTTTTCCGCCATCATTTCAGGATATTCACAATTTCTTTCCCACAATCGTAATTCACATTTTCCTATTACGCTTCTTTGTTGAAATCCGCACTTCTTGCCATGCACTTTTGACGAAATTTGCATTTTTTACGCGATCCTCTGACGAATTTTGGGTTTTTTTACCACGATCCTTTGATTAAATTAGCGTTTTCTTTCTGCGATCTTTTGGTGAAATTTGCATTTCCTTACTAATCTTTCGATGAAATTTGCATTATTTTACTGATCTTTTGGCAAAATTTGCGTTTTCTTTCTGCGATATTTTGACAAAATTCACGATTTTACCACGATCTTTTAACGAAATTAATTTTCTTCTACGACCAATTAAGGAAACTGATTTTTTTTTTACACGGTCATTTGTCGAAATTCGCGATAGTTTATCGCAAATCGTGCGATTTTGCACACTATTTCAAACCTTGCCCCTCAAGGAATCCCCTCCGGAATTCTTAAAATGGCACCCTTGTTTCTAAGGTTGTTATAAGGGAATTCCTGTATAAATATTTACAAAAACACGATTAGAGTGTTTTATGTTAAGTTTTTTTTTGAAGCCCAGAATTTTTTTTTCTCATGAGCATTTTTTAATGTCCGAATTTTCGGACTAAAGGCCAATTTTTTAAAACTTTCGGAAATGAATACTTGGAAATTTTGGAACAGAATCACTCCTGAAAAATATGCTGCGCGGGATAAAATTCGCAACTAGAAACAAAAAATGCTTTTTTGTTTTTTGCAAAAAATCGTAGTTTAAGACCGATTTTCGTAGCAGTTGGCAGGTATGCATATACAGTCGAACCCGGTTAAGACGCTCACGGTTAATACGCGATCCCGCTTAATACGCGGATTTTTTCTGATCCCTTGAGCATCGCCCATACGGCTAATGCAAAAATATCACGTTTAATACACGAACGGTTATGACACGATCCCGCTTAATACGCGATAAATTTTCGGTTCTTTGAGGAAAAAAAAATCACGCTTAAGACGCGTATTCATTGATCATGATGCGAATTCCTTCTCTCTTCTCGAGTGTTACCAATTTAGTGGATTTTTATTATTCAGGTAAAAAACACTGTTTCCGAATAGTATTTAATTTATTTAACAACAGATGAAGGCAAAAATTACTAATCGGAAATAACGGTAGATATTTGAATAACAAAAGACCCCCTAAATTAGGAAAACTACAATTCTTCGATCCCACATTCTAGCATTCTTTTTCTCCCGCTTCGTGTATGTTTTGACTGTAGTAAAGAGATATAGACGAATTCAGGTTACTGAAACACGTCATAAAAATTATTATGATTAGAGATGTTTATACCCGTTGTTAGAGAGGTTTTAAATGTACTTTATATCGGTACTATGTTTTATAATGCATATCATAGGCAACAAAAAATGAATCTCGTATTGATTAAATACGACTGCGATTGGATAATTTTTTTTATGTTTACTTTACTTTTTGCTATAACAATATTTTATAAGGATAGTTTTTCTTATTATATTAATAATGAAGAACGGATTATAATTGTACTCATTATCACAAGTACTAAATATGATTTTAAAAACTGGGTTGTGCTTCAAAGATTTAATATTTTTTATTCTTTCGGTTAAAAAATGAGTCTAGTAGGAAATTATTTTTGGTTGCAACGTATTAATCGACAATAAAGTCAGGTTGGAATCCATATTTATTTTACGCTATTATTCCAGTTTGTCCTATAAAAAGAAACAATCAGTTAAAGTGGAATACAGTTAAATTTCAATCTGAATATATGTCAAAAACAAAGTTTTCGACCGTAAACTTATAAATTAAAGCTCTGATGTTCATTTAGATGATTAAATATGTAAATAAGCCCATTTCCTGCAACATTATACAAATCACGTTTAATACGCGATCCCGCTTAATACACGACTTTTTACCACTCCCTTGAACCGCGTCTTAACCGGGTTCCACTGTATATACACAAATATAGGGTGTAAAAAAAATCATGAATTTTTTTAAAAAATCAAAAAAATCGGATTTTTTTTATTTAAATCAGATTTTTTAATTTTTTTTCCCCTGTGTTAAAATATTAAACATCTACCAAAAATTAAGCATTTCAAAAATGAATAACCTTCCAATTACTAACATGATCTATGTTTTTTTTTTGCTTTAATTAATAAAATTTTAATTATGTAATTGTAGAAATTACAAAAAAAACCGCAAACTAAAAATTTCTTTAGTGACATACAACATTATGTGCATTAATATTTTGCAATAATTAAGTAAACCAATATTAAATACTGCTTATATTTTAAAGTTATTGAGAAATTGCATTTAATTTTAAATTGATGATACAGATTAAACCAATTATTAAACAATCAACTGTTTAATTAAGAACACAATCTACATTTTTGAAAAAGTGGTTGAAAAAATGTGATAAATAATAATTTGATAAATTCATAAAGCAGCCAGTAATTTTACACAGGTTCTAAAGCGTATGCATATCAAATTGATCAAAACTTGTAGCAATATATACAGCAAACTCACACACAATTTATAAATAGATTACAAAAATTGTACTTTTTAAATTTAAATCAGATTTTTTCCCCACAACATTAAAATATTTGAATAGCTACTAAATGTTATAATGTTTTTGAAGTTATTTAACATTTAGTCAGATATTTTTTAAATGTATAATACTTCTTTTTACACAGTTTAATATTGTTATAATTAACAATAACAAATATTACATTTTTTACAAGTGAATTACTGATCATTTTCGTTACTGATTATAATGCTTTTTCACACTATTTTAAAAAATCAGAAAATATGTGATTTTATCATCTGATTTAAATCAATTGATTAAAATCATTGACACTATATTGCTATGTTTATTATATATAAAAGAAAGAATAACTTGACTATTAAAAGGAAATTAGGACATTGTAAGTTATATTAGATTTAAATATCATTTTAAAATTAAATGCTTTTTATGTTTGTTAAATAAAAACAATTCTTTTTACAAACTTACTGCACTTAAATTTTTCACAATACTCAGGAATTACACTTAGAAACAATTATTTAAAGCTTTGTTTTATGTATTCATAAGTCACAATACTTGTAGAAACTTTCCAAATTATGTTCATCTTAGATTTGAATACTCTTTTATGTCATTTTAAACATTTGGAAAATTTCTGATTTTAATCAATGATTTTTTAAAAAAAATCACTTGATTAAAATCATGATTTAAATCGCTTATTTAAATCAACTGATTTAAATCGTTGACACCCTACATAAATATGACTAATTATTCAGCCCAGTAATGGACATCCGTCTTAAAAACTTAATAAATAAAATTTTAGGGTACTACTTGGTTATCCCGTCGACCAAAAATCTATCGTCAAACTATAAGATTAAATGTCAATAATCAGGGGTGGGGAATTTTATAAAATCCTACTCACCAAGGATTTACTCTACTAGCCAACAAGACTTAAGGTACAGTATAAGAGAAATAAAAGAAAGTTCAGTATATGGTAGAACTTAGTACCATGTTTATATTGCGGTAAATTTGAAAAATATAGCCAACAATTAGAATAAAAAAGTTTTTGGCATATCTTCTATAGTCTGCAGTTTTTCAAAGATTGCCTAAAAATTCACTCGCTCTGTCAGGAAATCTACTCGCTAGTGGCGAGTAAAATGATGTATTTCCCCATCCCTGTCAATAATGGTTGATCGTAAATGTCACATTCACTTGACTTTAGGGAAGTTAGACGTGTTTACACCATCAAATGATTTTTATTCCGACGTTTTATTTGTATTTATTAATGTTATACTATTTTTATTGTTCTTTTGTTATTTAAATAAAAATTATGCCAATTGGTCGACGGGATAACTAAGTAGTACCAATTTTAGAAATGGCTGTTAGTATATGAAATTCAAAGTTATCTATTATTACTACCAAAAAAAATTGCTGCAAATTTTGCAATAAAGAATATAATAAACTTATTTAAAATGAAGCTCTTAGCATATTCATTAAAGATTTTCACTGAAAAACAGTGGAACTTCAAAACATTATTTTCTGCCTCCTGATTGGTTTGATTATGAGTGTCACCAATAATGCAAGGGGGAGTTATGAAAAAAATAATAAAAGCTAAATTTTTATTGGTTATTTTTTTTTTATAAAACAAGAATATTGAAGGGGTCCATTACTGGCACATATACCCTAAATACATGATAAAATAACTTGTCAAATTAAAAAATTTTACTGTAATAGTACTAATTTTAGAAATGGCTATTAGTATATAAATTTCAAAGTTTTCTATTACTCCCAAAACAAAATATAACCAAAAAACATTTCTTACAGTATTATTCGACCGTGTTGAATTCACACACTTTTCTCCGGAAGAGATTTCTGTGGCTCCGGGGGGGGGGGGGGGGGGGGGGTTGCACTTTTTGACCATTGAAAACACAAAATCTCAAACTTTAATGTACCCCCCGGGCCACCCCCTGAAATCAACACTGCAATAATGCACTTGAAATTCGGCAAATGGGCCGATTATTCAGCTACGGCCGATTAATCGTCGCGTCTCTAATTTAGACCAACTTTTTAGCATAAAAAAATTTCACATAAGAACATGATAAAGGCAGAATGGCAAAAGCAAACAGTAGTTTCATACCCCATAATAAAAAAATGTCAGCCAAAAAGAAACCAGGGTTGGGTTTTTGACATGACAGTGGTAAAAACCGTGTTTTTACCGGTTTATTCCGTCAAAAACCTATCATTTGAGATTTTCCTCCAATTTATAGTGTAAGTGTAGCATACAGTACATTTCTAGATTAATTTTTTCTTGTTGTTCTTGTTATTATTATTCACAATTACTTTATTAAATTTATTTAAAAGAAGAGCATTTTCTAAATGGGAAAAATTTAAATACAAGAGTAAAAGGAAATAACAATATTTGTCATAATCTCCACTAATATAGATTCTACTAACTGCAATGAACATTAATATTATATGATAATAGAAGGTTATTATAATTATTAAATAACATTCTACATACATTTTTAATAAAATACTTTAAAATTATTTTAGAGATGCAAAAATGCTGTTATATGGTATGACAATAGATGTCAAGCATGGACTGTGGCCATTGAATAAATTTGAATATTCTTAGATATAATATTTTAAAATGCATATATTTTCATTTTCACTTGAATAAGCAGAATCTTAAAATTTTAAATTAATAATTTTTTTATACAAACATGTAGGACCTGATTACAGGTGAAAACTCTTAGACTTAAATTTTAACACATAACAAAACAATATTTAAGAAAAATCAGAATATAATGTCCTGTTCCTGTATACTACATTTTACTTAAAATTATTTAGGCATTATTTAAAGTGAATTGAAAGAAATAACGCATTGCATATTTTTATTACATACATATGACTGTATGAGTAAAAATCTTTCACCGTTAAAATTTTTCTTAAATTATTATTAAATTTAGAGATTCTTAAATGTTTTATTTATTTTTTAATGCAGTTAACTTTTTAATTAATGGATCTACATTTCTGCTTTAAAGTAATATTTAATTATTTATTTATTTTAAGGAAATAATTAAATTACTTAACAAAATAATAAACTACTTAACAAAAATATATAGTTAAAAATTGAGTTTTCACATGGTTTAAAGTTTAACATGGATTTGCAATTTTAATCTCTACAAGATTTAACTTTGAAGAACAAGTCTTATTCCTTTCTTCCAAAAGATGTATGTAATTCTCAACTATTAAAATATATTTTATTTCATTTATTTATATAAATCAAGTTTTGCTATATAGAAATAAAAATAATCAATGAACAATTTTGATTTAACACTTTAAGAAATCTTACTTCTGAGGAAATTTCTGAGAAAGCTATTTAGTTTTAAAGAGTGTAATAATTAATGATGAGATTATACACATTTTTTAATCTTACACTTATGGGTTATAGAATTTCTTTAAAAAATCTAATTTTTACAGAATATGCCAAATAGCTTAAGATTATTATAGAGATCTGCTAACAGAGATGTATATGTATTATTCTAATGCAATTCTTTTTTGTTTTTCTCGGATACATAATATACTTCAGAGTCTTTTCAATATTGAATATTTCATGTAAAACAACTTAATACTAAAGACAGAATGAAAAAAGATAATGTAAAAACAAACTACAACTAAAAAATAGATTTTTGACAGTTTTCGACCTTTTTGACAAAGAGGTTTTTGACATGACGGTAAAAACCATGGTAAAATCCGGTAAAAACCGTCATGCGTCAAAAACTTGCCAACACTGAAAGAAACAGAAGCTAACCTATTGAAAACATAATTGTAAAATGGGGGGAAACTATACAGATAAATACTATACTGGCTAATCTCATAAAATACAACGAACAACAACATTTTATTTTCATTAGAGAAGTTAAAACAGGTTGATGGTGTTAAAATGTAGAAGCAATACTTACTACTTCAGCTTTCCAAAATTTCGAGCTTTCAACGTGATGCTAGATACGAACGTTATGAATGTGTAATCAACTTTGCAGGGAATTTTTTAAACATCCGATTAAATAAAATAATAATTAATCCAATCAAAAATCAGTCTTATTTTTTTAATTTACTGTTTAGTTCGGTGTTCAACGTTCAACTCGAGAGATGTTGACATTTTTTCCCCCCTTCCATCTTTGGTGTCTATCGCTTGTATCAAACCCCATTTCTAGGCATTTGATTGGTCCAAGCTTCATGTCACGTGATCTCGCAAGTTATTTCTAGCTATTTTGAGGTGGGCTGGACTTCAACTTTGATTCAACTTGGCGAAACCCCGCCCCTGCGAACTGTTCGCAATCTCGCAAACAGCGCAAAGTCTATCTGGATCTCGGCCCAAATCGTCTTGGAGTTATAGAAAATATCCTGCAGATGTCGCTGTGATCGACTCATTGGATTTCAGCATCGTTTGACATTTAAAGGACCCAATATTTTAGCCCTTTTCTAAGTATTACTGGGATAGCCGATTTCCACACTATATATTCTGGACACTGTAGCAGTAGTACTTAGAAAGTATTAAAATATTGTATCCCTTAAATGTAAAACGATGCTGAAATCCAAAAAGTCGATCGGAGCAAGATTTGTGGATCTTTTCTAAACTCAAAAACAACTTGGTCTAGACGCTGTTATAGTACAATGTTTGCGTTGAAATTTGAAAATATAACGCAGATGTTGCTGCGATCGGCTGATTGGATTACAGCATCATTGGTCATTTAAGGGATACAATTTTTTTAGTGCTGTTTGGATAGCAGATTTCTACACTATTTATCCTAGGCGTTGTACTTGTGCTCTGATACATGAGAAACTTTAAAGGTTGATTTTCAACTTTTCGACACCGACTTCCAATATCGGTTTCTGTCTATGTGGGCCTTCCGGTTTGGTGGATGACAGAATGGCCGGGATACAGATAGATTTTTCGCTGTTAGCGAAACGAGATCGACCAATCAGTAGCCTGTATTTTTGCAAACAGCGAAAAGTTCGCAAAACTGCAGGCTTCTGATTGGTCAATCTCCTTTCACTACCAGCGAAAAATCTATCTGAATCTTGGCCCTTGTCCAGCTAAGTTTTCGCACTTTGAAAGATCTCATATCTCTGTAAGAGTAACAGTATCAAAGATGAGCGCTTATAATTGAGCGACTGCTTAAAAAAGGATTTGAATTTTAAAGTTTTTATTTTTTTTTAAATGTTCTAATTATCAGATTTTTATGAAATTGCAATGGGACCAAATGGGTGACTTACACTTTCAAACAAAAATAAATTATCAAAATCGGTTCATATATAAGAAAGTTATGCGTGAACATGGACAAAACATACATACAGGTCGAATTGATAACCTCCTTCTTTTTGAAGTCGGTTAAAAATTAGGCCTAAAAGTTTTTAATCTTGAGTTCCAACTTTTCCTCACTTTTATAGCCCCCCCCCCCCCCCCCCCCCAAAAAAAAAAAAAAAAAAAACAATTTAAAAAGTAGTAAGAGCCTGCAAAATTTCTTTCACCTGAGCACTTTAAAAAAATAATGAGTATAGAAAGGAAGCACATTTGGTTTAAAGAAGTAATAGTATTAAGGAAGTTTTGAAACTTATTGGGGCCCACAACGAAATTAAAAAGCATATTTTTAAAACATCGGAATAATAAAAATGGACCTAAAAGTTTTGAATCTTGGGCTCCAACTTTTCCTCACGTTTAAAGGGGACCTAAAAAAGACAGTTCAAAAATAATTTAGAGCCTGCAAAATTTCTTTCATCTGGGCACCTTTAAAGAGACTGCTGGCTATAGAAAGAAAACGCACATCTGTTTTGGTCAAAAGAAGTAATAGTATTAAGAAAGCTTTGAACCTTATTGGGGCCCCCAACGAGATTAAAAAGCATATTTTTTAAACATTTGAATAAAAAAAAATGAGGCCTAAAAGTTTTGAATCTTGGGCTGCAACTTTTCCTCCCGTTCATAGGGGGCCCTAAAAAAGACAATTCAAAAAGAATTTATAGTCTGCAAAATTTCTTTCATCTGGAAACCTTTAAAGAGAATGTTGGCTATAGAAAGAAAGCGCATATCTACTTTGGACAAAAGAAGTAATAGTATTAAGAAAACTTTAAATATTATTGGGAACCCCAACGAGATTAAAAAAACATACTTTTAAAACATTTGAATAATAAAAATGAGGCCTAAAAGTTTTGAATCATCAGTTGCAACTTTTCCTCACTTTTATAGGGGGCCCCAAAAAAGACAATTTAAAACGTATTAAGAGCCTGCAAAATTTCTTTCATCTGGGCACCTTTAAAAAGAATAATGACTATAGAAATGAAGCACATTTGGTTGAAGGAAGTAATAGTATTAAGGAAGTTTTGAAACTTATTGGGTCCCTTAATGAGATTAAAAAGCATTAAAAAAATTGAATAAAAAAGAATGGGCTTAAAAGTTTTTAATCTTGGGCTCCAACATTTCCGCACTTTTATAGGGGACCCTAAAAAAGACAATTCAAAAAGAATTTACAGCCTGCAAAATTTCTTTCATTTGGGCCCCTTTAAAAGAATGTTTGTAGTAGAAAAAAGCGCATATCTGTTTTGGTTGAAGGAAGTAATAATATTAACGAAGTTTTGAACCTTTGGTTTCACCTTTTTCGCCCATTTATAGGGGCACCCCAAAAAGTCTAAAATGCCATTTTATTTTTTAAATAGAACTTAGAGCCTTCAAAAACCTTTATAAAGAATGGTGGATAAAGAAGATAAGAACATATCTGTTTTCTATTTCTAAATCTGACCTAAACCTTTGACAAAAAAAAATGAATTTCGATAAAACGAAATAAAATATTATTAAAAATACATAAATAAATAATTTTAAAAGTTAAAAAACCCCCCATCATTATTCAACTGAAAAGTACAATAGCTCACTACTGGGCCCCTGACTTTACCCAGCCCCCCCCCGCCCCCCGAAATGGGGGGTATGGGGGGCGGTCGCTACGGCCCTGGACACTAGATTTGATTTGAAATGAACATTTAGATGAAGTCGATAAGAATAGAACAGTCCAGGTGCGCGCCGACCCAGTGTGCAAAGTGTACACGACACACAGGCGCCAAAATAGCAAATTCGCCAAATATTTTAGTCGAAGCTGAAAAATTTCAAAAACTTTTATCCAATTTAAATTTATTAAAGCGGTATTTAAATCGAAAGTGCGTCATTTCTGAGTTTATTTTTACTTATAAAATTTAGGGGTGGGGGGAGGGGAGAGTCTCAAACCGAAAGGCGCAACGGTGTCGAAAGATAACGGTCGAAAGGCGACTCATTGTCAAAAGGTCGCGGTCGTAAGGCGCCGCGGATGGTTTAAGGGCGCCGTCATGCGCCCAAAATAAATTTAAAAAAGCTAGAAACATAAAAAAATTCGGAAGGGCGACCGCGAATGTCCCTTTTGACATCCCTGCTCTGCAACTCATATTCAAAATATTAGAATAATTGAGAAAAAGTAATTAGAAAAAAAATATTTTTCATTTATTTGTTTTTGATACTAAGTAAATGCAATTAAATTTCTTATAAATTCAATATGGAATGTTTAGATAAGATTTTAACATTTGCAAACTATAAAGTACAGTATAATAAATTAGGTATACAGCTTTCTGAAACACATCAAAATATTAGAATCAAATTTAAATTATTTCAAAATATTAGAATATTTTATTTTGCGCTAAAATATTACCTTATGAATATGAAGTAAATGGTAATTAATATTTTGTAGCATCTCCTTTAGCTTTCATAACAGCGTACAATCGATCTTCCATACTATATACAAGATGTCTACAAACATTTCTATCACTATTGGCCCAAATAGACTTTATACGTACCACTAACTCAGTTTTACTTAATGGGGGATTTTCTTGGAGTTTTTTCTTCATTATACACACTAAGTTTTCGTTGGGATTAAGGTCTGGTGAGTTTGGTGGCCAAGGAAGTTAATATTGCGTTGGCGGAACCAATTCTTAGTTGACACCAAGGTATGCGGTGACACAAAATCTTGTTGAAAGATTAAATCATTTTCAAATAAATCATCTCATGATGGAATCATGTAATATTCCAAAATTTCTTGATATATCTGAGGGTCAACCTTTTCGTAGACGATGCATAACTTTTCAGGTCCTTCTGCACTCATGCAACCCAAACCATGACACTATAGCAGCAAATTTTACGGAACGTTTAAAGCATTCTTTATCAAATGCTTCTTGCTTCATTCTCCAAACTCGAATACCTTGATTACCGTATGAAACACAAAACATACTTTCATCACTAAATAATATATTTTTCTAATCTTCTTCGCCCCATAAACGTCTTGATTTACACCAATTCAATCTTAAACGCTTTTGTTTTGCAGTCATGAGAGGTTTTTTTCGGTACACAAGATGTAAACTTAAATTTATGGAGACGTCTTAATGTTGTCGATGTAGAAACTTCAACTCCTTCTTCTTTCCATTTTCGGTGCAAGAATCGCACACTTTTAAAATGGTTTTTCTTAACTATACGCTTCAGTTTCCTTTCATCTCTAGCAGATGTTTTTGGTTTTCGGCCGCCATTTCGGCGATTATTTTGAAATTTTCCAGTTTTTTAGCATTGTGTTAGTATTTTACTAACGCTTGATTGCAAACAATGTAAATAATTTGCTATATAACATTGATTTTTACCGTGTCGATACAAATCAACCATACGAAATTTAATAGATTCAGGAATATCACTCAAACGACCCATTTTAAGAAGAAAAATCAAACAAACTGCAAAAAGAATACTGATTTTAAATAAAATCGTCTGAAATTAATCAATGATGTCACCAGTTATGAATTGGTGATAATGAAAGGAGAATTAATGCGAAATATTCTAATATTTTGAATGACTTGAATAAATATTCTAATTGAATAAATATTCTAATATTTTAACTTTTCAAAATAATTTTTTTTTCAATTAATCTTTTCTAAAATTATATTAATTTTAAGATAATAAATAAGTTTATTCAACAATAAGTTCTTAATAAAAATATCGTTTGCATATTTGCATTAAAAGATATTAAATTACCAAACGATATTTTCAATTTGTAAAAAAAATAATTATTCTAATATTTTGAATATGAGCTGTAGATCAGGCCTGTCCAGCTTTTCAGAAAGCAGGGACGCACTACAGCTGGTGGCTAACATGGAAGGCTCCATTATTCAAATAATTGAAAATATATATAACACTTCTATCTTACTGTAGTATTGGTAGTGATACACATACTGACGATATAAAACGGGCAGATAATATATTGCAGAGTAGTAAAACAACATAAGCCTCCAGTTTATACACGGTACCCATGTAAAAGTAAATTTCCGAAAAAAGCACAAATCAATCATAGCAATCGGCTACATTATAACGAAAACAATAAATAAATAAAACAGGATGTAGCTCAAAATGAAATGAATGTAAAAAAAGAAATGAAAAACTCCATTCGATTCCAAACAAATTTAATAGTCACGCCTATCATTGTAAGCAACGCATAAAAACGAGCCCAAGATCATGTAAGAAAGTTTTATGTCATTTACAGTCGGGAAACATGTTTTTGAGAACAACTTCAAAATGAATTATGTTTTATTGAAATTTTAATTGTATATTTTATAGATTTACTTCGAACGAAGAAAAATCAGTAAAAAGCGAGTTTTACTCGCGTACAGAGAGTTCATGCAATAAATTTATTAATTACTAACTGCAATCTTAGAAAATATAGTCGTTAAAAGAATAATAAAACTTTTCAAAAACTTGGATTTCTTTTATTAAATATTTTTCAATAACTGCCTTCAATAATTGAATTTAATTGAAATGAAAAACGCTGACTATTCATCATTGTGATCCGTCTTACCTAAAACAAAGACCTTGTACAAAGTTTAATCTTGCCATTGTGCCAAGTGCGCTTTGAAAGGAGGTCGCAAAGTTGCATGGGCACTTTGGTCTGTGCCACATTTTTTAGATAGGTTTTTTTAGTTAATATCTCGCCTAATTATCAACAATTCTTTTGGAAAATCATTATCGACAGTTCCTGAATGATTTTGCGTCAATAGGTACATCGAACTCCTCTCAACTCCCCCGCTGAGCGGCCGCCAAATAAAATAAGGAAAAACTGCGATTTTCGGAAAAACTATATGACCTACGATAATTGCTATAGTTTTCCTGCAAGATTTAAATAAATTCCAACTACTACTAATTTTTCCGTAATTTTATTTTCAGTAGATTCGGAAATGGGAGGGGGCACATAATTTTGCCATACATTTTCGACGAATGTCTGAAAATATAATAGTATCTAAGAGTAAAACAAATATATTTTTGAGTTCTGTGTTAAGAGCTTTTTCAAAGTATATCCATTCTCCCTTTGATGATTTTTAAATGAACCTTAAATTTGTATGATTTTATATCTTTAACTCGATTTTTTCTGAAATACGTACCCATTTTCACACTCACTGTATGAAAATGGGGGAGAAGCTGCTTATTGTTCAGGTTTGTTGTGTAATTTTTTTTCATGATTTTTGGAAAATTGTATGCGATAATAATGAACAAATTAAAACTTTAAAATGACCTCTACTTACTGATGTAAAAATGAGTTAGGAGGAGTGGAGTGAGTGCTTAGTAAAGTGCAGGCCAAAAGCTTTAAAACGATATGTCACATGAAAAAAATCATTTTATGCCACCCCCCCCCCCCCACGGGGGAATACTCCCTAATAATCTGAGGTCAAACATAGACCTCACCAATCCAAGGCTCGTGAAGAATTTCACCTTCGGTCAAGCCTTTAAATGAGCTGCCCAAATCTTGCTGCAGCTTAATTAGGAGCTCAGTTAGAAAATTGACTCCCAGGGGGATCAGAGTGAGAGGGGTAGAAAGGTTCATAATATGAAATAGTGGTTCGAGGGTTTTCCGATGATATATCACATGAGGGTTTAGCAGGCATGCTGGATACGCACTGAAAAATCTTGCAAAAATACAAATCCCAAATATTTTAGTTCACATTCCTACACCAGGAGGAACTCTATTCGTAACAAAACTGTTTCTGAACGAAATTCTGTTAAACAACCTACCCATAGTCAGTATATATTAGTCATTAGCCATATTTTAGTATATATTAGTCAAGGGTGTGGCGGACTTAAGCAAGAATTTAAGTTATTTGCTGAAATTACTATTCGAAAACAGTGGTAAGTACACTTTTGAAATTTTTAAATTAAAAGTAATATTTATCCCAGAGCTCCGTCAAAAATCCTCATCTAAAACGGTAGAAAATGGTACGGTTTTAAACATTTGACCCCCCCGCCCCCCAAAAAAGAAAAAAATATCGCCTCCCTCCCCCCCCCCCCCCTGAAATTTGATGCCCCCTACTTTTTAAAATCTTTATTTTGTGTTATAAACTATCTGAAAGTTCCAAATCGATAGGTTCGTCAGTTTTTTTTCTTTAAATTTTAACAAATTCGCGTTTCAACAAATCATTTCTTTTCCTTTTTAAAAATCGAATTTTTTATAAAACAAAAACTTGCGAATCGATTTTTATAAAATTTAGATATTATTAAACAGCGTTTAATGATAAGGCTAGATGCATACCTTTAAAATATCTAAATGGTGTATTTTAAAAAATTTGATGGCGTTCCAAAGAATCATACTATAAAAATCTATTGTGGTTTCGAAAGACTGGCTTTTAAATTTAGAGTTTGAAATAAATCATCCAATTAATGAAATAATAATTAATATTTAAGTTTGTAATTGAGCGACCGCGAAGAAATTTACATAACTGAAATCAGCGAAAAATTCTGCATCTGGATGATTAAAAATTAAATCTGTAAATTTTTATTTTGAAAATTTTATGTTCGTTCGAAAATGTCCACTATTGAAAGACATCGGTTGTCTGCAATGAACACCTGGCGTCCATGGGAGAGATTTCGAACCTTTCTTTCAAAGCAAATAAAAAGATTTTTTATAAATCGATTTTTCGTGGATTTTTTGACTTCCTTAAACCGTGCCGGAATAATTTTTAGAATTTCTGAAAGGTTTTTTTTTTTTTGCGTCTGGCTGTGTGCAATTTTCGAGTTGTCCAGGCCCAGTAGAATTTAAGGTACTGTACTTTTTAAAAAGGCCCAGTACATTTATCACCCTAGCAGCTCTTTAATTCTATTAACCCCTCCCCCTCTCTTCGAGTTTTTGAAGAAGTTGTCTACGGTTTGAAAAAAATCTATTTTCTTATCGAATTAATAATACTTTTCATTCTTTTAATTTGGGCTTTTTAATTAATTTGTCTGCTAATTATTAGAGATTTAAAATTCTGAAACTTAGGTGCACGTTGCACCAGGAGAGGCTTTCGGCTATCCTCACAAAAAGTTTGAGCCTCGTATGTGCCGTAGATTCTGCTAGTCATTGCACACAGACAGTCACACACACAGGCAGTGCAAAACTTTGTTTTATTAGTATAGATATTTTTAATTTACATCTTAGATTCATTGCACGAAAATTGGGAATTCGAAAAATAAGAAAAATCTCACAGAGAAGGAAGGGTTAACAGTGTGACAAGCTAAAGTTTCGCTTAGCTTCTTAACATTGTAAACGCGAAATGAATGTGTATTTTTCCTAACAATTGTTATATAGCCAGCATAGGAGTTCTATATTTGCTAATATAAAGTCCAATGTTCCGGGACTGGAACATTTCGAATGCACCCCTAATTATGATCTGCGAGTGGTAATTGTTTAAGGCGCATCTTAATTGATGTTACATTACTTTAAAAGAGATAAAAGTACTATAAACGCGCTCCGGTGTATTACAAACATCATAATTTGAGAAAACATTTTTGTATTTTTATGTGTATTTACCGTATTTACCGTATTGTCATAATCCTACCATTGATTAATTCAACACAGCTATATTTCCAAATTAAAGTTTATTTGAACTGTTTTAAGTACAAATATAAATAAAGATCACATCTTAAAAATTCCGGCAGTGATGGAGGTAAAAGAAGCTGATTTACTTAGGAGGTATGCCAAAGTGGGGAGAGGGAGCAAACAACTGAAGCACCCACCTTTTAGGGATGTCTGTTATTTGCATAACTGACAACATTCCTTATTTTTACTTCAAACAACAATATTTTTAACCAGAAATTTAATTTAATAAATGAAATAAAAAAGAACCCTGTAGAAACTAGACACATTTCATTAAATAAATTTTCTGGTTCCGAATTCGTTTATTTGATTTGGAGAAAACCCCCGGAAGGCTGGCTTGGCAGCTATGCATTTATACTCCTTGAAAAAAAAAAGAAGTTTTTTTTTCGGGGGGGGGGGGGGGGAGTTAGGAATATGGGGCGCCAATTGAAGTTCTGCACACAGGCGCCGGATACTGTTGGCGCGCCCCTGGAACACTCATTATACTTTAAGTTAATCATTATTTTATGTATAAATCCGAAACAAATTATCAGTTTCTGAAAATATTGAGGTTTGGTATATACCTTTCAAATTGTTCTATCATTTGCTCTATAAAACTGTTTTTAATATAATTATTTAGAAAATCTAGAAAATGTGCTGAAAATTGATGCGAACAAGGACCATGAGCCAGACCCGTTTAAAACTGTATGAGATATAGCTAACTTAAAATGTAATGCTTAAGAATTCTAACTTGTGCAAAATTGCAAAATAAATCAACAATCTGTAAAAATTTCAAAGGTTAGTTTGTTATATACGTTTTCAAATTGTTTTATCATTTCATCAAAAAATAAATTTTTACTATAGCTTTTTTTTTTAAATAGAGAGAAAATACCACATGCGCTTAAAACTGTTTGAGATAGAACTCTTTGTCATTATACTTTAAGTTAGTCATTATTTTATGTATAAATCTAAAACAAAATTATTAATTTCTGAAAATATCGAGATTTGCTAGATACCTTTTCAAATTGTTCTATCATTTGCTCAATAAAACTATTTTTAATACAATTATTTAGAAAATCTAGAAAACACCAGGTGTGCTTTAAACTGTATGAAAAATAGGTAAATTTAGTCACAATTACATTGTAAATTTGTCATTGTTTTATGCACAGTTCTTAAACAAATTATCAACATCTGAAAATTTCGATGGTTGATCTATACTTTTATATCTTTTCAGATTGTTTTATCTCCACTTCAATAAAGATAGTTAAAAAAGTAAATTTATTATTATTACTTATTATTTATTATTAGTGATTTTGTAGAAAAGGAAAAAAAAAATACCAGTTGCGACAAACATTGTATGAGGTAGAATTCTTTGTCATCATTTGAAGTTTGATATTATTTTATGCACATTTTTGAGACAAATTAACAACCTCAGAAAATCATGTTTAGTGTTTACCTATTTAATTTGTTTTATTGTTTGCTCAAAAACTATTTTTAGTTTAACGAAACACAGAGGAAGTACTCCATTACTTAAAAATTCTTAAAGAAGAAGTCGTTATGGGTAAATCTTATTGCATTTACGCATAATTAAAAAATAAATTAACTGCCTCGAAAAATTTTAACTGTTAATATTATTTTTAGTTTGTTTAGTATTTTCTTACAGCTTTCTTTTATCATAATTTTATCAAAAAGAGGGAAATACTATATGAACTTATAAAATAGATGCGGCTGGATTATTGGATTTACACATGGACTTCTTCGTACGCGAATATAATTTACTCTCTTAAGAGAAAGTAAGGATTCTCAAAATAAGCTTCAGTATCTTCTAGAAATAGTACTTTCAAAATATAAGAGACTTTCCAGATATTTTGAACTATACATTTGAATGATTTCACTCTCATGTAACTTTGTGTGAGAAAAATTATATATAACGCAACTTTTTCCAGAAATGTTTTCTTTTTCAATACACAGATTGCAAAATTTTCAATCTTTGAACGAATTTATAATTATGTTTAGTTTTTCATTGCATCTTTTTAAAAATGAAAAAAAAAATCAGCCTGGAAATCTCTTATTTGAAAAAACTTATTTTACTTCAGAATTTCTTAAAAATCACTTTTTGAATGTAAAATATAAAGAAGAAATAATAACTTCCTGTTTAAAAGAAGTACCAAACAATTCAGCCACACAAACAGTGGAAAGATAAAATTAATGAGACATTAGCACCTCAAAAATGTGTTAAATTTTCGAAAAAAAGTTTATTTCATTAAATTGTAGATATATTGTTTATGCATATGTAGATCAAATTTCAAGGCTGTATATTAGCTTTCTTAAAGAAAATGGAAAAAAGAGAGAGAGCTAGAGTTCAGGTTATCCCCTATTTTTTTAGACTCATCAGTAGTATAATACTGGTAAAATTGAACTTCTTATTCATAAGAGAGTGCTCAATGACGCCCACAATTTTACATTAGCAGGATTATAGGGAATGCAACAAATAATTTATACTACAGAAATATATTTAATTTTTCCAAGAAGATTTTAATAGAAATTTAGTTTTTTATATATACATATATATTTAACTATTTCTAAAATATTTTATTATATGTAGCATTATTTCTGATAATTATTTACACAATGAATTTATAGGCAATACTAAACCAAAACAAGACTTCTACGAATTCATTTTACTACCAATTTAAAACTATTTCTAAGTGAAACATTTAATTAAATTTTTCTGATTTGTCTAAGAGCAGTAGATCTGTTGACTACATTGAAACAACTAGCTACGAAAAGAAAACCCCCGCAGAGCTTTCATTATCAGTTGAAAGAATAAAAATTTATACGATCTGCTAGTCATTTGACAGTTGAAGAATTGATGCAGCTATGACAGAAATCTGCAATTCCTACAAGACAAAAGAAACATATAATTGAAAAACTTGAAAACTTTCATTCTCATTGGCTCTTGTTAAAGAAAAGCAAAAGATGTTCTTCTACAGCCCAACAATAACGAGTGGATATATTTCTTGAAGATTTGGACACACTCTTTAATATTGCTCATGAAGATGCTATGAAAATAATAAAAATTAAAGAAGATTCTGATATTCTTCAGGATAAAAAAACCAAAGGGTTTATATGGGTTTAGAAGATAAAGAGCCACTGAAAAAGCGTGAGCTTTCTCTTCAGAGACAAAAAAGAGGAAGAAGAGCGACGCATTAGGGACTCTGTGCCCTCAGCTACTGTCTGTTCATCCGACATTTGTCTAATTAGTGAAGCAGAAAACGCTGGGATTTCTGATTTTGAATCAGCGGGTGAATGTATTTCAACGCTGTTAAAGATGGTCTAAGATTTCAAAATTGAAAGAACACGCACAAGCAGTGTCTAAAAATCGACTTTTTACACCCCATGTTACCAGTGCCTACACTGATTTTGACTAAAAATTTGCAACAAATTGTCCAGTAATTCGACCGTTTTTATAGGAAGTGCCACCGTAAGTACCGTAATTTAACTGTATTCTGACATTATTATTGCTCATATTATGGTCACAATAGAGTTAAATTATTGTTATATAACGGTTTTCTATAAAAACGGTCGAATGACTGGACAGTTTGCTGCAGATTTTTAACAGTGCAAGATATAAATAAAATAGCTGATCTTGAAGCAGGTCATCTAATTACTCTACTCGCAGCAGCTCTTGGTCACAACCCATCTTATCGCCTAGCTTCAAATAGCAATATCCTATAAACACGTACAAAAGCCCTGAAGGAGTATGCGGAATCAATAATAGGTGAATTTAGACCAGATTTTCCTCTAGTGGTTCACTGGGATGGCATTTCTTCGCTGAAAACGTTCGACGTGAAAACGTTGATTACTGGTATTTGTATCTGGAGATGGTCTTAATGAGCTCCTTGGAGTGCCGAAACTGACAGCTGGAACTGAAAAAAAAAACGCTTCTAATGCTATACATTTTTTACTGGAAGAGTGGAATATCGCAGAATTTGTTCAAGTAATAGGCTTTGACACAACGGGCGTGAACAGAGGGTTGCTAGTTTGGCCTTTTTTTAAATTCCAAAATTTCAAATTCATACCAGAAAATTCCCTAAATCATACTTTTCTGGATTTAATGTCAGACATTTTGTGATTGCTTAAAGCAAAAAATTTGTCTTTCAGAATTTTCTGGTATGAATCCGAAATTTTTGCATTAAAATGTCTAGCTGGCATCCCCGCGTGAACACTGGTTGTTTAAATGGAGCGTCTGCTTTATTTGAAGAAAAAAAAACTTGAATGTGAATTCCTTCCTCTATTTAGTTTGTCGCCATCACATAATGGAATTAGTCTCGGCAAAAACATTTACTTCGTGTGCTGTGTCATCAAGTTCTCCAGGCATTCCAGTCTTTAAGAGATTAAAGACTGTTTGGAATGATGGTGTGAGGGATAATTTTAGAACATTAGAACTAAATGGAGAAACAAAGGTATTTGAAAAATCTGCCATTACATTTCTTAAACATTAATATAGAATCAGCTGAATCTTCTATCAGATATGATTACAAAGAACTTATCGAATTGACACCGATTGTCTTGGGATATCCACTGGCAAAAATACACTGGCGAGCACTAGGACTAATTCATTATCCTCGATGGATGGCTAAATATAATATGCATTTGATATATACTTATTTCGAGATCAGCGAGACGTTTTCAATCTAACAGAGAGGGAAGAAAGGCAGATTTTGAGATTTCTACAATTTTGCACTTTTTTATATACAAAAGTATCGGCAGAAGCACATCTTGCAATTGAAGCATCTAACACGAATTTCAAGTTTTTGAAAGATGTCAGAAATCATCTATCAGTACACGAAGAGGTTGATTTTCTGCTAGAAAAGTGATGTAACGTCGTATGTGGTATTCATCTGATGATTTGGTAGGACTTTCGCTCTTTTCTGCTAGTTTCAACGGAAGAAAAACGAAGAATTGTAGAGCGAATGTCAACTATGCAAGAACGTAAGAAGCGTGATGCACGAGGTGAACATGAGATTTTCAGAGAAGAGTCGCCACAAATGATCAAGATGAAAAGCAATTCAAGCACAAAAAATGCTAAGGCATCTTTCCGTAAGCACGTGAGATGCTTTATATTTTTTATATGACCTTTTAATGTATTTGATAAATTGGACATGAAATTAAGTAAAACAATTGTAGTTAATATTTTAAAAATATAAAAAAAGAATTAAAAAATTTTTCTGTGTTCTATCTATGTGAAACACTATATAATACGGATTGTCAAAAGCCCTTGACATATTTTAAAATTCTATAAGAATCAAATAATTGACTTGCGGGTGTGCCAGTTTGGATGTAAATGTTTCTTATGATCTTACCTATTTAAGGAAAAAAATATTTCTAAAAGTTGCGTATAGATGGCGCTGTATGCAAAGCTGTAGAAAAGGTATAAAAAATTGAAGATTATCACTATAAAACATGTATTTTGTACAGTTTAAAACCATACTATGACGTGTTAAGTGACATGTGTGTACCGTTTGGATGGGGTTCCAACTAAAAAGGCGATACGTAGAAGATATTAAAAGCTTATATGTAAAATCCGGACTCAATGTAAGATAGCTCTAATTACAACTCATGTATATATTTTTGATAAAAAAAATACTTACTATAAAGCTATAACAAAGATTATTTAAATTTACTTTTAGAAAACATTTCGAAAGCTTTTACGAGTTTTTTACTTACATTTATTATTTGGTATTCTTAAAATAAACTTTCCAGCTTGATAATAATTAATCTAATTACACATCTATAGTGAAAAAAATGAAATTTCACATTATTTCAGACACTTGAAACGTCTGAAATGTCGCTATTTTTGATCACTTATTTTTCAGCAAAAAGCGCTCGATTGATTAAAATTTTAAAGCACATTACGCGGCTACAATATCCCACATTGAATCCACTTTGATGAATTGGGACAAAAAAATACCATAAACAATCACAATTTTTTTCTATGAAAAAAAAAATTGAAATTGTACTTAATAATGTAAGCAGTATTTTTTTTCATTAGCTGGGCATATATTAGCCCGCTGCAAAGAAAACCAACTCACTTGACCAGATATTTTTACCGGGAATGAAATCTCGACAACCAATCGCTTTCTGCGGAGGTGACAGCCTGTTGTACAAACTAGGCCTTCAATGTCACACTCTATCCCATATAAATGCAGCTTGAAGCTGCCTTTATATGCTTTTTCCAAAACTTCTTGGAAAATCTCCTAAATCATTCGACTGGCTTTTCTTTTCCAAAGGTTTTGCGAACTCTATACAAGTGTCTGAATTTTTATGTCAATGTCTAATGTCCTAAATGTCTAAACAGTTAAGCGTTTTATTTTAAGACATCTAATCATTATTCAGACACTTGTCTCAGTTCATTTATTCCACTCGTTCGTTAAGACACTAATGTGTTTTAAATTGAGACATCTGTGATGACTGTAATATAATAGTCAAACGTGATTCAGTCAATTGCCTGAATTATTTTTGAATTCAGACTGCATTCAGTCAGTCATTTTCAGTGACAGATTCATTGAATTTGGATTCAGACGATCCCATTTTACTGTAACAATTTTACTGAGCAAGAGACGAATGAGAGCAATGGATCTGTTGTATGCAGTACAACTTATTTCATTCAGGAATTAATAATGGGAGTTAATATTAGCTATGAGACTTTTGATTCATCTTCATCTTTCTTACTTTATATTATTTTCTTATAAGAGTATAGGAGTGAACTATGTTAAGTAAGAAAATTATGTTATTTAAAGTTGCTGAGTTGCAAATTTTTATTAAAAGGCGGGTTTGGGATGAAGACATGCTCGAATGTGCCAGAGGTTTGTTTGACTAGAATGATTAGAATTTTCATTCTTAAATATGTTTTATACGATTTTTAGCGTTCCGAGGTGATTTTTCTGGCATTAGTAACTTACCTCTCTCTAAGAAACTGACAATACAGACTGCAAAATGTACACATTTCATAAAACAATGCACTTATTTTCATGAATGCAGGTATCCGAACGATGACGTAGCCATAAGAGACTAGAAACACGAAGGAAAATACCCAGAATTGAGAGTATCTCAATTTCTAGAAATTTTGGATTTGTGGAGTAGAAATAAATTTATTTATGTAAAAATTAAGAAATTTCTTTTCGGTTATCTTTTTTATAAAATAAAAAAAAAGAGAAAAATTCTGATACTTTGAAACTCTACATAAGCATATTTGATGAAAGTACTTATTATAAGATATCTTATTAAAATTTGCTTATTAAAGTTCTAATAAAACTTTAGAAAATACAGAAAGATCATACTTTTTTTACATTTGCTTACTGTGTATTCTTAAAATCCTCTTTCTACAGAGATAATAATTATACTAATTACGTATCTATACTGAAAATTTAAATAAAGGCCTTTATTTTACTTTATTTCGACGCATTGTCTAAAAGAAGCACAATTATTTGATAATGTACAACCGGTATTTGTCATTTGCGAGTATCAGAAACAATAACGTTCAGTTCTTTTCATACAGATCCCATAATTTTAAGTACAAATTGAAAAAAACTCATTCCTTTTCATTAAAATCAACCTTATACTTTAATGATTTCGGGAGAGATTTTGTATACAAGTAACGACAACACGGGAAATTTGAAACCCGAATTTAATGCCCAGCATTTCATTTTACTTTAGCAAATAGCTTGAGCAAGAGAAGAATGAGAGCTAATGGATCTGTTGTATGCAACAGCACATATTTCATTCTGGAGTAGCTATTACTGGCGCTTTTAATCCATCGTCATCTTTCTTACTTTATATCATGCTATTTCATGTAAAAAAGAGCGGGTAGTATTTTTATTTCTGTTATTTCTTAAGCAAGCAGAGTTCACTTGACTTTTTAATTACACAGCCATCCCATTTAAGATTTTTGAATAAAAAAAGTTTCTGTTTATCTTTTTTAATGAAGTATATTAATTATACATATCTGAAAACATTTTCTTGAAAAAAATCCCGCCTTTCAAATTAAATAAAAATGAACATTTACTTTAAGAAAAATCCTATTTTTCTTTATAGAATATTAAAAGATTTCGCTCTTTTGTTATTATAATTTTTTTTCCAGTAATAAATTACAGTTTGAAGAGTAATAAATTTTATTCGTGATATTTTAATAAAATAATGGAAAAAAATCTTAAAAAATCTTTTATATAATAAAGTCTATCTTGTGCATTTTAGTTATTTGTTTCATCACGACTGCTCTAATAATTAAGAGTGAAAATGATTATAGTGAATACGAAAGCTGGTATAAGAGATGAAAACAAACATAATAAAAAACCATTATATTTTTATGTTTTTACTTTCTTTCTTTGTGTGTATGAGAAGGATAAAGCAAGATAAGCATAGTCGAGGTAATCTATATTATAAAGTGGAAGTTTTTGTCTGTGTGTCTGTTTGTTTGTTTGTTGGTAATGACTAGAGAAATTTATTGCACCTAGAAATGGGCAACTTTGGTTTGGGATATATGAAGACAGGTTCAAATGTACCGAGATTCAGATTTTGGATTTTTTTATTAGAATTTTTGTTATTAATCGTTTATACGGTTTTTGGCATTCCGTGGTGATTTTTTGACATTAGTAAAAGAAATCCGATTTCAATCTTTAAGCTTAATATAGTAAGTTTTGTTCTCTTTTCATTAAATTTCATTTGATGTTTGTATACAGAAACTTTTGAATTTTACACAATTTTTTAAAAGTCTCTTTTTCGCCACTTTTTTCTGTGTCAAATGGTCTTGGTATCTAATCTTTGTCGCCCCAAAATAATATTTATATCCATGCATGGAGAAAACCTTAAAAAATTTTTAATAGATTTTTTCCTACTAATTTTTGAAAAAAAATGTCAGTTTACAGCAAGCTTCTACCGCGTCCGGTAAACGAAGAAAGAAAATTCCACGAATTGACTTACGGGAATAAACGGTTGATATGGTAACGAGCATGTGATTTTTAAAGAAGTTACGACCGCTTAGGCTAAATTTTATTTTCGAAAACATTCTACACGGCCTAAAAATTTCCATTTTCCCCCTTTTTAGAAGAAATATTTGGACATTCATTATTTTGATTATATATTTTTTATTTCATGTTTTTGACGATTAAGCGTTTTAACGAAATAATTTATTTTTGCATAATCGAAATTTTTAGGGTTTTTAAGGACAGTTTTAAGAGTTTATTTTTATAAAGTTATATAACGAGTACATGGTTTAAAGAAATAAGTTATTTATGCCATATCACGTATTAACGGCAGATCTCCGTTATAGTGAATTTGCGTAGACAATTTTAATTGTTTATTTTTATAAAGTTATTTTTTAAAATTTGTTTAATGACGAAGCTCAAAATTACAGTGGTTGCTGTATTAACGATCGCGCAGTACGTTGCCGTAGGCAGAGGGATTTCACGATTAGGTTCGTTCGTGTATTTTATTTAAGATAATTTTAGATGTATTTAAAGTAATCTCCGGCAACGCCGGCAGGTCTGCTAATAGAAAAACAAAATTTAAGTACAGACAGATAAAGGGAACACTCTATAATTTAATGGCCATATCATTTCGATTAGAAATTATTCATTCTATAAATGGACATTTCTATAAATGTATGTTTTAATAGTGACGCCTAATATTAACACTGGAAACTAAATTTGTACTTTCAATTTAGTCTAATGGAAAATTATCATAAAATTTCTATTAGTAAGTCGGGAGATATTCAGTACTCAAAATTTACTAATTCTGGGGGAGATCTCAAATTTGAAATCAGGAGAAATTTCAGTAGACATAATTTCTGAGAATATCCCTAGGAAGTCTTCCAAAACATTTTTTTCTTTCTTTTCAAAACAGTTATTTTTCTAGACTCTGGATTGCAATTCCTAAACCAAGCGCCGACAAATCTTTCCCCGAACACGCGTAAACAGTGACAATCAACAAAACAGAATCCTTAGTGTCAGATGAGCATTGTTTTAGATGTGCAGAAATAGTACTAGTAAGGACGTTCGTTCAAAGAATATGTAAATTGAAATATTCAAATATTCTTCAAAATGTACTTTTTTGACAGTACTTAACAAGAATAATTTTCAATGAATTTTTAATTTCATGCGTAAATTGGTATTATAATGTACATTTATTATTGTTTAGACATTAATTAAGAGCTTTTTATATAATTAGCTTTTTATTGGGGGCAAATATTACGAACAATTCATTAAAAAGATTAATGATAAACTTTGTTGCAAATACGAAGTGACCACCATTTTTTGACTACCATTGTAGCTGAAAGTATAAAATGAACTTGTAACAAATGTATTGTTAAAATAGTCCTTGAGTATATTTTTTAAAAGATCAGTTTATTTTATCGCACATGAAGATAATTAAAAAATCTAGTGCTACTTTAAACGCATTTAAGTCATTCCAACAGAGAAACACTTTCATATTTAATTTAAATTTATTTTTTTAGACTTCGCATCTAACAATCTTGGGATTAAAAATAGCAGTTTTGAACAGCACTTAGATTTGTATAGAACGGCTCTTTTAGATTAGTAAAATTAAAAAGAAATAAAAAAAGAAACACGTTTTAGTTCCTGTAAATATCACAGTAACAATATAATAAGTGGTAAAACCATAATTAGCTGCTTTTGGTGAATGAAAAATAAAGATTTTTAATAATGCTTACGTAACTTGTACCTCTCTCCCTCTGAGACTGTATGGCATTATGTTAAATATCGAGACTTCAATATGATAAAACAGTTTATTATGTGACTCTAATAAAGTACGGGCAATGAGAGGAAAGTTTAGCTTGAAGCTATGTTCTAAAATCCTATCGACCCTTATTTAGAACAGTAACATCTGATTACTAACCGAACTCGGCATTAACTAAACATTAAATTTCTTACGAGTTTAATTATAATGAGAGCAATAGGTCTGAACTATTATAAAATCGATTTCACTATAATCTTAATATGGTATAGGCTAATTCTCTGCGCTTAACCAACCGGTGCTTTCTTATATTTGTATATATATTACGATGGGTCGAAAAAAGCGAAATATTTATAATCGAACCGTCAGTTCGAACCGGGAAAGTTGCCTTTTGTAAAAGAGAATAAATACATAAAATATTACAGCGAATGGTTAATATCTTTTACCGCCGCAAGAGGACCAAATTTCCGAAAAATCGCAAGAAACAGTTTTTGCAATTTTTTGTTTAAATTATCCAAACATAGCAAGTCAATTTCTAATAGAACGAAATAGCCCCACCACGATATTAGTAATTTAAGAGTAAAATTTAATTTTGGTGACATTATATATTTTATCGTCGCAACGGAGCCAAAATTTAAAAAGAAAAATGTTAAAAATTTAATTTTTTCTATTTTCTCGATTTTTCATAATTTTTATAATATAAGGCGTGCTTAAATGAAAGTTATTCGAAGCGCTGCATGCGAACAATTTTCAGTGTATTTTCGTGAAACATACGTGATAGTGAAGGTGTATGTATCACGCGTGCGCAAGCGTAGGCAGATTTATGATAATTTCATTCGTAAGGAGGTGGCATTCAGTTAAAAATGGCTGGTGTGGATGCAACTGCATCCAAAACGGATCAGCGAGCTATAATTAAGTTTTTAACACTAGAAGGGTGTAAGCCGCTGGATGTTCATCGCAGAATGCTAACTGTGTACGGTGACACGTGTGTGCCATAGCCCAAGTTGATGAGGTGGGTAAGAATGTTTAGCGACGGCCGACAGGAGACAATGGATTTGCCGGTGCCCGGTCAGGCGCACAAAGTTGGGACAGAGAAGCTGATTATGGATATTGACACTGCAATCAAGGGAAAAGGATGTCGAAACATTCATGACGTCACAACTGAGTTCAACGTTTCCATGGGTACTGTTCACAATATGGTCACCAACATTCTCAACCGACATTGTTCTTCGCGGACGGAATTCGTAACCTTCCTAAGCAATGGGACGTCTGCCTAAACGCCATGGGTGATTTTTTTAAACAAACTTTATATGCATTTCACTCATTAAATGTTGTTGTTTCTGTATATGTATGTGTCTCATTTCTATATCTACGCATTTCATGGATACACACCTCGAATCACTTTCATTTAAACATCACTCGTATTTCTAGATTTTTTAAAAATTTCTAATAGGCTAGGAAAGGCATTTTCTGTTGTTGATTTCACGGATATTGTTAGCCACAATCACTGTAATTCTTTCAAAAAACCTACACTATGATAGAAACACCTACAGCTTCCTGCACGCAAAATTATTTTCTCGCTGCTAAAGCCTCATATTCCATTTAGTTCGTTTTTTTTGTAAGATACTCATTTTTCTCTATTATTTTATGGCCTTAAAGATATAACTCTCTATCAGGTTAAAGAAGGGCCAAAGTTTCATCGTCGCAAAGTCAATAAAGGACATATCTCTTTGATAGTTAAACCTGGTCCCCATTATTTTGATCATTTGACCCCATCTTCTAGCAAGGCGACTTTTATATGCAATGACATTGTAGATATTTTGCAGAAAAATGAAATGTAAACTGAAAAAATAATTGCAATCGGAATTAGTGTAACTGTCCTTAGCACAGAATGCAAAGGTTTCGTTATATGTTTACTTGAGAATAAGTTAAAAAAAACCACTTTAGTGGCTTCCTTTCAGTCACTTTATTGAGCTTCCGCTGAGACATCTTTTCGAACATCTTGATGGACAAACAACAGGCCTTCGGTCATACTGTGACCCAATTGGTTAATCTTTTGCGATTTGCGAATCCTTACCTATTACAAAGTTTAAGCCAATTTAATCTGATCTCCTAGCTGTTGGTAAAGACAATTTGACAACTGACCAGAAGTATATGTTTGTAATACTGCAAGCTCTTCCAATAGGCGTAAGTTCAATTGACTTTTAACCCCGATTCCCTGAACCAATATTTCACTAAAGGTGGATCACTACTGTTAATCGAATTTTGAGACTCTACGTTGGAACAAAGAAACTTTCTTCTTAACTTGTCATACTAGCTGAGTACATCGTGAAAGTGTACTGAATCGGTTGGTTCACAATTAAAATGAATCGATCATGTTTCCCAGAATCTGTGATCTGTAGTTTGTAACTCCAGTTATTTGCCAGATCATCTATGAAAGATTATAGTTCCTGTAATTTCACGAAATGCCTATTTCGCAAATCATGAAAATAGCTTCATTGGAATGATAGCAAATGAAGGAGAGAACATTAGGACCTCAGCCTTGAAGAAAATTGCCAAAGCAAGAAGTTCTGTGGACTCGAATAGTGCCATCTGTTAGTTCGTCATTCCAGACAACCTGATTATATCGATTCAATCGACTGGCAAAACTGTAAACTAACGAAACCACTTATTACCATTTCTTTATCAATCTCCTAACGCTGGTGAGTTTAGAATTTTCGAAAAAAATATCAGCTATTATAAGTTTTCTTGTCACACTCAATCAGTAGAAAGATGCGTGAAATTTGTCACTGAAGCAGCTGCTAAAGTTTGTGGACCAGAACAGAGGGTGCATCAGATCAACTTTGGCCTCTCGAGGAATAATTGCTTCATGTGAAAGCAAGCATTATAAAAATCATTTATATTAATTACTTCTTGATTTTAAGTTCATTTAACCCATTTCGTCTAAACATCGCTATATTTAAGTTAATAAACTACTTTTTTTGTCAGTTTATATAATTTTTGCGATTTGTTCTGCATGAACTTCTGTCTCTTGATGACATGCAGTAAAATGAAGCATACATGAAGCGGAATTCAAGAAAATGAGTTATTACCTTTTGTATTTTCCAGTCTATTTCAAATAGTTATAAAAAATAACATATTAATTGATATAAAGTAAATTTATTTGATTCTAAACATATTATAGAAATTAGAAAAATTTTGAAAAAACGAAAAATTGAAATTTTTGCCATTAAAATATATGGTCCCTTTGCGGCAGTAAAAGATATGATTTCATCTTAAGGAGCTTGGCCATTTCTCATATCTTCTTGTAGCTATTGCGTTCTATTAGAAATTGTATTGGTATGTTTGGATAATTAAAAAGATGTAAAAACCATGTTTTTTCCGATTTTTAGAAACTTTGGCCCCGTTGCGGCGGTAAAAGATATTAACCGATCGGAGTAATATTTTACGAATTTATTCTTCATTACAAAAGGCAACTTTCCCGCGCTATTACATTTCGATTATAAATATTTCAATTTTTTCGACCCTGTATACACTCACTGCCAAAAGTTAAGCACGCAGTTGTAAAATGAAAAAGAAAAACCCGACAAATACTGCTTGGATTGACACAAAACGCGGCAGGAAAGTAGGAAATGTGTTTATGCATGAAACAAAACAAAAATTTACATACAAAGATAAAAACAATATTAAATTTACATAAGTTATAAGATGAAGTCATATTGTAGCCATTAACAAAAACATGTTTAAAGCGAACATAAACTAACAAAACCGGCATTAATACGGTGTGTGAGTACCCCTCAAACTGCATACAATATTTACAGAGTGTGATCGTGCTTTCTATGAGGTGATCAACTAACTTAGAAACAAGTAATCACCATTACTCCTGTAGAGTAGTTTGTAACTTTGTGAGAGTGGTTGGGAGTGGGAAATGAGTACACACAGCAAGGCCGAGGGCATCCTAAAGATTTCAATGGTGTTAAGGTTGGATGAGTATGTCGACCATTCTATACGCGTAATTCCCTCACTCTTTAGGTAGTCTTTGAATCAAGGGCGGCTCTATAGGGACGCGCATTATTATCTGCTAAAACTAAAGTAGGACCAACTGCTGCAGCGTATAATGTCCCAGTGGGGTCTAGGGTTTCATCCCGATACCGAGAAGCCGTCATAGAACCCCGTCTAAAGATGTGCAGGTCGGTGTAATATCAAAACGAAATCCCTGCCCAAACCATGATGCTTTCACCTCGGAATGCGTCGAGTGTGCGTACTTCTCTCCAGACCCTTACACTTGCGAACACGTCATCTGGATACCCGGCAAATATATATAACATGACTCATCCGTGAATATAACGTCTCCCCAATCAGACATACTCCAATTGATGTGTTGCCAACACCACTTTAATCGTGCCCCTCTGGACTGGACGGATAGAGGTACACAAACTCGGGGTAATCGGGCGTACAGTCTATTCATGTGTAGCCTTCGTGGCACAGTAATGGTAGATATCGTTTTACTAATGGGAGCTGCAACCATAGATGTCACATGTGTGGAGTTCGCTCTTCGATTTATCTTAGCTACAACAGCAATATATCGATCATCCGCGGGGGTCGTAACCCTTGCACGACCAGTCACAGATCTTTGGACAATTGTTTGGCTAGTTAGGAACTGTTTCCATAATTTTGAAATCACGAAATGACGAATGCCGAAGAAACGAGCAATATTTGTGATTGATTGTTCCGCTTCAATACATTCGACGGCACGCCAGCGCTCAGAATCTTCCATTCATCTTCTAGAAGACATAGAAACAAGTGTCTTGTATATTGAAAACAAAATGTACGAAAGTTCTAAACACTTTTTATCAGCATTTACTATTAACTCCTGTAACCCTTCACAATGCAGGATTCTTATACGACTGCCTTTTTTGCATATTTCTGGACATGAAACTATGGTTTGCTGTTACATAAGATATTTGCATACTTCCATCTAACTCCGCAGCGAATTGCAGCGTCTGCAATTCAGATTGGCTTCCGAAAATTATCATTTTCCTTTGCGTGCTTAACTTTTGAAAGTTAGTATATTTTGACTAGTTGAACAGCCCTGAAATTTGAATAATTTCCTTTGGAAATCTTTTTACGCTGTCTCAGACCAATCGAAAGATAAAGAGCGATTTCTAAGGTCACCACTTCCAATTTTATGTCAGTGAAAACAATTCAGACCATTCATGCAGCAGTTTCCATTTCGTGAACCATTCGTTTTCCATCTGCAGAAATAAATACAAGACATTAAAAATATCGAAATACTTTTGAAAAAAAAAATTAAATCTCTGAACAAATTTTCAATTAATTTATGAACAAATGTATAGGATACACTATATACTACATTGCAAAAAATGATAAATGTTTCTTAATATAGGAAGAAGGTTTATGAAACTATACTATAACATCTTACAAGTTATCTTGCGAAATGCGTTCCTTTAGTTTTAGAAACCTCTTAAACAAGAAGATTTCCGAAATTTAACCCGGGAGGACGCGCGTCGGGCCTGATAGACTCGGAGTGCATACGGTTTTTACAGTTGTCACCACTATCTTTTTAAAAGTAATCTTCAATTTCGTTTATCGCAAAATTGTCTCCGATTAAATAAGGTGACGATTATTATTTGTATTTATCGGTGACAAAGTAAAAAACATTCATACCCTGAATATGCGCGCGTTCTCCCGGGTTAAAGAAGCATTTTTGAAGCAAAAGTTTCCGTTTGCTGACCGTATTTTCAGAGTTGTTTTTGTAGTGTAGTAATCAGTTTTCTCAACCCGAAATGCCAAAATATTGGCTTTTCGGATGATATCAAATGATCAATCAAACCTTTTCAGGTGCGTGACAAAATTTATGTATGCAAGAGTAACATAATAATGTTATTTTAACTTTTAATGTTGTTAACTTAGTATGGTTTAACAAACTTTAAGGGTTGGTACAAGACGCTGTAACAATCATCTATTGTATAGAAATGTATGGGAGCAAATGATGCTTTGAGGTACAAACACCAGGGGGCCAATTTGGCCCTTTTTTATTTCAAAATTTCTCATTCATACCCGAAAATTCCTGTACTATTCTTTTCTGTATTTAAGACAGACATTTCATGATTATATAAAGCAAAAATTCTTCTTTGAAAATATCCGGTATGAAATTGAAATTTTTGAATTAACTCTTCACTGCTCTACGTGCCACATTTGGCACATACCTAAAAACACCGTAATTCTTATTATGTGCCATGAATTTGGCCAATATGATCTCTATTCCTGATCAAGAACAGCCCAAAGAATGGAATAAAACTTATTCTGTCTATGTCAGATGGCTGCATTTGACAAAAAATTAGAATTTGTTCTTCGGAAAAAAAAAAAAAAAAAAAAAAAAATTCGATAAAACTATTAAGGTAAAATTTACTTTCATTATTTTTACTGAATACTTAAAAATATTAATATAAAAAAGTTGCAGAGTGTTAAGCAGATAAAATTAATTAATTTAAGCTGATTTAGTCGTAAAATATAGCGATACAGTATTTTAAAACCCTAATAGTGTATATAGAGTACACGCCATAAAATATCAAATTTTAGCTGAAATTTTTAAGTTTAATTTTTTTTTACTATTTTCCCCATTATTAGACCGATATATAGATATAAAACAATTTTTTTCCTAAAAATAGAAAAAAACGTACAGTGAAGGGTTAAAAAAACCCCGCAAAGCTGGCAAATCTGTCAAACACAGGAAATACATGAAAAGAAATGGAAATGGAGTTTTATTTTAATTAAAAAATTTCGGTTTCATACGGGAAATTTTCTAAAAATTTTTTTTCTTTGTGTATTATGAAATGTCTGTCTTAAATAAAGAAAAGAATAGTATAGGAATTTTCTGGTATGAATAAGAAATTTTTAAATAAAAAATGGCCAAATTGACCCGTGTTTGTACCTCAACGCTTCACTTGCGCCCATACATTCCTATACAATAAATGATTGTTATAATGTCCTGTACCAACCCTTAAAGTTTGAACCATGAATTTAGAATCACCCTGTATATTTATTGAATAGTTGAACATCCTAAAATTTGTATAGTTTCACTAAACATTTTTTTTCTCTCTAACCCGCATCTATAGAAGGTTTAAGGGCGACAAACAAGATAAATCAATTTCAAATTTATGTCAGCAAAAATAATTTAACACATTCATCCAGGATTTCGCATTTCGTGAATATCCATTCTCACAAATTGAATAGGGGAGCTGAGGGATGAATGGGACAAGGGATGGACGGGACATTCTCAATATTTCATGCAATGAGCGATTTTTTAGTTGATTTCTATTATCAAATATGGCCCTACCACAGTGTGCTTTAGAACTAAAATCAAAAGCATATGGCTCTTTTCATTTTTTTGCAAAGTTGCATTTTTTGAAACTCTGCTTAAAAATAACTTTTTTTAACATTTGAAGTTGTGAAATATTTTATACAATATAAACAAATAAGGGACGTTGTAGTTATTTATTTGAAGGTTCAATATTGGTAATTAAAATGAGTGCATGTTAACCAATGTGACAAAATAATTTCTGAGGTTTACCTCAGATAGCCGACAATTGAATCTATGTATCATAGGGATGATTGGGACAATTCAAATAAAGATAAATGGGACAGTCTTTTTCATCCCTAGAGAAGTTAAAACATTTATTTATTAACTAAAAAATATTATATAGGTTTATAAATTAATGATTTATGTTAATTATTAGTATTAAATTGTACTCGTATTATATAGGTTGTTTATTTTTAAAAATTATATTGAGTCTTAATTATTGAATTGTAATAAATGTTAAATAGTTTATCAAAAAATTGCTATTGAAACATTATCAAAATAGATAAAATTGTTAAAAGTAGTATATGTTTATTGATCATATCTGGTAAATTATATTGAATTTGAAATTTGTGCTTAAATAAATTCTCACTCGCACCTCCCCTAACATAATTTCATTTGCAGGGGTCGTACGCTTAAGTTATTTTTTCAGGACAAATATCGCTATCTGTTTATAGAAAAATAAATCTAGGTTAAACGCGCGAAATTTCACCTTATTTAAGAAGAGATTTTTCCGAAAGAAAGTACTGGTACCGAGGAATTTAGCGGTCGTGAAATTTCAGGACAAGTACGACCCCTGCATTTGTGCATGATATCTAAGATACATTGAATTAATATTTATTAATTAGTTGTGAATGAAAAATATTGGCTATGCCGTATTTCAAAGACATTTTTCACTTTCATTTCATATCAAAAATGTCTCGTAAGTGGGAAAGGGGAAAAGATTGACAGTCGAAGTTTGCAATACAAGTTAAAACTGCAGTAAAAGAAGTGATTAGCAACGCTGAGATATAATAGCCATATTATAAAATCATATATTACAGATATAAATACATATAAGTTTATAATTATACATTTTAACTATGTAACATTGTACACAGGGAGAAAAATATTGGTGTCCCATCCATACCTATTAGTGTCCCATTCATCCCTGCTATAGGGATGATTGGGACAGAGAATAACGTTTTTTAAATTTTATAATATTTTACTGTATAACAATAATCTAGACTAAATATGGTGCATAGATGTAGTCAAATACCTAATGTATGAAATGTGATATATAATATTGATAACTTTAAAAATGTATTAAAAATAAACATGTTTGTAAAAAATGTCCCATTCATCCCCCACCTCCCCTACATCTTCTTAAATACATCGAAATATTTTTAGAAAAATTATAATCTTTTACTTCATAAAATTCTTGTTTAATTTGTGAACAAATGTATAAGTGCTAATTCTAATTACTCTTATGGAAACACGAAGGAATGTGCAAATATTTTATTTTCAACATTTCTTTGAGGCACAGAAATAACGACGTAAGCAATAACTCCCTTTTTAATAATTTCTTTTCGGTTTCAATAAATCAGAATGCAAACAGAAAAACATAAACTTAATCAATTTATTAATCTCAGCATGTTATCTAAGAAAAATTACAATTTCTATGAGGGGAAAAAATATTTATTTTATTTATGGCAGAGTTAATTTTTATTTCGCTGGTAAGTAGTCTATTTAATTAAGATGTATGTTTTCTTGTTTTATATTTTATAACGACATACATTGAAATATGAGATATTCGACTAACAAATATATACATAAAGCTTCAGCAAGAAGATTAAAAATGACCAAAATTAAAAATTATTTTTTTATGTTTGATGTTACAATGTTACGAGAGCTTATTTCATGATAATAATTTAATTCAGACCTGTGGGTTTTATTTATTTTCTTTGTAGTTTTCAAATAACGATAAATAGATGAAATATTATAATTTTATTTACATTTTATTTTGAATTAATGATTCAAGAAAAAAATGTATTATGGAATTAAGGATAAGGATATAAAAAAAACATACACTTTGATCACTTATATGTTATGCTTTATCAGACTTTCAACTATATGAAATTAACTTACTTCAACTCCTCAATAAGCAGGTTGAAATAGTGTCTTTGAGGTGAAAAAATACCTTTAAATCAGAGCTCATTATTTATTTTAATTCGATAAACCGAATTTCGAGTACTTGCAGGGCAAAAAGTTTAAGAAAAATTACATCATCTTGACGCAATATAGTAATGGGAACGTCCACGGCAGAAAAAAAATTTTCCTGAAAAATTTTTTTTAAACGGAAATATAAGTGTGATACATCAATTTAAAGCTAAAGAGTTGAAGTGTATGAATTTGTAAGTTTTAATTTCATAAGAGCAAGTGATTACTGAAAATGAGCTGGATACTAACAGTATAAAACTACATTTAAATTTGAGCTTAAAATACAACCTATTGAAATGTATGATTTTTTTACTTTTTAGAATTCAATAAAATTACTATGCATTCAAATCAACAAACTATTATCATATCTTTAAGATCTACATAGATAAAATCTTTTAGATAATATCTTTAATATATTTTTTACTGTATTTAAACATTAATACTTAAATGTCAAGGGAGTAACGGAAAACATACAAAAGTTTAAAAACTACTTAAAATTTTTACCGAAAACTTCTAATTCTCTGATTTCGAGGTATAAGACATATTTTAGATTAAATATTTTGTTTATGCTATGCATGGAATACGCTCTGGGGAGTTGTCACAAGAGTAACAAACGTCTGTGTCACAGAGTAACACATAACACTTTTGTCGATAGTTTGATATAAAACTGCGTTACAACCAAAACAAACAGAATGTTTAAAGTTTTGTTGTTTTTTCCCTGTTATTAGAGCAGTTCTTGAAATAGTTTTAGCTATAACTAAGGTTATTTTGTAAATTTAAAGGAAGATAAATTATCTTTATTAGTTTTTTTTAATGGGTGCATTCATTTTTGGTATTACTTAAGATTATAAAATAATCATGGCAAGTAATTAAAGATATAATAAAACAACTCAACTCGTGTCATGTTTGTGTGCTTTCTTTTGGTTTGAAGCAAACTTTGAAGCAAGGTCTTTTATTAGATATTTTATAGGCTTTGTAAAGCTTCGTTTACTAAATTCTGTGTATAATCTACAGAGGTTCTTATAGTAACTCTTAAGGAAAGGATTCTGATAGAATATTTTAAAGGAAGATTTTAATATTGCGTCTTATACACGACATTGCTTTAAAGAGCAGGGAAAATTCTGCTAAGCGCCAAAAATTGTAGAGAAAAAATACGAATGAAATTGAATATGTTGTTGTGAGAAAGAAATAAAACAAAATATATTACGATAAGGTGAAGAAAAGTCTTAGAACCAGCAAAAGCTTCAGCAAGAAAATGGAAATATTAAGAAAAGGAAAAAGTAGAGAATTAGTGAACCTCAGATAATGTAACGGAAAAAATTCTTACTCCACAGCTTTGGAGAATTTTATGTCAATGAAGATTTAAGAAGAGGTCATTCTTCAGCTAAATCTACGTTAGTTAAGCGTGAAAAAGATCACATAATTTCATCAATTCTAGGGGACATTTAATAAGAGAATACGTTTTTGGTTTAAAGAAGCTTTCCTAAATTGAAAAATTGGAGATTCCTTTACAACTTTAAAGCCTAGTTTCATAAAACAATAGAAAATTACTCATCAGAATATCTCCATTTGTTGCTGTCACGAAAACATTCAAGCAATTCATAATGTAGTAACTGGTGCATTTCCTGCATTAAACATTCCTGTGATGGATTTAATGACTTTGTCTGCCGATATACATGATAATTAGAATTTAGAAATTCAGAATGTCTAATTTGTGGAGATAAGATCGAAGAATTATTTGAAACGGAAGCCCATAATACAGAACTTCTGATAAGTTATTGTAAATAGCAAAACACTGATAGACGTTTTGCTATTGACAAACGTTTATCAACATCTTCTCAATACTGTTACTTTTTCAAACGTTAATAAACGTTTTGAAAAAGTAACAGTTAAAGGAACCATTTCTGATTGTTTAAAAATTTTCGAAAGCAACTAAATCCATTTCTGTGGCACACATTCATTGAAACTTGTACAAGGGATTATTTTCGTAAAGCCAAAAAAAAAAAAAAATAACCATTTCTCAAAGAATAGTTATGCCAGTGGATTTTCTGGAAACTGTTTTACTTTCATGCCAAGAGGAAATTTTGGTATGAAATACTACATTACTGGTCAAATCCACAAACGACTCTATTTTCAGCTTTTTATTTAGTATGATCCCAATAAAGTAAAATCGTATGCTATTATTTTAGACAATGTAACTCATAATAAAGTTTTTGTAAATGCTTTCGTCTGTAAAATTTCAAAATTGCATCTTTAAGGGAATTTGTATTTTCCTAAAATGTACCTGTTTTACTTTTTTATATGATGGTTGTGCTTTCCAATTTAAACAAAAATACAACTATGCAAATATGCCAGCAATGAATCTGACTCCTTTCTCAATTAAATTAATTGGGCATTTATTTTTCAAATACTCCTGGTATAGATGCTGTAGATTTATTTTGTGTTGTTGTGTAATGGTATAGATGGAATGAAGTGCGTGCTAAAAAAGCAATTCTAAGATATACTGCTTATTTTGTCAAAAGAAATAAAACAATAAAGTTTCATTACTTTGCGAGAAAATGCCAACAGCGAAGGGCATTCAACAAATACAATTTATTAAAACCATGAAAAATGACACTATCTACTATAAACCTTATACTAACATGATTCATACGAAGAATTTGTGTTTCATTAAGTAAATCATGATACAGGAGAAGTTGCAAGTGATATTATTGATAATGAAGACAATTACTTATTCTGTTATGTAGCAGAAACTGAGAGGTTGCTATATGCTTATAGTGTTTGTTAATTTTAGAATTTTTTACATTATTTTATGTTATTTTAAAATTAAACCGTCATTAAAAGTTGTTCTGTAAGGAAAATAATTTTTTTAACTTATTTTAATTATTTTGTTTAGTATTTAAACTGAATTTTTGCTAAAATTACATTATGGACAAAATATTACAAGAGTAACACTTAGCATTTTGCAAAATCAAATGTAACTAATTTATGTGTTATCAGATGAGTTCAATGATTAATGCTTTTAAAAAAAATATAATTACTGTGCTATATTCTGTAAATTTTATTTCTATAGTCTCATATAATTCACAGAATTTCTGCGTCAAACATAATTTTGGAAAATTGCATTCTTTTGTGGTCACAAGAGTAACAAAATTTTCATTTATTATCTAGCCAAGTAAAATGCTTTTTGTTACAAATTGTATATGGTTTATGAAAGTAGAGTACATGTATTTTTAAGAAGTTGCATCTAATTTATGTTAAATATATTTTGTAATAAAAGAATTGGAAATATATATGGAAATTTGCTCTGGTGGTCACAAGAGTAAAAGTGGACGTTCCCTAATATTTTTAAATTATGAATGAAATTGATAATTTGTGACTCCATTTCTCACTGCTGGAAGAGTTCCGCCATTCTGAGTTTAGGTCCGCGATCTCACACTATTTAATAGGTGAAGCTGGTGAACCTACAATGCATGCTTACTGACGAGGAGTCCAATTCCCACAGATCATATATCATATAATCATATTGTCTTATTGTTATGTCTATTATTGTTAATCATATTGTCTGTGAAAATTACATGAATGTGAGTAGCAATCGGAATTGGAATATGAGCAAAAATCGAGATTTTAAAATTTTCTCTCTACTCTTATCTTTTTAATCAAAAGAATAATGTGGCGAATTAGGTATTTCTTAACGACCAAATAGCATTTTTTTCCTCATAAAGAAAACATAAAAAACATAAAAAACAAATAAAAAAATAAACAAACACAGAAAATATAAATAAATTACGCCTCACTTTTTAAATTTTCTAGAGGTATCAAAATTTATTTTAATCCCACATGAAAATTCTGTCTAAATCCCCAGCTGTTTTTTTACGATGGGAAAATTTCTCCGGAATACGGTTGTGTGTGTGTTTAGACAAGTCATCATTTATTGTTGCAATAAAGTAACAAATCAACAGAAAATAAATAAAAATATTACAGATTGTAAATTTTGTGGGCTTGGGGGAGGAATTTTTTATGGGCGAGTGGGAGTGATTTAGACGGAAAAAAACCCGGAAAACAGTCGAACATAGGTAGGTTCTCATTCATCCTTACTAAATTAATAAGTTTTTATTTTTAATAAAAACTTTATTTTGCATGTGATTAAATCGTGAAAATATGATATTTAACTTATAAAATTTATTCCCTAGATTATTACTGCGAAGATTAGCATTTCAACATTTTTTTTTATTAATAATACAATCAATAAAAACCTTTTATTATATCATAACTTCATAACGAAGTAATAAAAATATAGGAGCTAATGCTATATACTCTATACTAATGCTATATGCTAAAGTGGATCAAGTCCAAAAGTACAAAATATTTGTCTTTTGCGGATTAATACTTGTTAATGATGTATATTTTGAGAGCCATCGTGAACCAAGTCCCAGCTATTTCTATTTTCTAACAAATGTCCCGAGTTGTCTTTAGCCAAAGTGGATCAAGTCTAGTAAATTCTGATTTAAAATTAAATTTCCATCTTAATTATTGTTTTTGAAATTTCTTTGACCCATATTTAAGTTAGTCTTCATTCTGCAACAATATAAAGAAAATTATCTTCTAAATCACTTCAGGATTCAACTAGCATCAATAAACTTTAACCTTGATTATCTCAAAATTATAATTTATGGACTAGATCTATTTTAGTTTTGAACGCCTCATTTTACAGAAAGAATGTTTTACCTGAAAATAGCATATTATTTTCATTATGTTTCAAATAGTGGAACATATTAAAATACTACGCAAACAGTTTCCCCTCCCCCCCATAGGCCGCAATATGATGCTACATTCTCCATTTTCTGCAGAAAATATGTCATAGTAAACCGGAATTCCATGACAATATTAATATATTTATCAGAGTTAGAGCATGTACAGGCAGCAGACGGCAGGCTGACAAACCGAATTTATAAACACTTTTCAATTACATTTGAAAGTGTTAAAAACGCGTTTTAAATCAAAGCGGTTGAAATTCAAAACAAGGCGAAATATCATAGGAATATGCTGATTACAACAAGTATGATCCATCCATAGTAGCTTGTTAATTAAAAATACACCTGCAAATACAGGGTCTCCAGGCTATAAAGATCCAAAAGTTATGGCTTATTATTACGGAACTACCCATTAGAATATAATAGACTTCCCCTCCGTGGTTTGGAAACCCCTCCGAGATTTTAAAACATTGAACAAAACAAAAAACTGAAACTGTGGATGAGTGGAAAAAGCGTATCATAGAAGCAATTTGTCTAATACCTCCCGATATGCTACGAAATGTTTGCGGAGAAATGAATTACCGTTCAGACGCTTTTCGTATGCTAACAAAGATGCACACATCGAAGTCTAGTGATATTAAAACTTTGTGAGATGCTATTTTTATTTAAATAATTAAAAAAAAATTCTAATGGGAAGTTCCGTAAAAATAAGCCATAACTTTTGGATACTTTTAGCCCGGACACCCTGTATTTTTACATTTTTTTTTTCGTTTCTCTAATTTTGCTCCCTTATGATTCAGGCACCTTCAGCAGTTTACTCTAACTGCTCCATGGTATTATGCCCACCTTTTCAATGAAGAACCACGTGTTCCAAAATTTTATTTTGTTTCTATTATTTATATATTAAATTCATATTACTTAAATAACATTCCATTTCTCAAAATTTGCTGTTTTTCCAAGTACAACGCGGCAAACAATGCATTTATATCGCTTGTCATAAAAAAAAAATTAATTTTCCCATTAGACCCGTCATTTTTGGGATACCCGATATAAATAAAGTATACTCATATTTAGGAAATTTAAATATAAAAAAAAACATTTATATTTCTACAGAAATTACTTTATAAATTCTATTTAATTTTTTTTAATTATTTATTTTATTAATTTTTTTATGTTATTTATTTATATAATTTATTTTATTTACACAGAAATTTTTGTTTAGTAAAAATTTCTGTTTAATTTTTACTGACATTGAATAACTAATATGGTAAAAAATAAATGGTCAAGTGCGAGTATAATTCGCGCACAGAGGGTTCCGTACAACAAATATATTAATTAGTAACTGCATTATTACAAAATAATCGTTGTTAAAAGAATAATAAGACTTTGTAAAAAACTATACAACGCAATATTTTGTATAGCTGTATATATTAGAAAAGTATAAATGGATATACCATGGAAGTTCAGAGAGATATGAAGCTTAAATAGTATCAAATATTGCTATTCTGTATAACTCTTTACTCTTTTAAACGTATCCTAATCTGTTTATAATGAAATTAATTCGGTGCTGATAATAAAAATAGTGCATACTTAAACTTCATTTGGCATTTTCAGTCAGCGTAGTAATAATCTTTTTTTTTTTACAGCGTATCTGAAACAAAACCCTTGTTCAAAGTTTAAACTTGGCATTGTGCTAAGCGCTCTTCGAAAGGAGGTCGTAAAGTTGCAATGCCGTCTTTGTCCGTGCCACGTTTTTTCATATAGGGGAGAGTAGCCTAATTTGAACCACTTCGCTTATTTTCAGATGTAACTCACTTAATTTTTGGAATAACTGAAAAATATCACTACACGGGGTCAATCAATTCATCCACTAACTAAATAAAAGTTTAGATCATTTTCTTTTTGAAAATCTTAAATTTTATTTTAATTTGAAAAATTTGTCAAAAGTGGTCCAAATTCAGCAACTGGTCGTCTAAGTTGGACCACCAGTCTCCTAAATTGGACCAAATAAAATCAGGTTGTTTTAATGACTAGGGAATATAACTAATTTTATTAAAAGCAAAGTTTACGGTTACTGAAACAATCAAACAAAATAGCAGCAATGAAATATAATGAAATCAAATATCTGAAAATAAGTGTAACTGTTTTAAATCAAAATGTATTCAAAATATAACTCAAAGTTATCAGTAATTAAGAATAGAAATTATAAAACTAATTGCCAGTTACTTGAATATCATTTAAGGAGTGATGCAAAGCTTACACATGAATTTCGTTTATTGATTTTTTTTCTCCAGCGCACACAACTTGGAACCGTATTTGGCAATATGAACACTGAATCATTTCTGCTGCTTTATTTTCTTACAAATCAGGCAAACCCAATCATCACTATTTAGATTTTTCTTTTTAGATTCTGAATTATTAGACTTTTTTTTTGCAACAGAAGTTTTCTTTACATTATGATTGTAGTTCTCCCCTTTCACCATTTCCTTGATAATTTCATTACGCCTATTTTTTAAAAATTGATGTTCCATTTGCTTTTATGCTGTGATAGCTTCCTTTTAGTCGATTTTTTGTGTTTTTTCATTTCAAGGTTTACTTTATATGGCGAAGATGTTAACACAACTGTTTTTGGCTCCCTCTGTACATTTTAAAAACTAAATTTAGCAAAGGATAAAATATTTCTAATGATTTTTTGGCTTTTGGGGAGGATTTGTAGCTACAGCCTTATTGCAGGTCAATTTCTTCACAACTTACTCTCTCCTTTTTATTTCCTATATCTTTAACAGCTTTTGCTGTCACCTGTTTTTTTTTCTAGACAGCTTGTCCGTGTCTTTTTCAACATTTTTAACATTATATTATAAAAGTGTTTAAAAAAATATGCTCTATTGAAAAATAGGCTACGATTAATTATACGCAAACATTATATATTCAAAAGTATTGAATTCACCCCCCTCCTCCCGGAAGGTTTTAGGTTTTATGAGTTTGAATGGCAAAAAAGTGTAATTCCACCCTCCAGAACTGTAAAAAGTCTGCCCTTCCTCAGGGAATCGCAAATATCCTCCAGGAAGAAAATGTTTGAATTAAACTCTGTAAACCAAATACGCCGTAGGAATAATGTATTCAAAGAAAATAAATACAAATACATACAAAATAAAAGAAATTGCAAACAAAATTTATTGCATAAGCATATAAAAATATTTTTTTGTTTATATAGGCCTAAACTGTATGAAAAAATTAATCCAGGTATACCCCCCCCCCCCCCAAAAAAAAAAAAAAAAAAAAACTTGCATGGAGATAGTAATCCATTATAAAATATAAAAAAATAGTGTAAAAAGTGTACCGTCCTCGAAATTCATTACTTAATTTTCAAAATTTATGATCGCATATCTGGTCCAATTTAAGTAACTTAAAATGGTCCAATTATGGCAACTGCGCCATTTTTTAAAACAGATAATTTCAAGACTAAGAACAAAAACGAAATCAAACAAAGCCGCGTGAGAAATATGCGCAATTAACAGATGAATTTACATATGTATATAAAAACATAACAACTTACCTTAGTTTTAAAGTATTCACTTACGTTTAGTAGGAAAAAAGTAGATCAAAACAGCTAACTTTAGGTTTTTTAAAATTGTCTGAAAACAACACGTGGTAGGCGATTGCATCTTCTAATCGTGAGTGACGTCATTCTGATAAGTAGGATTTCAGCGGTAGATGGCGTCTCTTCTTGTAATTAACGACAGAATGGCAACGGTCCAATTAAAGCGGCGGTCCAAATTAGGCTACTCTCCCATATAGGCCAGTGGTTAGGGGATTGAATTCGGAATTAATTAGGGGAAAGCTGGAAATTGTTTTAAATCCTTCAGTTTAGGTCTAGAATGAATATGCTATGTTTCCCCCCTCGTACTAGGTGAGCGTTAGGAAATATGTATAGATTTATAGTAAAAAAACACGTTTTTTACATACCATAACAGTATCTCCAAACAGCTAACTCTGTCAAAAACATTGTCGGTACAAATGTTGTAGAGCTTAAAATTCTGAGTAAAATGAGTACCTACACTTAATATTTTTGTTGAAAATTAAGGTCACAATTCCACTTTAAAGTTTTAGACCCGTGGTCAGGGGGTTGAACTCAGAAAGAATTAGGAGAAAACTGGAAATTGTTTTAATCCCTTCAGTTTAGGCCTAAAATGAACGTACTATGTTTTCTTCCTCATACTTGGGTGGATGTTAGAAAATGTGTGCATATTTATTTTCGAAAAACACGTTTTTTTAATTACCTTAACAATATCTCAAAACAGCTAACTCTATAAAAAATATTGTCAATACAAATGTTGTAGAGCTTAAAATTCTGAATAAAATGATTACCATCATTAATATTTTTGTTCAACGTTAAGGTCGCACTTCTATTTCAAAATTTTTCAAATCAAGAGCTTGAAGTTAGGAGAGACCAAGTTAACTTAACAATATCTCAAAACTGAGGCCTTAATATTGAACAAAAATATTAAATGTAGGTACTCATTTTACTCAGAATTTTAGGCTGGCTCTACAACTTTTGTACTGACAATGTTTTTGATAGCGTTAGCTGCTTTGAGATATTGTTAAGTTAACTTGGTCTCTCCTGGCTTCAAGCTCTTGATTATTGATTAAGGCAAAATTTTGAAATAGAATTGCGACCTTAATGTTGAACAAAAATATTAATCATGGTACTAATTTTATTCAGAATTTTAAGCTCTGCAACATTTGTATTGACAATGTCTTTTATAGAGTTAGCTGTTTTGAGATATTGTTAAGGTAATTAAAAAAAAACGTGTTTTTCGAAAATAAATATGTACATATTTTCTAACATTCACCCAAGTACGAGGAAGATAACATAGTAGAGGAGGTAGGGGAGGTTTGATACATAGGGAGGGTTGATACATTGACAATTTTTCTCAACAAATGGCATTAACAGCCATTCTAACACATGTGAAGGCTTCTTTTATTTGCTGAAGCCATCATTAGCTGGACTAATCAGTGAAGAACGGACAACTTTTCTTTTCTTTTAATTTTGAATGTTTTTGGAATGTTAGTGTAAATTTTTTCACTGACTGATTTTCTTTCATAACTCTTATTATTGTGAAGATAATATCTTCTACTTTTTTTTTTAATTTATAAAGCACATTGTTACGATTAGTTTTACTAGAAAGTAGATTACCATTTTGCACCTGCATTTGTACAAAGTGATTGGAAATCCAATACGGCATAATAGGGAGAAATGACACATTAGTACTGGGGAGAAATGATACACTTGTATATTTGAAATTTAATAGTTTTTTTTAAGTTTGCAAACTAGTATAGGACTGTAATATTCATTATTGTTTTACAGCAAGAGCTACTGAAATTGGTAAGGAAGAATAGAAACTATTCATAGACATTGTGTAGGTTACATAGAAAAGCAGTGCGATGATAGATGGTTAGTTCACTTTGGTCGTCATGTAGAAGGGGAAAAGTTTAAATGGCCTGAAAGGTTTCTTTAATTTACGAAGGGCAAATTGAAAAAAAAACGTTAACCATTTCAGGGGTGGTGATATGTTTATGAAAACACTTAATTTTAATTCCAAAACGCCACATTGGCACCAGCATTTTAGTAAAATATTTTCCATTTAGTATGAAAGTGAAATATATCCCTTTTCTTATTTCTAATTAAATTTGTTGGTAAATTCCGGTGCCATTCATTTATTCAACACTTTAGCATTAAAAATGCTTTGCCCCTGAAAGGGTTAAAGGAATCTTAAATGTGCTAAATTTATGTTAAATTGTTTGCAAATCAGCAATGTTCACTTCCTTTTTCCTTGCAGCTAGATCTCTAGGGGTTTTTTTTCATTATTTATTTTCTAAAAATTGTGTTACTGGGATTGTTTAAGTAGTAGCAATAGTTTAAATATTTTTGTGAAAAACATTTCTGAAACAAAAATATGTCAAAGTCATTTCGTTTCAAATTTTACTTAAATATTTCTAGATTTATCATGAAAAATTGTATGACGCATAAATTGAATTGTATGCATTTTTTTTTCAATTTTCATAACAATGTATCAAACCTCCCTTGCTAGTGTATCAATCCTCCCCAGTAATGGGGAGATTTTATACGGTAGTAACCATTTAAAATAATTAGTACATATTTTTTGAATGAATATATTTTAAATTCACAATATTTTTAATAAATGAATAAGAGGTCACTTTGTAAGAAAACACGAAAAATTTGTTTAAAAATAGCTTTCTAAGGGTTGTAAAAAATTAGTAAAAAAAAGTGTATCATACCTCCCCTACGTTCATTTTAGACCTAAACTGAAGGGATTAAAACAATTTCCAGTTTTCTACTAATTAATTCTGAGTTCAACCCCCTGACCTCGGGTCTAAAACTTTAAAGTGGAATTGTGACTTTAATGTTCAACAAAAATATTAAGTGTAAGTACTCATTTTACTCAGAATTTTAAGCTCTACAACATTTGTACCGACAATGTTTTTGACAGAGTTAGCTGTTTGGAGATACTGTTATGGGATATAAAAAAACGTGTTTTTTGACTATAAATCTATACATATTTCTTAACGCTCACAAGGGAGAAAACATAGCATATTCATTCTAGACCTAAACTGAAGGGATTAAAACAATTTCCAGCTTTCCCTTATTAATTCCGAATTCGGGCTTTTTTTGCCCCCCTACCACTGGATTAATAGGTTTTTAATTAGCATTTAAAGACACGGGTTGTGTTTTGAGAGAGTCACTCAATGCAAACTAGTCGCGAATCCCATAGTAATTATGTGATTAATTCTAATTAAATTTGTCCGTTTTTAAAAGTTTGACGTTTATTGCTTTTATACTACTATTGGGCATTGCATTACATAAATATAAAAAAGTTATCCGTTAAAAGTTGTTATCTATGCTATGGCGCATAGAGTACGCCGTTCGTGTCTTTAAGTATGTCCAAACCGTCCGTGTCTTTAAGGGTTAATATCTAGGCTCATTACCGACAATTATTATCAACAATCCTTTTATACTTCTGCGACGATAGGTACCTCCAGAGCTCCTCAACACCTTTGTCAAATGCCCGCAAAACAAAATTTGTGTGTAAGGGAAAAATGTGATTTTCTCAAAAACTATGTGACCTAGGGTAATCGCTATAGTTTTCCTGCAAGGTATAAATTAACTTCTACTATCCCTAATTTTTTTCATAATTTTAGTTTCAATAGATTCTGAAATAGAGGCAGGGGGGGGACATATTTTTGCGTTACATTTTTTAACGATATCTCTGAAAATATAATACCTAAAATTAAAAGAAATGTATTTTTGAGTTCGGCGTTCTAAGAGCTTTCACGTGATACTTCGCACGATATACAAAGAAAAGATTTATTTTCAGGCAACTTAATTAGTCCCCCATCTTTCCTAAATATATTTGTGAATGATTAATAATCTGTAAATATGTCGGTCAATAGCCTTTATTATTTCAGCCAATTTGAACATTCCACGTTCCAGAGTTTACGAGTAAAATATCTGTCACGGACAGATAGAAAAACACATGTGTGATCTTATAAGGGTTCTGTTTTTACTTTTTAAAAACGGAACCCTAAAAATAAATACAAATTATCATAGCTTATTTCTAAACAAATTTTATTAGAAGGTACTACTGATTGGAAAATTATCTCCTATAAAATATGTGTAACATCATTAGAAGTTAAATTTACCGATCATATAAATTAAAAGACATTTAAAATATCGTGATTTAAATTCTTATTATGTTACTTGCGAAAAACACCTCTATATGCATGTCTGCTCAGAAGGAGCTGCACAGAACTTTACGGAACACATTTAAAAGAAACGATGTTTCATTTCATTCTGCATGTGTTTGAGTAGTATATGTTGTTCTTCTAATTAATTTTGTGAATTAATACCCTATAAGTACATTTTATGTATATTAAAGGTTTTTTTCAATGCTATACTTTTAAATCTTTCTCAATTGCTATATATTTCTTAAATGAATTACTGTTACACATTGAAGCAGAAACGATGCAAACTTTTTATGATTGGAATGTATAATTAAATTGCTACTTATTTTTAAAAAATCTATCTGGAAATTAATTATTTATTTATAAATTGTTTATTTTTACTTAAACTAACCTAAAACATTAAGGAAATATCTTAATAGTTAAATGTAAAATTTGCGATAGTTTTCTAAATAGACAATTAAAAAAAATTGAGTAAGCAATAAAAATGATTCATGTTATACAATTGAACTGAAATAAACTAATAGAAGTTGTTAATCAGTTTGCGAAAGCATTATGAAATAAATTGATGAGTGATGTTTGATTTTCCTTTAATAATTATCCAAATTTGTAATTTAAGAAATGAATTAATTTGCTTTTTTTTAATGTTATTTATTGTAATTTTATATATTGTTCATATTTAATTTGAGGATGGGCTTTAAGCAATTTATTTTTTATTGTTTCTAGAAATTTTTTTTCAATCGACATCTTAATCTCATTTCTTCTCTAGCGAAAATGATCAAGTTGTAAGAATTAATACGTTTTCTTAATTGTTTTATAAGTTGTAAATATTTTTCTTTGGCAAAAAGAAATTATATATATATATATGTTTATGTTTATGTTTAGGCGTAACAATTATGCAATTATGGAAAAATAGTTACACATTGTAAGTAATTTTCCTTGATAAAAAGAATTTTTATATGCAAATGTTTATTTTTAGGCAAAACTCTGCACAAATATTGATGATTTTGTTTCAAAATTAGTGCATTCTGGTGGATTCATAAAAATCTTAATAGAATTAATTTACTTTATGATTATTTCATAATTGAATAACAATTACTATTAAGGTTATTTGTTTGACAATGCAACATTAATAATTTTCATTCATTCTGAAATTTTAAAAATTCGTGTTTATTTCAAGAATGTGAAGAAGACAACTATTGCAAATTTTACATTTAAAGATTACTACATGTCAGGATATTCGAGTTTAGTCTAAGCAACAATAAACAAACTATGAATAAATAACTATATTATTTTTCAACCATTTTTAGGGTTCCGTACTTAAAAAGTAAAAACGGAACCTTTATAAGATCACTCTTGTGTTTGTCCGTCTGTCACAGCCACTTTACTCGTAAACTATGGAACGTGGAAAGTTCAAATTCGGGGAAGAAATAAAGACTGTTGACCGACATATTTTCAGATTATTAAACAATTATAAATATGTTTAGTAAAAATGTATAGGGGCAAATTCAGTTGCTTGAAAAAAAAATATTTTCTTTGTATATCGCGTGAGGTATCATGTGAAAGCTTTCGTAACGCTGAATTCAAAATACATTTCTTTTAATTTTAGGTATTACATTTTCAAAGACATAGTCGAAAATGTAGCGCAAAAATATGTCCCCCCCATCTAATTCCGAATCTACTGAAACTAAAATTATGAAAAAATTAGAGGGAGTAGACATTAATATAAACCTTGCAGGAAAATTATAGCGATTACCTTAGGTCACATAGTTTTACAGAAAAGCGCATTTTTCCATGAAACACAAATTTCGATTTACGGGCATTCAGCAAAACTGTTGAGCAGCGCTGGAGATACCAATCGTAGTAGAAGTATAAAAGCATTGTTGATCATGATTTTCGAAAAAAATCGTCAGTAATTAGCTGAGATATGAACCCTTAAAGATATGGACGGTTTGGAAATACATAATGACAGGGGCAGCGTACACTATGTACCATCGGCTTTAAAAGCCTAGATTACAACTTTTAATGATATATGAATGTAATGAAATGACCAGTAACGGTATAAAAGCAATAAACGTCCAATTGTTATAAACAGATTAATTCAAGGGGTCTCAGGACTCTTAAAGTTTCAAAAAATTTTTAATTTTAATTTTTTTTAGATGTTAATTTTCCTTTTTTTCTGAACATTTTAATATAATTGTTTCCTTCAAATTCTCATTAGAACAGAAGTTATGGCTTTTAGAATTATACTGGATCAATAGCTTAAGTGGCATTTTAGAAACTTTTAAGTCATTTTTCTCCAATTGACTTTCTTGGGCATACCGCGCACGATATCTCAAAAACATTTGAATATTTTTTCATGAAATTTTCAAAACATACGTTTTATGTTAATCTGTATAAACTGAACCTAAAATTTCCTTTTTATTGTTCAAAAAAATAATTTTTTAAGTGATTATGTTGTTCAAATTTTCAAAATTTTCTATTAGCAAAATTTCCTATTAGCCAAATGTAAACTTTGAACGAATGTTTTGTTTTAGCTGCACTGTAGAGAGAAAGGTTATTACTATGCTGAATTTAGTTTTATGAAATGCCAAATGAAGTTTAAATATGCATTTCTTTTATTGTCAGTACCGAATTAAGTTCATTATAAAGAGATTAAGATAATATTAAACTAGTCGGATGTGTCAATCCTAAAACTTTCTTCTATCTCATACATGTCAATACTTCCTGATAAATGCAGCACAGCAGCGCCACCGATTAGGCGATTTATACCAAAATCTAATGAGGGACAACTTTCGTGAACTTCTAGTTGAATTTGAAGTTTGGTGAATATTCGTGATTTTTTTTTTTTTTTTTTTTTTGAGATAGAGCTATTATGGAAATCGTGAAAAGTTCTGAGTTGCAGTGGAACCTCTTGGGCAGTTTACACAAAAAACTTATCAGGACCAGTTTATATCAGGGGTTAACTGAATCTAAAGTTTGATGAAAATTCATGCATTAGTTCTTGAGATACAGCTATTGCGGAAATCGGAAAAATTGCAGCATAGTAGCGCCACCTTCTGGGCGATTTACACCAAAAAGTAATGAGCACCAATCTATATCAGGGACTAACTGAATCTAAAGTTTTATTAAATTCCGTTCAATAGTTCTTAAGATAGAGCGCCCACAAAATTTGTGTCACACATGGATAGACAGACTCACAGACAAACATTTTGTAAACACATGTTTTTCATTACTTCTGTACCCTAAAATGTATAAATCCGTCGAAAACCGAAATTTGAAAATTTTCACGAATCCAATACTTTCTTCTTGTAAAGATAGAAGAAAGTAAAAATGAGTTATACAGAATGGCTGTAGTTGATATTTTTTAGGTTCCATATCTCTTTGAACTTTCTTGGTATATCCATTTACATTTTTCTAGTATATACTGTTATACCCAACCCTGCTTTTCATAGTTTTGTACAAAGTGTTAGTATTCTTTTAACAACGGTTTTTTTTTAAATAATACAATTACTAATTCATATATTTATTGTACGGAACACTCTGTGTGCGAGTAATACTCGCACTTGACCGTTTATTACACAAATGAATTATAATTTAACAAAATTTAATCATGAAGATTTCAATCGTTAAAATTTTCTAATTTTATTTTTAAAGTATGAATTATTAATTTATTTAGGAATTATATATAATAATTTAGAAACATTTGACAGAATTACTATAACATTAAAAAACTTTAAAATATTTAAAATTTACTAACATGGTATTGATCCACAAGATTTAACAGAAGAACAAAATATCCTTCCACGTACCTACCTGGTGATATTCGACTTATCAGCTCTATGAACGCATCTTTGCTGGCACACTTTTAACTTTAGGGCGGGAACTACAGTCATCAACACGGGGGCTAAACAGGCGAGAACATCCCATTAAAGTGGAAATTGACAACTATGACTCATCCGGAATTCTATATAAATTCGATTCAATAAGAAAACTATAAATTCAATAAGAATAATTCGAACCCAACGCCTACTCAGAGGTTTTACCACTAACGCTCGTATTCACGAATAACTTCGACTGAGAGTTAAACCGCGGCTCCAGTAACCCCAGGTTGGTATTTTCAACCGGGAGTTGAAAACTCGTATTCATCGTTTACTTCGGATGAAAAGTTACCCAACTCAGAGTTCTTCGACTCCGGTTGATGGTTTAAAAAAATCACATGTTTTGTTCGGTTTCGCGTCGAGACATCGTTTGTTCATATTTTGGAAGAAAAGCGCCGAAAAAAAGGAACAAAAGAAAAGAAAGATTCAAATGTAGTGTGGATTTTTCTCCCCCCCCCCCCCCACAAAATGTATGGACAAAATAAAAACTGTAATCACTAAATATGGATCAACTTAATTTAATTTCTTGAAAGTTTTAATATTTTTTAAATAATTCATTCATTTTTTATTTTTAATTATTTTTTAATTGATAAATGAGTTAGGTCAATGATATGAAACGTGTTAACTGCTAAAATAAATGTTAGAAGATTCTTTTTCAAAATAAATTTTCGCATAGTTGCTAAAAATTGGAACTTGATTTGGACCAAAACTAATGAAACTTGATTGGAATAAAAACTGAAATTTTATTTCAACAGCAATTATGTTGATTTCCATTATTAATAGTTCTAATTAGTAATTAATTAAGCAATTTCTGATAAGGAAAATATTAAAAGGGACAAAAAAGGAAAAAAATGAAGAAAGTAACCTGTTGTACTTTATATACTATTTCTTTTATTAGTATACATGGTATCCAGATGTATTTATTTTACTGTTTGGATTTTCAGCGAGCTAATAAAATTGATTAATTCAATTTGAATTAGATAGTAATTAATATTCCAGGTTGACTGGGAAAAAGTAGTAAAATAGCATTAACAGAATTGCAGAAAAAGGGGAGCAGGTGATTCTGGTAGTGCCCTGGCACCAGGCACCAAGCCGCAGAGGCGCTCCATGGCTGCATCTAGTTATCACTTCCGATCGATTGATAAACATATTTCATTTAACTTTTTGCTAAATAAAACTCCACACTTTCTTTAAGTTTAAACTGTGTACACTGGAAATATTTTATAAGATGTTATTTTAAGGAACACAGACATTTTAAAACTTTCAAGACAACTAGTGTATGAATTTCCATTCAGCACACAGAATCAACCGAATAAGTCCTTTCTAAATCATAAATGAAAATTCTGAACACTATCTGGACAAATAAATGTGAAATATTCCAGAAAATTGAATTTTTATTGACCAGCTTTTAGGACCCCGACCCCCCCCCCCCCCTTCCAGCCCTTTGTATGAGAATTTTTCCATTATCAGATTTACAAGATCAAAACTATCCACTCGATTCTCTTTGACTATTTTCAGATAAATTAGCTTAGCAATCACGAAATATTATTACATGCATGCATACACCTATTTTTGGATGCTGCATTTGAAAGAATGTACTTATTTAAAAAATGATATTTTATTTTCTATATTATTTCTAGCTTCTTAATTTTATATTTGTTACTCATTTAGATATCACTTCCATTAGAATAAGAAGAGTAATAATAATTTTATTTAATAAGTAATAATAATTTTATTTAGAATAGAAATAAAAAATGAGATATTATTATTTTTTTTAATGATTGATTAATGATAGATTTATAGACTTGATAGGCAGAGTAATGATAGTTAGTAATCTAACAAAACAGCTCGAATTCATTATTGATAATTTCATATAATTTTACATTATCTAATAAATAAAATAGCTGTCTTTTGTTTGTGGATCAGTGGAGAAGAACAAGTCCGCATTTGCACCACCCTACCCATTCCCTCTATTTTTTTTTTGTTAAGTGTTAGTCGTTAATTAAAGTAAATTAAAACGTTACTCGAAATGCTGTGTAAGATATAGAAATAAAATGAAAGTTTAAAGTACATATTACCAAAAATAGAAGAATGTATGTAATCTCATATACATATATATATTATCTGTAAATTTTTTAACTGGTTTGTTTATATTTATACATATCTCCTACATTATATTTGAATTGTTTGCTTTCATAAATATTCATGATCGCGAAGAATTAATTTGCCTTAAAAAATAGTCATTATTACTAAAAGGGCTGATAACAGTAATTTTGGTGTGGGGTTATTTTAAAAAAGAAAAGTTTTTTATCAACATATTTCAACCCTTTAGTAATTTATTTTTATTTACCTATCAATTAAGAAGCAAAAACTGTTAGTGATCTCTAAAAAAAACTTCACAATTTCAGGAGATAACATTGAAAACTGACAAATTTTTATTTAAAAACTCTGAGGCTCCTGTTTTAAATGGCCCAAAAGGATTTATTATTACTATTATTACTTTCATATAAAATAGTACTAATGCAATATTTTATATTATATATATAATTTTGAAATTAAAATACAATTGAAAAATAAATGTAATTAAAATAAATATTTCAAATTTCACAAAAATTGGGAAACATAACGTAAAAGCTCAAACAATAACAACAATGCTATAGTGTTAATCAATGATAGAGGTATTTAATATAACAATATTCATAATTTAAAATAATAAATGAACCTCCTAAAAATTTTTCAATAAAGTAATAAAACTAAAATGAATTGTTTAAATTGTAAGTTAAAATATCTAATTTATAGATCTGATATATATTTATCTAAGTTTACACATAAACGATAATATATCTTTCACACAATCGACCCATAATTTAATTTTCAAGCATTCTATTGATCAAATATCTACAGAAAATCTATGGATATTCGAAGATAATCTGTGTTTTTCTTTACTTAAACAAAAAATGCAAATTAGCCTGATGTCACATTTTAATTAGAACTTATGTAAGTATACGATATTTATTACGGTACTTTTAAAATACATTTCTGAATTTTTTTAACATCAAAATTGCAAAAAATAAATGACCTTAAACGCAACAGTTGTTACTTTAGTTGCAATTTATCGGCCGTTTAAGAAATGTTGGCTATTTTTAAGGCAAATAAATTTTTCGCGATCACGCGTATTTATGTAAACAATCAATTCAACATATATAGAGGATACATACATAAATATAAACAAATCAAATAAAAATATTGAAGATAATACATATAATATGAGATTACATACCTTTCTATAATATTCTTCTGTTTTATTTTAGAAGAACTTCTATATTTTACACAGCACGAGCACTTAATTTAGTAACGCCGCCATTCTAAAATGTCCATCCTCTCTTCCTCACCGCTTGTTTTTCGTTCATTACGCATGCTCGGTTGAGAAATTTGGACTTGATCCTGCTCTAGACCAGAGTTGGGTTACTGAACCCGGTGTTAGATTTCAACCTCGAACCGGTTCAGCGAGGTAGACGGTGAATACCATTTGAGCATTCGACCCGGGTTTTCGACATAACTCGGGGTCGAAGTTATTCGTGAATTCGAGCGTAAATCTGCAGGTGACCCTTAACTTCTTGGCATAAATAGTACATTTTTAGAAATAGTACATTTAACCCGCTGGGGGGCGAGCGTCACGTATACGTAACGCATAATGTGCTCAAAATCCATGATTATTGCCACCAGTCATTCTTTATTGTAAATTTTGCCTTATTTAATTAGGACATTTTTCCGAATAAATTAATCAAAAATTTCTGTTTTGAAAAACTGGTCATAAAAGATTGAAAATTCTGTAAAAGACACTCGTCGCGAAGAGGTTAATAGCGCAGATTTTAAACGTTAAGATGATTAATGCGTTTTTAAAGTATAAATTATATATAAAAAAATAATTTTTAATCGGTAATATTTTTTTCTTTAAATTTAAATCGTTTTATGCATACAGTTTGTGAAATTGTTCACTTTAATCTGTTCATTAACAACTAAGGGACCCACCTTGGTTTTCCGCGTTACAGGACATGGGTGAAAATAAATTTTAATTGAATACTTTAATAGATCTTTTATATTTAAAATTGAATGTCTTTACATTGATAATTATTTTGTCTGAACAACTATTCTTGTTATCTGCATCTATTAATGATATTACATGCATTTTTTATTATGATTTCATTTACGTTTCAGCATTTAGTAATAAAACAATAACAACAGAAAACTAGCTTAAAGCCTTTTGCACTGTCAGTGCGTCTTTTATTTCAAGTTACATGTTTCACTCATTAAATTTAAAATAGGGGCTGCTTTTCCAAAGGAATAGTGATAATGGTATAATATAAGATTATGATAATAAGATAAAAATCCCTACCGGCCCGGCTTGCAGGCAGAGGTAGATTTCGAAGTTAAGTACTAATTTCACCAACAAAAAATAAATCAAGATTAGAGATAAACCCAATTTAACAATTTTATCTGGCCGCTTTTGACGAGTTTTTAATTTTATTTTTCTGTAAGAGCTGGTTTTATAAAATCATGTTAAGGCGGTATTCAAAAAATATTTTTCCAAGCTCAACTCGAAATTTTCTGACACATTTACAGACTCATTTTTAAAAGTAAAAACATGAAACTTGCTGACTCAATTTTTGAGAAGAGATTTATAAGCGACCTGTGTTTTTATTATTCGAAATTGATTTATGAACAATTATTTTCACAGTACGACCCATTTTTTCGTTTCCACCACTATCGTTTCGGAAAATTCGGTTCAAAATGCCCATTTTGACAGCTTTAAAAAATATATTCTACTTTTATTAAAAAATCTAACAATACGGCACATTATAAAGTTTCTGAATAAGAGAACCTGCCAATTGGGTAAGTTTGAGAGGAAAATGAATTTAAAAATGAGTTAGAAAACAAGCAGTTTGGATTTGAGTACACCCTTAATACTTATATTTCTGTTTAATTTGTTTTTGCTGTAAGAGTTAGTCTTATCAAAAACTTGTAAATGTAAAAGTTGTAGATAATATTAAGAAGATGTACAATCAATTTAAGCGGATTGGATATCTTGTGAATTGACGAAGTTATGAATTTTTTCTTCCTCAACCGCCCCCGCCCCCGCTACATATGCCTGCAGGTCGCTAAGCTTTTCTCATATACTGCACCACACTTCGAGGCATTTGCAACAGTTATAAATATAGTGATAGATTTTTACACAGCACTCACATGAGATATCAATTCTTTTTATGGCTGTTGTTTTTAATTTATAACTGGCGAGATCATTTACAACGAATTGTTTTTTGATGAACTAAATATAATTTGGGATTTATGCAGGATTAAAGTATCAAATTAAGATTTAAATAGTTATATTAATCGTTATAAATTACGTTTAATATAGGTTTTTCAAAATACATGGAATAAAAAAACATATCAAAGATTATAGATTTTTCGTGAACAGAAATAATTTTGAAAAATACAGTTTAGACGCAATTCTTCTTATTTAGCAATATAATCGTATTATTGTGTTTGAGGTTCGCCAGTTTAATCGTTTTAGTGAAATGTATCCTGAATAGTTTCATGGCCAAAATCTGAAATGCAGAGTGGTCAAAAAACGAATCTGTTTGCCGTCATTGGCGTCATGTGGTGTAGAATATGATTCATATCCAAATCACCGTGACGTTGCTATGTTCCACTTTGTGACGAGTTGGAAATGGCTAAAAAATTACCACGGTGACTTCATTGTGAAGTCTCGAAATGGTCACATGAGAATAGTAATGTGAGTATTTAAATCTTGGTATCTTAATCGTACACATCTTGTTTACCGTTGTTACTGTGACACTTTTGATAATTTGTGGCACCACAGTGACTAGCTTTGCTATTAGAAATATAACATTTAATCGCTTATAATGAGACACATTAAATAAATCATATATCGAATTTATTAATATTACTTATTGAATGTAATGGAGAATAAAATATTTTTAGCGTAAATGCTTTACTAATATCTCTAAACATACCTTTTTAATTAATACCTCTGTTTAAATAGATGGGCCGTAAAAGATTTGTGAAAAAATTAATGTAACAATTTGTATCTAATGAAATAAAAAAAAATATATTAAAGAACAGATGAACAAAATATCTCATATCATTGTTTATCATTTCATTGTTTCACAAACGAATCTATAATAACGCAAATAATATCAACTTTAAATTACAATGTAAAAATGAATTTGAACAACAATTTTTTTTTTTTTTTTTTTTTTTTTTTTTTGCAATAATAAGAAAAACATAAAAGAATTTACAAATAGAATCAAATTAATCTAATTTATTGCTGTTCTAAAAACTTTGTACGCTATTAGTAAAATAATAAGTATAACTTTTATTCCATAAATTATTTTTTTTTATTAAAAGCTTTTTCGTGGTTTTTAATTAACATTTAACATATTTTATGCTACAATACATGGCACTACTAAATATAAATATGTTCGAAATTGTGCGTTCTTTTAAAAGAAAACTTTGTTATTGTCTTATTACCAATTTTCTTGATATTTAGTTAAAAAATATTTTGAAGATTTCAATATGTAACTCATGAACAAAAGCTTTATTAATTTCAATTACAAACAAATTTATTGCTAATAACACTTCTCTTGATAAGAAATACATCAATATTTTAAAACAAAAATCAATTTATTCCATTGTTTAAAAATATCTGTTATTGGGTAAAAAAAAAAGTATTTTAAAATAATAATTGATTAATTGTGAAATTATATTTCAAATCGTGTTATTTTAAATTCTCGTTTCTTCATAGTCAAAATAAAAGATCGTCCCACGCCCAAATAATTAACTCTATAATAAATTAAAATTTAGGATTCTCGGAAAGCCCTCTAAATGTTCGTAAAGCAGCTCCATTTAGAAACAGCTCTGTACTTATGAATTAATTTATATCTATATATGTATAAAATAAACACGCAATAAGCATACAAAAATGTTTTAAGGCATTGAGTGCTAATTAAGTTATGTACTCTTGGAAAATAATAAATAACTAAAATTATGACTGCTGAGAGACAACAGATGTGATTAAAACAATTTCTATTTATAGGAAATAAAATTTGAGTAAAATCTATGAGTAAAATTACCTGTCATTTCACCTTTTGAATATAAAAGAACGTATGACCTAACAATAAGCAAAGATGTTACAGATTTCATTGTTTTACAGATGAATATTACAGTAACACTAATAATATCAACTACAAAAACCTTCTGTGCTATTCGTAAAGTATTAAGAAAAATTTTGTTCCATAAAATGGTAATCATTTTTTTGTTGCTGTTAAAAAACATCATTGTTATTTAATTCGTATTTAACATTTTTATACCTCGATATATGACACTACCAAAAAAAAAAAAAATAATAATAAGTTCGAAATTGTGAGATTTTTAAGAAATTTTAATAATGTCTTATTGTCCATATGGTATTGCATGATATTCGGTTTCAAAATATTTTGTATAGTTCAATGGGTAATTTTTGGAAAATAATTTTATTATTTTGATTTATAAACATAAATTTAATATTTAAAAATTTTCATTTTATGATAAACAAATCAATATTTTAAAGCAAAAACTAATTTATTTGAATGTTTAAAAAATATCTGTTATTGGAAATTGTAAACTGGTAACTAAAATAATATTCCATTTTCGTCAAACAGTACTTAAAATCACGTTATTTAAAAATTACTGCTTCTTCATAATTGCAATAAAAGGTAGTAAGTATTCACCGAACAGGAATTTCGGTAATCTTTCTATTTTCGGCCGAAAATGAAAATGTCACTTTTTTTTTCAATTAATAAATACATAAAAATACATAAATATTAATTATACGTGTGGTCCAAGTTGGCTCTCTGTACCTCTGGCCAAAACTTTTTACTTTCATTTAAAATAAAATTTATCAGTTCATCAACGACACAAAACTATTTTCTAATTATATGAATTTCGTCTAATTAAAAAATGTTTTAGGTATACATTCCTCCATTTATTTTTTATAATGATCTTGTAAATGATCATCTGTTATACTAGAACTTTTCCAATGAGAATTGGAAACACTTCTGTGGTTTCAAACTAAAAAATTCCTATTACAGTTACGTCTGTAGCTTTTAACGAGCACATGAAAAGCGTCTTCAAAGTTTAGGCATATATGCATTTCTTGCTTTATAATTTGCACTCACATCTTGAGTCAGTCATGACTGATAATTACAAAGAGTGACGTTCATAGCAATAAATAAAGAGTGTCTCATTTGAGCTGATACAGCACAAATCAATGAGTAATGTTGAAAATTTCCAAAGAAAGGAACGATAATTTTGGAATATAAATAGTTTCTGTCGAGTTTCGGTCCGGCCGAATTTTCAACAGCATTTTCGCTGAAAATTCGTTTACGACGAAACTCAGATTTTGGGCCGAAAACGAAAACGAAATCGAATTTTCCGTAGATCTTTAGAAATAACCATTTATAATACAGAAAATATGCTATATTTTGATCAAAACATTATCTCCAACTTATCAAACACGTGTTTTTAGACACATTGTTAAGGCGAAGCTCCAAATTTGTACAAAACATATGAAATTCCGAGTGAAGAATGACGCCTTGAAGAAGAAATCAATGTTATTCACTGATTTAGAGAGTACCCTCAACTGCCTAAGTATTATATTTCAGAACATGCATTCTTATTCTTTATATGTATTTAACTTCGATCATTTATGAAATTACTTGAAAATTCGTGCAGAGAATGACATCTTATACCACTTAAACAATGTTATTTTTGACAAAGAGCTGTCTACATCATCTGAATGCGACATGTATGCACACACATTTCTGACAATAAAAGAAAAAAAAACATTTTTTTTCTTTAATATCTTACGAATTTTGTATATATATTTTTGAAGTACCATATATTTACATTTTTTATATGTGTAAGTGTTATGTGAATTGTTATTAAAATAGAAATATTGCGCTAGCACTGAGAAATTTGAAATTAGAACGCTATTTGCATGCTTCGAGAATCTACAAAGCATATTAAATCATCTCTTAACAACACAATTTATAAATAATAAATAATGAATAATAATGATCAATAATATCAATAATAATGAAAATAATTTAAAACCAGAGCGACAGTAAAGCATTAATTTTATTTTTGACTTTAATAGTTTTGTTTAATTTAGCTTTATCCTCTCATCTAATAACAACAGTCATAAAAATAAATCTAGAGCTTCAAGAAAAAGTGTTTTCGGATGAAATAAAAAGAAGTCATAAAGACGTCCAAAAAATATTGTTTTAACGTGTATTTTGAAGATTATACTAAATGCAGAAGATGTGTCTTGGATTTTTCATAATGTACAAGAGTTCCGTTTTTTACCAAATAAATAAAGCTACGATAAATTTAATGTTATGTTTTGAAAGTTGTAAAGTTTACACGAATAAAATGTAGTTTTGGATTTTAAATTTTGAATTGGAAGATCTTTTATATTACCTACCTTATATATGCATAGTATAATCCTAATGTAATGATTTTATGAAGTGAATTTATGGAACTTTTTTGAAACGTTTTAAAGCGGGGTCTAGAACGCTGACGGTATTTTAATTTTAGTATGTTGTTACAGTCACTTACAAGGGGATTACAAGGGGACAAACTTTTAAGAGGATGTATATAGCATTTATACATTGAAAAAAAAATTGTGTTGATTTTACAGAAAAAATCTGTCAGGCAGTACGCCAGTAAAAAACTTTATTTTACGGACATAATCTGTATTTCTTACGTAAATACGGGTAAAATCTGTTAAAATAACAGAAAGTTTGTAATAAATTTTAGTTATTTCTTAAAACCACACAATAGAATTAGATTACATTATCGTCTATGGTATGTAATTACTTAAAAAACATCATTACACTTTATTGCTAATTACTGTTCGAAGAGCTATTTTTATGACCTTTATTTAAGGCTCCGCTGCACTGAAACTCCCCGATCGCGAAATCCCTATTCCGCGAAATATCCTATTAGAAAACTTTGAAGCGCGATTACTCATTAACTAATATAATTATTAAAATACCGTTTTAGCCATGAGAAAGTAGACGTCAGCTGCCGATGATGTGCGTTGTTAAAAATTATCCCCTTAAATTTTAAGTACATAAAAACTCCCTGTAAACTTTGAAATTTCCATTTGATTAGATTTTATCGTCTGCTTAATAATGCTTAAAATTTACGTAGACAATTTTAAAAAATGCACATCATTGGCATCTGACATCTACTTTCTGATGGTGAAAACGGTATTTTAATAATTATATTAGTTAGTGAGTCATCGCACTTCGAATTTTTCCCATAGGCTAACATGGGATTTCGCGATCGGGGAGTTTCAGTGCAGCGGAGCCTTCACATATGATGCTTAATGTATTTCTATGTATAACTATTTCTTCAAATAACTTTTCGAACACATTTTAAAATAACTTCGCAAGAACGAATTTTGTTTAAATCTCCAGAATAAGCTTCCGCAGTTATCAAATTTATGTTTTGATAAAATTTTCACATTACAGTTTTTTTAAACGCTGGTGGGACCCGAGGTGGGAAATTGCGTAACTAAAATTTTAAAATAGATTTTTTTTTTATATTATTTCATATTCAAACTATACTGGACAACTCAAATTAAAATTAGATAGGATAATTTAAACTCAACTTATTTTTTATGCTGATAACGCCTTCAAGCGTAAAATAGAGTAACCAAATTTAAATAAATTGATTTTTTGATATTTTACTGTATTAAGTCATACTCAAGTTAAAAGTAGTTTGTACAGAATAAACACAACTTTATTTTATAGAAATTAGAAAGAGTAACTAAAGAGGAATATAATTCGTTTTTTTTAAATAAATCTTCAAAATAAGCTTCAGCCACGGTCAAATTTTCGTTTTGATGAAATGTTCATATGATAGATTTTGCATAATATAGGTTTTGTTTGAATAATACGGAGAGCCACTTGTGCCCGTACGGGGATGACCAATTATTTTGGTCATTCCTCGCCTGTTTATGGTGTGATTTTAGGCGCGGTTTGCAACAGATTTTTTTGAAACAATATTCTTGTATTCCCAGATGCATTTGCATATTCAGTCCTTTGAAACATTTACACCAAAATTATTTTTAATTTGGCTTATGAACATATTATGCTTTTACACTGATTTTCCAGCTTGACGAACGTAGTTGTTTGCATCTTGGTTTATTCAAAGTTATTATTTTTAGTAAATGCTTATGTGCCTCGCTTTGATCTGTTTAAAATCGTAGAAATTTCTATAACGCTCTTACATTTTTATTTCAACTTTCTCTTTACGAAAAATCTTTAAAATTCCCTCTTTCGTTAATTTCGTAGCCTTCGGGATTTTAAATAACGAACGAGAATTGGATATCTCAAGGAAAACGGAATTTTAACTGATCAGCCCCTCATTTGTTAATATTTTTATAATGTGCTTAAACTTCTGAGACAATGATTTTAAAACAAGAATCGAACACACCTATATTTTTAAATAAAGTTTCTTCTGGATGAAATTTCTCTAATACATTTCAATTCAATAAAAGTTTATGTATTTATCGTGAAATTATTTCATATATTTCCCATTTTAGTATTATTATTATATTTTTGTATGCGCTTAAACTTTTGAGAGGGACCCGTATCTTTATTTTTTTTAATTGAGGAAAATAGAAGAAATTAATTTCAGAAAATTGTTCATCATAAGTTCGTATAAAAACATTTGCTATTTTTATATTGCAGTGAACAATTTCATTAAAAAACTTCTTAGAGGCTTATTTTGTTCTATTTTACTCGACAAATTTAATTTTCTTGATCAATCATATTCATGGGAGTTTTGAACCAAGGTATTAAATGATTGAATCAACGTGAATATGCCAGAATATTTTATTACACAACTTGTTAAATATATAGCGAAAATTGTATTAATTTATTTGAGGTAAAGATTAAGTTCTTTTAAAGTCAAATCCTGTATGAAAATAAATTTACAAAACATGAAAAAAAATTTTAAACACTGAAGGAATAACTAAAGTAACTGTTTTAAAAGTATTATAATAAATTAAGGGAAAAAAACCCTACAAGCCTGCTTTTGGAATATCTGCTTCTGTTTATAATGAAATTAAGAAGTGACACATTTCTATCTGCTTGATTAAAAGTAAAACTTTTTAAATTATTCTTAATTTTCGCATTATATTGTTGGGTATGTTTTGTTTATGTTTTGTTTTTATCTTTTGTTAAGTAATTTCCAGTATTTTAGAGCGGATTAAGAAATAATATTTAAACATAGACCCAACAATATTTCTTTACTCCATTTCGCATTTCCTCCAGTTTATACATTTGAATTATTTGAACATTCACTCTGAAGAAAGACAGATGTTTCTTAATGTACGAAAATATAATATAATCACGAACGGAAGTATATTATAACCTCGTCTGAATTACCCACAATTCCGAAAAACGTCATCTTCAGAAACCTCAGGAACCAATGCATATCTGAGAATTCAAGGTGCATTTATAAAATCAAAGTTTCTTTTGCCGCCACTGATTTTCGGACACTCTTCTGAATAATTTTTATAGTGTATTAATCTGTTTTCTCAAACCAACGAATATGTTTTACAGACAAGCACAATAAAGGGATAAGATTAACATTAAAATTACTGTTATTTTGTTACTCTTGGATGCATAAATTCAATTACGCAGCTGTAAATAATTATTTGGAACTTCATAGAATCTTAATAACCGATATTCCTATTTGAGATAAGTGATTAATAAACTATAAAAACAACTCGGGAAAGTTTCCGAAAATCATTGGCAACAAAAGAAACGTTGGCTTTATAAATGCTTCTTTAAGTCTCGCAAATACAGGGTGACCAGAAACAAACACCTCAGTTTGAAAATTCAATTATCCATTAAGTGTAATAAATTTGAAAATGATAAAAGTGACATTTATATCTGGTTGTTCTTAAATTTTATATACTGTAATTTCTAAAGCAGTTCATATTTCTGTCAATAGATGGTGCTGCACCGTCTGAAATTGCATTAATGCTCAAACAATCATGTAAAACTGCATAAAAGATACCTTAAGTTGTATTATTTATTCTATTTAGCGATAGAAACATGAAAAAACAATTAAATTTTAAAAATTTACTTGAACTTTCTTAATGTTTGAGACGGTGCAGCGACATCTATTCACGAAAATTTGAACTATTTTTAGAATTACAGTACATGAAATTTAAGAGCCACCAGATGTAAATGTGACTCATTTCATATTCATGTCTATTATAGTTAATGGATTATTGAATTTTCAAATTGGGACGTTTATTCCTGATCGCTCTGTATATTCGGTTCTGAGGTTTCTAAAGATAAAGAATGCTTTTTGGAATTACGGGTTACTCGGAAGAGATTATTGCATATTTTCGTTCGTGGTTACATTGTATTTTTGAATTTTAAGAAACATCTGTCTTTTTTTCTACAATGTTGTTACTTACAGCATTTTTCTAATTGTGCTTTCTTTTAACATTTATTCGAGGCAAGATTTCTTTTTAATTTCTACATCATTAATAAGCCTAAGAAATTGTGAATGTTCTTTTAATTTCTTAAGTTTTTTTCACTAATTGGTTTTTATTTATTATAAAAATGATTGAATATTTCAACAAGGAGAATAAATTCATCTCAAAAGTTTCATTGCTAATTGCATGCCTTTATGTAAAAAAAGGCTGCTCTTTTTAAGCAAAATAATCCCCAGCATTAATAAATAATTTAAAAAAGTGAAGTCGATAATTAAAAATGTTTATTAACGTTTCTTTTCTTTTTCTTTTTTTCTAAATTTTGACATTATTAAATACATTGCGAGCTGCCCAATTTTCCTGTTTTATTAGAAACAGTAAATATTGAACAAATATTTCATCAATTTTTTTAGTGAATTTTCAACACAACATAAAATAACAGACTTTCCGAGACAAAGAATAATAATTAGGATTAACAAATATTTTTTTCATTTCTTTTTGCAACATAAGAATATTAGCATTATAAAAGCAATTTTCGTTTGGCATTTTGAGAATTATACACGCCATACTGTAATAAAACATAAAAAAAAATTAGTCGTCTTTATAAATTTTTTTTTCTAGCGAAGGAACTTTCTTTTACAAAGAAATGAATAATTCCATGAGAATTGCGAAAATTTAATTTTGGACTGGTTAATTATGGCAATAAAATTAGAGTGCATTGTATTATAAACAATGAATAATTGTTGCTGTGGAGATTACAATTTTAGATAAACTAGTTAAATAATAATGAACCCGCATGTCTCTTGATCCTAGATATTTATTCTTTTACGATAGCTTTATTTTGGGATTTTTTTTTTTTTTTTTTATCTTACCAATGTTTTCTGAATATCTCTCTTCTGCTTTTTATCTTGAGTAAATTTTTATTAAATACTGATGGTATGTGAATTTATTGTTAAATAAGAAAAGATTAGCAGCAAATACTACTTACCAGTTTTTTTTTTTTATTTAAAAGCTGAATGTATTCATGATGCGCAATTATGAATTTATTACTTTGTATTTATTTTTAATAGATTGACAATTGAAAAAAACAGAGGGTTCAGTAACATATTACAGCTCTTTAAAAAATTGAGAAAATATGATAATAGTTTTAAAAGCAATTAATTTGTTGCTGCTTTAGCAGCAGAAGTAGAACTTGTACATACCTTTAAGATAGAAGTTAATTCTGCTTTTACTTAAACAAAGGGATAATACCCGGGCTTCCCGGGTTACAGAGTATAGATAAAAACAATTTATTTGATTGATAACTATATTAGATTTTTTACATTTAATATATGTTTTAGAATACACACTAAATATACAAAAAATCATATTTATATGAAAAATAGTAATTAGTTTAAATAAAGTTTTGAAAATTATTAAAAGCGATAGTTTTGTATTATCCTCTCGCCAGGAGTTCATTTTAGTAGTTAAATGCATAGTTTAATCACATGTCTTAAGTTTGTACTTTATTTATGTTTTATTGTTTTATTTATTGATTGATGAGGTTTCTAATTTCGTTATGTCATGTAAACTGGAAACAAATGCTGGGCAATTTATATTAACTTAAGTAGAAATTGATTTATGTTACGCAATTATCTGCACGCAATAGACATAGATTTAAAAATAAATCATGCCTGAAAATTATTTTAAAAGCAATAAAAATTGAGTAAATATCGATACATTTTTCAAAGTAATTTGAGATGCAGTTTTCAAAGAAGTTGGAGATGCAGTTTTCAAACAAATTCAATTGAAAGTACATTTTTCCCTATTCGACAGTGTAAAATTTTAAAATGATGCGATGTTTAGAAGTTTAAAAAAAATTGCAGTAAAAGTTAAATTTAATCGTCTGATGTTGCCACCGTCAAAATGACGTCAGCGTTACGCCTAGACACGTTTGTTCTTTCTAATATAGAAGTTAAATTGCTTTTGCCTTAAAGTTTTTGCACATTATTTTATCTGGTTAAGGGGAATACAAATTATATGCTTTTAAATCTATGATCGTGTTTCGTTAAGGGGTCACTTCACTGAAAATCCCCAATCGCAAAATCTCGAAATCCCATGTTAACCTGTGGGGAAAATTAAAAGTGCAAATACTCATTACATAATATAATTATTAAAATATGGTTTGCACCATAAGAAAGTAGGCATTAGATACCGACGATGTATGTTTTCAAAAATTGTCTCCTTAAATTATAAGTATTTAAAAAATCCCTATAAACATTGAAATTTCTACTTGATAAAATTTTATCATCTTAAAAATACTTAAAATTTGCGGAGACAATTTTTAAAACCGCACATCGTCGGCATTTGACGTTTACGTTCGGATGGTATTTTAATAATTATTTTAGGTAATGAGCAATTGCGATTTTGATTTTTCCCATAAGTTAACATGAGATTTCTCGATCGGGAAGTTTCAATGAACCCCTTAAGAGCTTTTTTCGATTTAAGAAGTTTTCATTTATTCATTTTTTTTTTTTTACTTCTGCTGCTTTTAGGAGCTTTCGAAAACAAAATCTGCAAGTGGACAACTGAAATCTAATAGCAATTTATTATTTAATGCCTGAATGTCAAGCTTCATACCTTTTATACTTTTGTAAACAAATTCTCTTAAGACACATAATTGAAAAGTTAATTCGCAAAAGGCATATCTTTCCTTTCCCTTTCGTTTGTTTTAAGTGCTAAATTAGTTTATCGATTCATTCGATATTCTCCATCCCCCCCTCTCTAAATACACATACGTACTCACAACGCATGCATAAAATCTTAAATATATAATTTTTTTAATGAAATTGATCAAGAATGAAAAAATCTTACACGACATAGAGATGTTTAAAGTTAGTATTCCTATTTACATGTTTCACTACCAATAGTTTTATTCGCTTATTAAAGCAATATTTGAGAAAGAACAGATATTCAACAAATCGTCAATGAATAATAGAATTTGTAAAAAGTAAATCATATTAAAGTATTACTTATTCAGGTGACATGTAGCTACCCGTTGCTACATGTAGTATGAACATGAGGCAACAAACTACAGGGGAAAGTAAGGTAAAACTATATAGCGGAGTGAAACCAGATTTCTAGTTTTGACTCGATTTGAGTAGTCCTCTAGCTGGTAATGGTTGAAATATTTATCTTTAAACCGAAAGTTAAGCGGCCATTACGATAATAACTCCATAAAGGTATTTATGCAGTTTCTGTGTTTGATAGTTTATTTTATAATTTTCCCTTTCGAAATTCTTAAATAGAATCACATGTGAAATTACTGAAACTTTCATATTATTATGTGTAGCATATACAGGGTGCAATATGTTATCTACCGCCGATCTTTAATTTCTTAACCGTTGGTCGTAGACATATAGTTCCAGTTACAAAAACGTTTCAAATGAGGTAAATATTCATGTTGTGGCATTGTTTAAAGTAAAAAATCAATTTTATAAAAATTACGAAATCTAACTTTTATACGGTCCCCCAGTACCTATAATTATATTTAGTGAAAGTTTATACGTATCATAACACATACAGCACAAAAAGTTTGACATCTGTACTACAAAAAGTCCTTCCGGCCAGTGCCGGGAGGAAGGGGTAGCTTTCATATTCCTTATTTTAAAAAAGCCAACTTATATCATTCAAACACACGAAGCTCAATTTAGTGGAAACCGAATATAGGAGATTCAATACTAATTTTTATCAATATAATGAATGAGAATTTCGCGAAATTAGCTTTATCCAAGCTGCTTTTCTTTAAAGTAACTTATATTTGGCTGCCAAATTCGGCGATTTCTTAAAGTTCCTGCCATTTTAAGACAACATGGCGGATGAGGCTAACCAGTGAACTGGGTCGAGACCTTAGTAATTGCTGTGCACATGCTCACTCACATCGGAATCGGTTGATATATACGAGTGCTGTCGCATGCAAAAAATCAGATTTTTCAAAATGTCACCCTCAATAGAAATTGAAACTGCTATATCTGAGCCATTTTTTAAGGTAAAGACAAACAAAAAATGCTCCTGAATCCTTATATCAAGGTCAAATACTTAAGAAACCTTTTTCAATTTCTAATTTTTTTGCACCTCACGTTAAATATATATATATATTTAGGTAGCTTTCTTTACAAAAAGCTACCTATTGCAGCCGTTCGGAGGAAAGCGATTTCAAAAAATTTTGGTATATTTTCATCGATCATGACCCCCAGACCCCGAAACCACCCTCCGTTCAAAATATATATATATATATATATATATATATATATATATATATATACATCTGACCTATGTCACACTGTAACTCTCGTATTTATGAACCGATTTGGATGTAATTCGGTGTGTACATAGTACATACCAATGTCTCGACCGAGTTCGTTGGCCAGCTTCATCCGCCCTTTTGTTTCAAAATGGCGGCCATTTAAAAATTTTAAAAAAATTTTAAATTTAAAATGTGGTACCAAAAAATTGAAAATGGAAAAATATTTTTTTCTTATGTATTTGACCTTTATACAAAGACTCCGTAGCAGTTTTTGTTTCGTCTATATCTTAAAAAATGGCTGAGTTATAGCATTTTGAATTTCTAGCGAAGCTGACATTTTGAAACGTCCTGAATTTTGTCACGCGATAAAAGGCGTACTTATGAACCGATTTGGATGTAACTTCGTTTATACATAGTACAGATTAATGTCTCGACCGAGTTCGTTGACCAGCTTCATCCGCCATTTTGTTTATAAATGGCGGCCATTTAAAATTTTAAGAAAAATTTAAATTTGAAATGTAGTACCAAAAAATTAAAAAATGAAAAAAATATTTTTTTCTTATGTGTTTGACCTCAATAAAAAGATTCGGGAGCAGTTTTTGTTTCGTCTATATCTTAAAAAATGGCTGAGTTATAGCATTTTGAATTTCTAGCGTGGCTGACATTTTGAAACGCCCTGATTTTTGTCACGCGATAACAGGCGTATTTATGAACCGATTTGAATGTAACTTGGTCTGTACATAGTACATACCAATGTTTCGACCGAGTTTGTTGGCCAGCTTCATTCGCCATCTTGTTTCAAAAGGGTTGCCATTTAAAAAAAAATGTAATTTAAAATTTAAAATGAGGTATTAAAAAATTGGAAAATGAAAAAGATTTTTTTTTATGTGTTTGGCCTTGATACAAAGATTCTGGAGCAGTTTTTGTTTCTGAAAATTTGTTCTTTTGTTTATATCTTAAAAAGTGGTTGAATTATAGCACTTTGAATTTCTATCAAGGCTAACACTTTGAAACGATCTTGTATTTGTCTCGCGATACCACACGTATTCACCTATTTCGATGGAAGAAGGCATGTGGATAGTATACATCAATATCTCGACCAAGTTCGCTGGCCAGCTTCATCAGCCATCTTGTTTCAAAATGGCGGCCATTAAATTAAAAAAATATATATTTAAAGTGAGGTGCAAAAAAATTAGAAATTGAAAAAGGTTTCTTTCTTAAGTATTGGACCTTGATATGAGGATTCAGGAGCACTTTTTGTTTGTCTTTATCTTAAAAAATGGCTCAGATAAAGCAGTTTCAATTTCTAACGTGGGTGACATTTTGAAAAATCTGATTTTTTGCATGCGACAGCACTCGTATGTATCAATCGATTCCGATGTGAGTGAGCATGTGCACAGCAATTACTAAGGTCTCGACCAACTTCACTGGTTAGCCTCATCCACCATGTTGTCTTAAAATGGCAGGCACTTTAAGAAATCGCCGAATTTGGCAGCGAAATATAAGTTACTTTAAATAAAAGCAGCTTGGATAAAGCTGACTAATTTTGCGAAATTCTCATTCATAATGATTTAGTATTGATAAAAATTAGTATTGAATCTCCTACATTCGGTTTCCACTTAATTGAGCTTCGTGTGTTTGAATAACATAAGTTGGCTTTTTTAAAATAAGGAATATGAAAGCTACCCCTTCCTCCCGGCACTGGCCGGAAGGACTTTTTAATTTAATGGCCGCCATTTTGAAACAAGATGGCTGATGAATCTGGCCAGCGAACTTGGTCGAGGTATTGATGTATACTATCCACATGCCTTCTTACATCGAGATAGGCGAATACGTGTGTTATCACGTGATAATTACAAGATCGTTTCAAAATGTTAGCCATGCTAGAAATTCAAAGTGCTATAATTCAAACATTTTTTAAGATATAAACAAAAGAACAAATTTTCAGAAACAAAAACTTCTCAGGAATCTTTGTATCAAGGCCAAACACATAAAAAAAAATCTTTTTCATTTTTCAATTTTTTAATACCTCATTTTAAATTTTAAATTTAATTTTTTTTAATGGCAACCCTTTTGAAACAAGATGGTGAATGAAGCTGGCCAACGAACTCGGTCGAGACATTGGTATATACTATGTACAGACCAAGTTACATCCAAATCGGTTCATAAATACGCCTGTTATCGCGTGACAAAAATCAGGTCGTTTTAAAATGTCAGCCTCAATAGAAATTCAAAATGCTATTACTCAGCCATTTTTTTAGATATAGACGAAACAAAAACTGTTCCGGAATCTTTGTATTAAGGTCAAACACATACGAAAAAAATCTTTTTCAATTTCCAATTTTTTGGTATCTCATTTTAATTTTTGAATTTTTTAAATTTTTTTAAATGGCCGCCATTTTGAAACAAGATGGCGGATTAAGCTGGCCAACGAATTCGGTCGAGATATTTGTATGTACTATGTACACACCACGGTACATCCAAATCGGTTCATAAATACGTTTGTTATTACGTGACAAAAATCAGGACGTTTCAAAATGTTAGCCACGCTAGAAATTCAAATTGCTATAACTCAGCCATTTCTTAAGTTACAGAAGAAACAAAAACAGCTCCCGAATCTTTTTATCAAGGTCAAACACATAAGAAGAAAATATATTTTCAATTTTCATTTTTTTGGTACCACATTTCAAATTTAAAATTTTCTTAAAAATTTAAATGGCCGCCATTTTTAAACACGATGGCGGATGAAGCTGGCCAATGAACCCAGTCGAGACATTCGTATGTACTATGTATAAACGAAGTTACATCCAAATCGGTTCATAAATACGCCTTTTATCGCGTGACAAATTTCAGGACGTTTCAAAATGTCAGCCACGCTAGAAATTCAAAATGCTGCAACTGAGCCATTTTTTAAGATATAGACGAAACAAAGACTGCTCCGAAATCTTTGTATAAAGGTCAAATACATAAGAAAAAAATATTTTTCCATTTTTAATTTTTTGGTGCCACATTTCAAATTTTAAATATTTAAAAAAAATTTAAATGACCGCCATTTTGAAACAAAACGGCGGATGAAGCTGGCCAACGAACTTGGTCGAGACATTGGTATGTACTATGTACACACCGAATTATATGAAAATCGGTTCATAATTACGAGAGTTAGAGTGTGACATAGGTCATATATATATATATATATATATATATATATATAAATTTTGAACGGAGGGTGGTTTCGGGGTCTGGGGGTCATGATCGATGAAAATATACCAAATTTTTTTGAAATCGCTTTCCTAAGAAAGGCTGCAATAGGTAGCTTTTTGTAATGAAATCTACCTAAAATCGACACAGTTATTAAATTTCAAAGTTTGAGATTTTTGCACATGATTTTGTCTTTCATTAAGGGATTAGTTAAAAGATGAATTAAAGTAATTCGAGATCAAAATCAGGGTACAATGTCCTTTTTAAGTCAAAACCACCTTTAGCCGGCATCGCCAAATCAGCGTATCACCAAAGAGGGTTATTTCATCTAAAAATTTGAGTTGACTTTTAGGGGTCGTATAGAAAACGAAGAATGGAATATTGATATTAAACAGAAAAATATATATCAGTTTATTATAATATCAGAAAACGGTCTAGTATAAAAAATGAATACATAAAACGCCGGAATCTACTAGAGATACTGCACAAAATTTTCTCCATTGGTGGCAATGCACAATATTGAATGCGTGACAGTACTGAGTTCTGGACACGTTAATGCATAGCAGGTGTGCAAACTGTGCGACAATTAAACGGATGATGCGACCTGGAAACCTCTACATCGCCCGGACAGTATGACACGTGTAGTGTGGTATATGGGGAACCTAGATTGTTGAACCCATCTTCTACGATGGGACCTTAACGGGCGATTGTTACCTGCATCTGCTACAAAACACGGTACGTGACTGATATGAAGAGTTGCTCTCCGACATGCATGCCGGGTGTGGTTTGAACATGATGGGGCCCTCTCCGCATAAAACATCGAACGTCCGGGCGTATCACTCCACGGAATTCGGTCAACAGATCCTTGGAGATAGTGGTCCGGTATAGTGGCCACCGCGTTCACCGGACGAGACTTCCATGGACTTCTACCTCAGGGATTACATCAAGGCCTAAGTCTATGTGACTGAGACCACTTCAATGGTTTATCTGAAGCAGCGCATCATCCTTGATAGTCGCACAGTTTGCACACCTGCTATGTTCTAACGTGTCCAGAACTCAGTACTGTCACGCATTCAATTGTGCATTGCCACCAATTGAGAACACTTTGAGCAGTATCTCTAGTCGATTACGGCACTTTATGTATTCATTTTTTATACTAGACCGTTTTCTGATATTATAATAAATTGATATTTATTTTTCTGTTTAATTTCAATATTTCACTTTTCGCTTTGTATACGACCCCTAAAAGTCAGCTTAAATTTTTAGATTAAATAATACACTTTGGTGATACCGGCTAAAGGTGGTTTCGCCGTAAAAAGGAAAAGAACCCTGATTTTGATCTATAATTACTTTAATTGATCTTTTAACTGATCCCTCAATGAATCATCTCAAAATTTGAAATTTAATAACTGTGTCAATTTTTGTAGTACATATGTCAAACGTTTTGTGTTATATGTGTTATGATATGTGTAAACTTTTACTAAATATAACTATAGGGGCTGAGGGACCGTATAAAAAGTTAGATTTCATAATTTTTATAAAATTGATTTTTTATTTTAAATAATGCCACAGCAGGAATATTTACTTCATTTGAAACCTTTTTGTAATTTGAACTATATGTCTACGACCAACGGTTGAGAGATTAAAGGTTGGCGATACATAACATATTGCATCCTGTATAATAAGGTTTTGTTTCCCACAATGAAACTGTTGCTGATAAAAGGGATTTTTACGGCTTACTTTCCTATCCACATTCTCCCTGAACGAAACCAGTAATCCTACGTGGGATAAGAAAGGATATTGAAAAACAAAAATTGGAGAGCCCATAAACAATGTTTGAAGAAAATGCAATCAAAACTATATAGTCGAGTAAAATCGGATATGTCAGTTTTGTCTAAATTTGAGTAGCTCTCTGGTGGGTAATGGTTAAAATGGTTAGCTTTAAGCCAAAGGTTAAGCGGCGATTGAGATATCTCGATAGTGGTATTTATGTAGTTTCTATGTTTGAAGATTATTTTATCATTTTCAGTTTTAGCTTTTTTAATTTTCAAAATTTTTAAACGAACATATGTGAAGTTACTGAAAGTTTTATATTATGTGCAGCATATATAATAAGGATTTATTACCCTCAATGAAATTGTTGCTAACATTTAAAACGGAATTTTAAAGCTCGCTTTCCTGTCCACATTTGCTTGAAACAAAGAATCCTACTTGGGATAAGAAAGGATATTGGAAAACAAAAATTGGAAAGCCCTTAAATAATGTTTGAAGAAAGGGCAGTCAAAAATACATGGAGAAGAGCGATTATGATTTTTACAACGCTGATAAACAAGTTAACTTCTTCTCTGCAATTTCTCAAACTGCAACAAAAATAAATATTCTTTTGACTTTAAATATTAAATAATTAGACTTACATTGAAATATTATTAGTTTAGTTCCTTATTTAAAGTTGTCAAATTTGTACTTATTCTGTCAAAGTTATATACTGCCAAAGTTATTGCTTCTTTTCAAAAGAAAATCTAAACTTTTTCACTTGCTGTAAGATTGCCATATAGATGCAGTTTTACCCCATTTGTGGGTTAAGGCCGGATGATTTGACTTTTTCATAAATAATCGATTATTAAAATGTGATGAACTAAATATATATTTAAAATTATATTACAGTACAAGACCATTTGTGCAAGTAGTATGGTGGCAGAATATATATCCAAAGTTATATCAAATTCTGTTAGAAATTCTGGCTTCAAGAAGCAACTAATAATAAGGTATGCGGTTTTACCATACTTTCTCCTATAATAAACATTATTATTCGCAGAAATTCTTTTTTTAAATTCTATTCTGTGTGTTTTCTACTTTATACGTTGAGACATTTAAATTTCTAATATACTGTTAAAGTTATTGCTTCTTTTCAAAAGAAAATCTAAACTTTTTCACTTGCTGTAAGATAGCCATATCCATGCAGTTTTACCCCATCTGTTGGTTAAGGCCGGATGATTTGACTTTTACATAAATAATCGTTTATTAATAAAAATGTGATGAACTAAATATAGGGGAGACTAGGGAGGGTTGACCATACGGGAGACTTGACCCACCCATCAGTTTTCATATTTAAAAGAATTTAAGAGTTTTATCAATAGATGTCAACCAAAGCTACTGGAATGCTCAAACAACAGTCTCTGTTTCATACAGATAATCGAAATAGGTGTGGAAAAATCAATTGTGACACGTTTCAACTCAAAAGTTGTGTTTTTTAGAAATATTTTATAAGCTTTTTTCAGGTAAAATATATCATAGAAATTTAAGTAAGTAGGTTTTAAGTAATACAGAAATATCGAGCTTTCATTCCAGGCATAAAGATTATAAAATAAGTTAGGCTTAACATAACAATGTGCTATTTTTTAGAAAAGGGCTATGTGGGGAGGCTTGACCCAGTCAATGTGAGGGAGGGTTGACCAGATGTTCAAGGCTCTCTTAACACATTCACGACGTTAAACGAGAATTCTAGTTTTCATTCAAAAAATAACATTGACCAAGGGCGTGGCTTCTACCTTACAGATAATGCATTTATATCATGTTGTCCATATTTTTTTAGATTAAATCCGTGCATTCAAAGATATTTACCGATATATAAGCTTAGGAAACCTATCTAGAACACCAATTTACAAAAGATTTTCAGAATAGGGAGGAGCCCTACTGTTTTAAAATTCAGATTTGATAAAAATTGCCCGTCGGCTAAGTGTTAATTAAGGGGTTTTGGAAATCTTTTTATTATACATTGTGTATAATGAAAGATTAATTGTTATATATAAAAATGAATTTAAGTTTATTCTGTAAGGTTACAATAAAATGGAGTGATGAAAAAGAAAACGTTTAAAACTGATTAGAGAAAGATGTGAAAAATTGCTATAGTATCCAATGCATGAAAAAAATTATTGAAATATAAATGGGAAAGTTGATAGGAACTTTTTTCCATTTAAATATTACTTACAACAGGTAAATAGAAACAGTGGAAAAGACTAGAAAGGACTAGAAATAACGAAAGCAGCAGTCTTAACCGTTTCAGGGGCGGTGGTATGTTTATGAAACCACTTAATTTTAATTCCCAAACGCCATTATGGCACCAGAATTTTGCTAAAATCTTTTCCATTTAATTTGTATGTGAAATATAGCCTTTTTTTATATTTCCAAATAAATTTGTCCGTATATTCCAGTGCCAGTCATTTATTTCAACATTTTAGTACTGAAAGTAATTTCCCTCTAAAAGGGTTAAAACATGGTAATGATCAGTTAAGTACTCATGCGGCTGCAAAAGATCATAGCATTCATCGAAAAACTTAGGAAGGTATGTATACAAATTTCAACATGATGAATAGAGTGAAATGAAGCCAAACTATGTGACAACTAGAGTTGTCAGGTCTAGTGTCACAAAAAGTAGGACAAGGAGACAAAAAAAGGTGGGGGTGCTACTAAATCCAGACATTATAATGCATGAAACCCTATGAAAACGGAAACTGTCTCTAGCGGAATACTGTCTTAAATGTTAAAATTTCATTTTTCTTACTGTACAATTATACCTGCTCAGACAAAATCCTGCTTAAAACAAAAATGTTCTCCTCTGACATGCGATTGCGCCTAAACAGATTTGTTTAAGCATCATATTTTCAAAGATATATTTTTTATAATAATTAAAGCATGTAGCATAAAGTTATTTTGCTTTTTTTTAACTGAATTTTTTTCTCTTCACAAATATTTAAATATAAAACAAAGTGGGTCAAGCCTTCCATATAGTGGGTCAACCCTCCCATATATGGGGAGCCTTGACCAATTATTTTCTCATGATTAAAATCAATCATTTTTCGAATTTCTTATATATTACACTTATGTAGCAATTTTGTTTTGATAACTGATTGTATAACGAATAAAATGATATATAAAACTTTATTCTACGTTCAATAATTAAAAAATAAGAAATCGTTTTGTAAAAAGTGGGTCAACCCTCCCTAGTCTCCCCTATATTTAAAATTATATTACAGTACAAGACCATTTGTGCAAGTAGTATGGTGGCAGAATATATATCCAAAGTTATATCAAATTCTGTTAGAAATTCTGGCTTCAAGAAGCAACTAATAATAAAGTATGTACCCTACTTTCTCCTATAATAAACATTATTATTTGCAGAAATTCTTTTTTTTTTAATTCTATTCTGTGTGTTTTTTACTTTATACGTTGAGACATTTAAATTTACAGTTTGTAAAATAATATAAAACTCATAAAAAATCTCCGATATCAAAGAAAAAATCTGACGAGTTGTTCAACATTCAGAACTTATAACTGTGTCTTCTTCTTGTTGAACAAGAAATCAATGTTTTCTTTTTGTTTTATTGATAGTTCCTTTTTCTCCATGCATTGTTCAGCTATTTTCTTATTATCTATTTTTATGAACAATAATTTAAATAATTATTAGATCAATAGTTTGAAATAATTAGTGTTTAGGAATCTATTTAACAATTTTTTTAACCGCAGAGTTATTTGCTGTCCATATTTAAAAATTTTGTGTTTGCATTTATCTTTTCCGACAATTATTTTATTTCGTACTTTCAAGGAACATCCATTTCTTTTCCGCTTGAATTTCTGCTCTGCATACAGAGAAAAAAAAGTAAAATTTTTTTCTTCGTTACGGATTTTATTTGTGTGTTTATTGGTAAATTTTCAGCATCGTAATTAAAAATTCTATCGCTCTGCATTTTTGTTTGACTCAACATGTCAAAATGCTGAATAAGCTCCAGAAAGAATTCACCTAACGTACCAATAAAATAGAAAATTATTATTTTCAGAAAGTCATAGCTAGTGTTGTCAGGTGTCTTGAGTAAAACAGGTATCCAAATGCTCCGGACACCACTAATTTTTTTAAGTTTTTTCGCCATCTTTAATTACAGAAAATTCTGCCATTAGAGAAGGCGAAGAAAATTACTTTAAAATACTGGCATCCAGAGTATTTAGAGCCCCGATGCGGGACATCTGGCAACACTAGTAGTAGCACTTTACATATTTTTGTGTTTTCTCCTGATGCGACTAAAAACATCTAGTTACATTGACTTTACAGTAGAAAACGTTTTTCTAAGTAACTCGAAACAGATTCCCGATCTGAGAGTACTGTTCTAGCTACTGAGGGAGAAGGTTGTGTTTTTCCCACCTTCCAGTAGCTTTGAAAAATTTTGCGATGCAAACGCATCAGCCGGCGGTTCTTTCACCTGGCATTGCGGGAGATTTCTCCCAGCCTACTGCTCCTCTTTCGGCAAGTAAAGCCGAAGTTCTCGGAGCAAAACCGCCAATTTTCCATCATTTTTATCCTGGTTTAGATCTGTGTAGCCTCTCAAATATGGAGGCATACGAAAAAATGATCAAATCGCGTGCTCGGTTGTGCGAACTTGACTGCCGCATTCTCAAGCATCATAAAACAAAACAGGATGATCCATCCTTTGCTACTACTCTGAGCCAGCTGGAGAAGGATCGGATGAATACCCACCAATTCCTGAAACTGCTGCAACAAGCAACAGGTATATCATCTGTGCATTCAGATGAAATTTATATTCCTCCTAAACAGAGTTGGGCAAATTCGCAATCTGATTAATTTGTAATCTCATTACAATGTAATTGGCATGTAAGGGATTATAATTCCAATTACATGTTAATTAAAATCTGAATTGGAGATTCAATTAGCATTATAATCGTAACTATAAATGCTATGTTTAATTTTATATAGTTGTAATTATAATTGAGAAAAATATAATTAAGATTATGTGTAATTATAATCTGAATTTAAAGTTCAATTAGCATTGTAACCGTAACTATAAATGCTATGATTACAATTATAAAATTGCAATTATAATTGATAAAACTATAATTACGATTACAAGTAATTATAATCTGAATTGTAAATTCAATTAGCATTGTAATAGTAACAATAAATACTATAATTATCATTATATAATTGTAATTACAACTGAGAAAAATATAATTAAGATTATGTGTATTTATGATTTAAATTTGAAATTGAATTAGCATTTTGTAATCGTAACTATAAATGCTATGATTATTATTATATAATTGCAATTATAATTGAGAACTTATAATTACAATTACATGTAATTTCAATAGCAATTTTTTATTAAGATATAATTGTAACTGTAATGCAGAAGGTTATGATTTTCATTACGGTGCTGTAGTGTTATAACTGTAAAATTTTAGTTACAATTACTTGTAATGTGAATGGTAAATTTAGATTATTGATTTGATTTCAAATGTACTTGAGATGATTATAATTACCATTACATTGTTGTAATAGTAACTAATAAATTTTAGTTACAATTACGTGTAATGGAAAAAGTAAAATTTCCAATTAGATTTTATTCCAACAGTATTTGATACTGTACTTATTAATGATTATATATTCTTTTGATGACAATTAAAAAATTTCAGTTACAGTGGCATTATAATAAGGGTGATACATTGTTATACATTGCAGTTAGTATTTTAATAATAACGGAGAATTTTCAAACCCGGATAATCTACCATTTTTTTACTGAAGCCCCCCCCCCACCCAATATTTTAGTGCGTCATAAATAAAAGGGTTGGTAACTTAAAACACTTATAACTCAAACTGTAATTATCGTAGGACACTCATATTTTGTATGGTAAAAGTAATCTTTATGAAAAGGGGGGAAGGGGGTGCATTTTTTTAAACGGAGATTAGTAAATTTTAGAATAGCGCTTGTAACTCTTATATAAATTGTCGTAATCTAGACAAAATCGGTATGGTAAACGCAATAGTTTTAAAGGGTTGGGGCTTTGTCGATTTTTTATAGAAACCCACCATATTTTAGTATATTATAAATATAAGTTGCTGACAACTTAAAACAGTTATAACTCTAACTGTAATCTTCGTAGAACACTTATATTTTGTAAACTAAATCTTTATAAAGGGGGAACAGTGTGGGCGTTTTTAACCCCGGATTTCGAAATTTTTGTATAGTGCGAATATTAGGTCTCGATAACGACAAATACGTGCAACTCGAATTCAAAATTCAACTTGTCACATCGCATCTCACTCAAATTTCGTTTAATTTCTTAATCTTTTTAAGAGGGGGAGGGGGTTATTTTCTATAGCAGTTCTTCCATATTTTAGTGCATGAAGTACTGACAACATAAAACAGTTATAACTGGAGCTGTAGTTATTGTAGAGCTCTCATATTTTGTAAGGTAAACGTAATCTTTAGAAAGGGGAGACATTATCTTTATTATTATTATTTCTCAGTTTAAAGTTCATTGTCGGTTTAAAGTTTAATACTAGTGCATTTTTCTGTTGAAAAATTAATTTTTCACATGTCTGGGTAATACTTGAATAGTTTCTTTTATTTTCTATTATTCTGTAATTAGTTAATACACTTTAAAGTACAGTCTTATAGTCTATCAGGTATTCTGATAGTGCCGCAAATAGCATATATTTTTTGTTGTCCTTTTTGCAATTTTTGCTCCTTTGTCCAATTTTGCATTATTTTTCTGAAATTGATTAGCAATTTAGTATTGAAAGTTAATAAGAAAAGTAGAGTTTAATACATAAAATCAAAATTCATCGAAATTTTGTTTATATGCTAATGCATTTTTTTTTTGAAAATTTATATTTTACGTGTTTTGGTAATATTTGAATATTTTTCTATTGTTTTTATTATTCTGTAAGACAAATTTTATATTTTACACGCAATCGTTTTAAAAGAGGAGGAAGGTTTTTTTTTTTTTTTTTTTTTTTTTTTTTTTTTTTTTTTTTTTGTATGTGTGTGTGGTGGGGCTCTGTTTGCAATATTTTGTATGGTAAACGTAATTTTTATAAAGGGGAAAGGGACATTGTCGGTGTTTTTAACAGAAGACCCAAACTCTTAGTATAAGTCAAATATAAGGACCCAATGAATATAAACGCTTACAACTCTGATCCAAATTGTCGCAGAACCTGTACTTTTTTGTGTCCTGTTGGCAATTACGATTGCTTACTGAAATTGACATAGTGTTTATGGGTAAAATAAAATTTTGATATTTAAAATACTGGTTCGTCGAATTTCAGTTCATATTTTTATGCATTCATTTAATGTAAAATTAGCTTTTCGCATATTCGGGTAATATTTGAATGTATATGTTTTATTTTATATTATTATGTAATTAATTAAAAATACTTTAAATCAGAGTTCTTCATTGAGGTTGGTAGTCCGATTTTGTCAGTGGAATCGACATGTCTATGTTAATGGAAACTCATCCATGAAATTTTTTCGCAGATCTGCAATCTCTCTCTCTCTTTTTTTTTCTTTTTTGTCATTTCCAAATCATTAAAAATTAAATATATCTTATTACTAATCCTACAGGTTGTAAACGGTCTCTATAAATTCATGAATTTCATAAATTGAGTGCTCCGAGGCTCACATTTTAATCCTGTTCCATGCACTGGCAGAATTTTTGTTAAACAAAACTTATTATAATCTGAAATGTAAAATGAAATAAAACTGCAAAATATTGCTATTGAATATTTCTTAATTTGGTAAACAAATGGTTAAACACTTCTGTATTACAGCAACAACTTTTGAACTCTGTGTGACTTAAAAGAAGTTTTTATATGTTGTTAGTACTGGGGTGCAATTTAAGAGGGCTAGGAGCACCTCCCCTTCTTTAAAGAATTCAGATTATAGCGGCCATCAGAAGTAATACAAAATTAAATCCGCTTGGTTTATATATTTCTTAAAGAATAAATTTATCAAATTTATTTTAAAATTCCACTAATCTTTAAAATTGAAGAATCTGAGTGCCTTTGAGCTTTTTTACTTATTTATGCGTAAAATTTACCTCCTTTGAAAGTTATTTTGAAATTTTAAAATTATGTATTCCCTACAATACAGAAGGTACGGGGAGGGGGCTGAATTGCGGATCCAAGGGGAGAAAATGACTTCGCGAAAGTATCAGAAAAGTAGTTAGTTTGGATTTCGGAATAACTTTCAATATAAAAAAAATTTCATAAAGAGATGTGATACCCTCCCACCCCATAAAAGGGCATTCATGACCCCTGAAACGGGATTGGGCTAAATTTTATTTATTTACAAATTGAAAAATGAAAAAAAAACGATTGCTAGTTCAAAAACAGAAATGTAATGTAAGTTTTTAAAGGCATTTTATAATCAGCTAAAAATCAAATTGAAAGAGATTGAATTGCTATTAGCCGGATATAAAGAGAAATATTCTATCTGATTCTGAAGACTTGGCACTATCAATCTTAACATAAAGAAGTTGAGGAATGTCCCTTGTTTAGTCTTTGTTTTGAATTACTGGAAATAGAACTCGTGTCTTTCTGTCATTGATGAATAATGTTATTTTAAAATAATAAGAAGAGTTACTTTTCATATTTCTGTCGTTGGTGGGATATGAGTTTCAGGGACGTGAAAATTATGAAACATCATTAGGGGCAACTTTTTAGAATTATTACTTATTTTTATACAATAAGATACTTTTAAATCAGAAAATTACTCTTGAAACAATTTTTAAATATTATTAATTTATATCGCGTACTTTCTTTATCCAGTTCGGGTTCTGATGACACAAAATTTTTCAGGCTTGAATTTGAAATCGATGGTCTCTGACTTCGAATAAAAGGTCCCGAACATATCTAGTCACAGACGCTGAAGATGGTTAAATAAGGGGAAGATAGGAGGCGGCGAAATAAAATCGTTCATAGGGCGTATGTGCGCATCATCGTTCATATGTGTGTTTAAAAACAATTTATAGCTGAAGATTGCATAAAGCTACTGAAGTTTTTTTTTTTTTATGTGAATCTAGTTGGATGTGCATATCCCAAAACTTTCTTCTATCTAATACATCTTAATATTTCAAGCATACACTGATGGATCCCGCACGGAATCGGGCGTGGCGTCAGCATTCTGCGTCATGCGGAACGATGTGGTGGTCCATTAATGGGCCTGTAGAATCGGAGATGATAACTCTGTATTCCAAGCAGAACTTTTTGCGATTCTGCTGGCACTAGATTGGATCTCTTCCCAACCACCTTCCTTCACCAGGCTGTACAGTGATAGTCTTTCAGGCTTACAGTCAATCTTCGCGCACAGAACTAAGAACCCTTTAGTCCTTGACATAAAAATTGACATAAAAACATAAAAGTTACTCTCTCATACACAAAGTCGTCCTGGGCCACGTATCGGCCCACATTGGCATTGAGGGCAATGTGCGGGCTGACAGGTTGGCGAAAGAAGCAACGGCTAGAACATCAATAGATTTTACCCTTCCCCTTCCCACCTCACACATTCGCAGAAGGTTGAATCAAAAAATCATCTCAGAGTGGTAAATTTATTGGGATTCGTCTACCAAAGGTAGATACACATACGATCTCATACATATAGTGTCAAGAGAAATGTACTTTCTCTCACCAGCAACTACAGCATTCCTCTCTGGCCATGGACCATTCAAAGAATACTTGAAACGTTTCTTTCGGGCAGCCACCCCCTTCTGCGAGTGCGGCGAGGTCGGCACTCCAGAACATAGCTACTATCACTGCACGCTTACCCAAGCCTGTCATATTAAATGCCCCCGCATCCTTCCCAAAAATTTGCTTTCCAATATTCTAACAAGACCCCTTCTTATAGGCAAATTAAATAGAATTTATAAATTTCAAACGGAACTAACAAACCTCACCTCATAGACCTGCATGGTGCTGCAACTTACCCATCAACCTTGTGGCTAATCCTCCACAATTAACTGGACTTATTGTGTGATCCAACACACTCCACGCTCACTCACTCTGCTCATCCGCCCCTTGTCGCGAGGGAGCAGCCTGTGCTCCGACGGGAGGAGCTTGTATTGCACATATTATTATTATTATTATTATTATTCTTTTTTCTTTTTTCTTTTTTTCTTATTTTATTTTATTTTTTTTTTTATTTTTTTAATTTTTATTTATTTATTTATTTATTTATTTATTTATTAACGAATCCCCGCGTGCCGGGGAGCACTCCGGGTGGGGCAAATAGAGTCTACATCGGACCCTTGAGGTCTGGTGATTCTGTCCCACTTAGGCAATAAATAAATATAGTTACAAATGTCAATAAAATAACATTATTAGTTCAATATTATACCAACTTTGACTTTCATCTTGAATTTCTGTTTTAGTCAAATAATCGGAGTACAAACGAGTTCATCTCGATCATGATATTTATTAAAACCAATAGTTTTCCGTTATTCTGTTGTACATCCGCTGTTCGCAAATAGCCGGCTTATCATGATGCGAAGCTCCTGTCGCTTTACGAGCCGCCGCTTTACAACAGAACTACGAAAAATCAAGAAAATTATACAAAAATCGCTATTACAGTGCTCCCTTTCGGCGGAATATTTCCAGCTTCAAGGAAAACCTGCTTGGCATAACAAAAAACATGCACAAAAAATTTGGTTCACTTTTATGCATAACGTCATACATTTTTCGATGGTACAATAATCAAAATAGCACAAAAATCGATATTGCAGCGCCCCTTTCGTCGGAAATTTTCCAAATTAAGTGAGGACCTGCTTGCCATAGCCAAAAACTAAAGAAAAATTGGTTCAATTCTACGCATAACTTCATACACTTTTTGATGCTACAATAATGACATACGGACAAACGGACATGGGGACACATGGACAGACAGACATTTACTATATACATGTTTTCTGGGACCTCTGACCCCTAAAACGTGTACATCCGTCGAAAACCGGAAGTCGAAAAATTTTTTAATTACAATTCTTTCTTCTGCTGAAGATATAAGAAAGTAAAAACATCACGTCTTTCTGTCTGTGTTATACCTCGCATAAACATACTCGATAACTTATATATATTACTGAACTTTGCCATGGCAGGTTCGGATTGAAAATGAAGTGTATAGTTCGTTTACTTGGTCACTTAAAATAACACCATTAAATTATGGTCTATGGAGAGAATATTTTGCAGTGTATTTTATTGATGTTGCAGTATTTAATTTTTTTTAAAAATTTATATGCATCCCTGACGTTTACTGAAAGATGCTTGCTACAGAATATCTTGTTCATTTACATTTCATTTACAGGAACACAGAAATGAATTCGGTTACAACACTGATTAAGAACAATAATTATTCGAAGTATGTTTTGAGTTGTGGTATGCGTTTTTATATTTAACTGATTTTGTCCATATTATACCTGGTGTGTAAAAAATTTATAGATTATATACAGGGATACACAAATAGTTCGAGTGCAATTCTGCTCATTGACGAAAATTGCTGAACGGAGATTTCAACTGTGTGATGCGTTTGCTAATTTAACTAAAATTTTCGCATATTATGTAGCGTATATACAAATCGAATACACTGTTGCGTAAAAGAATTCGCATATTATTCCGACTACAGGTGGCAATTGTTGAAAATGAGTTTTCAAATGCCATATGCGTTTTCCATATTGTTTTCATTATCTTTTACAAATGAAATATCTATGGGGGGGGGGGAGAAGGGACCATTCTTCCCTTGAGTCAAAATAGGGTTTCCAAAACGACATTAGAGATCTTCGAGTGAAAAGACTTAGGAGGCAATTCAAGCATGGCACCCGCGCCGCGACAGTTTTAATTCACGAGACTCGGACTCTCTCCGATCTTTTCTCTTTCAGAGCTGGGTCGGGTTCGGGTGTTAAATTTTTCTGATGATTCAAGCCGTGCCAGACTTGTTTAAACGTTCTGTTCGTGCCCAACCTATCCAGTATGAAAAGCGTTATTGACCCGACCCATGCAGCTTTCTAAATTCTTCCTCCCGAGTCCACGTTGGGCTTGTTATCTTGCTTATTTATTTTGGTAAAAATTATGTTAATGTTTGCTTAGCGAAATCTTAAAAAAATTTTATTTGGTTCAATAAATTCTAGAGATGTCTTTTTAAAAATAAATTTTTTTCTTTGTAGAGCTTTAAAACTTTGTTTTTCTTTAACCACCCGTTTCTTTCATTCTAAATTACATTGATTTTGTTACCGGATTTTTTTTTATGTAATTGTTTATTTCTCACGTGGTGTTTATGTACATAATTAATCTAAGTCTAAGTAGCCATCGATATTGTTATCTTTCTGTATTCATGAATTTCGAACATATTCTGAAAGTAGAATGTGTGCAAAGTCAAAGTAAGTGTGCTTCATGAATAATTTTAATTGTAGTATCCAGGCAGAAATTTTTGTTTTTATATCTGACCGAGTCAATTAATTTTTTGGCTCAGGACAAAGTTTCAACTTTTATACCGGGGCGAGACAATAATTCTTTTGGTTATTAGACCTGCGCTTGGGTCGGGAAATTTTATCCCGTGTGAATCTCTAATTGGCATATCTAAGCCAGCTTCAATTTTTTTTTAATGCATCTTTCAGCCAGCATCCCTTAGCTACTGAATATATGTTTCTTTAATAAGTTTTAAAATATTCTTTAATGAATTATAACTGAGCTTAGAGATAAAGAGACAAGCAGTCTTATACCAAGTTAGTACTTTTTAAATAATTCTGAAATCTGCGAGGCATCCTAGCTTAAAAATGCCTCTATTACTATACTGAAGAGAAAGTAGTTAGCTTTAAAAAAAATGAGCCTTTATGCAACTTCGGGTATGTAACTTACTCAAGTGCTCGGAGATACACATCTCTTTTAAAAAAGATCTTGTATGAATGCTTTGTATATTTTTCGTCTTGTGCCTATGTAAGGTAATTGTAAGAAAAATCGGAGCGACGTTTTTGCTTTTATTGTATTGTGCTAACGCTCTTCCCTACAGCTTTATTTCCGAAGTGTTCGTTATTCTTTTGGACATTTTATCACAACGTACATTGAATCGTACGTGATGTTACAGAGATGAGAGCTCACTCTACCTCATGAATGTTCGATTAAATTATGCATTAATGCTGCACCTATCTCTACCTCTGTCTGATTGGGGACATCTTTAAAGTTCATATCCCTTACTATATCTTAACTAACTCTCACTCCCACACCCAATAGTTTACTTGGGATGAGAGTAAGGAAAATCAAGTGATATGCAATTGCTTACATGTGCAATGCGCTAAATAAGAGGTATTTGCTGTTAAACTTTAAGGCGTTTGTTGTGAAAAGCAAGAAAAACTGGCGACTGAGAGGAAAAATAGAAGGAAAAAACAAAAATATTTATATTTTGTCTTTTCCTAAAAAAATTAGCATTGAATGCAATACTAAAAAATCAAGTGTTAAAGAATAGAATAAATTTTTTTTTAATTTTAATTTGCATCTTAAATTACAATTGATTATTATCTCATAACTATCTTTTGCAGAAATATGAAATATTACCAATGTTTAATTTTAATTTCATTAAAGAATGCATAGTCAGAATTAAAACGCAAAGGCTCTGTCGCATTTGGAAACTTGGTCCATGCAAACGTTCTCCATTCCTTTTGTGAGTTATCTGGAGAAGAACGACAGTAATATCATACAAATGTGATATGAAGAAGGAGGACAATGCGTATGGAAAATTTTGCCTCGATTAATTCATACAAGTGGCTGATCCAAGTGTGCAACTGTGAATTGCGGTAGTAACCTATCAGAAGATGTTAACCTTTAACCGGTCTCACAGACCGCTGCTTTTTTCAATTTTTATAGTTTAACTTGTAACTTTCAGTTTAACTACAGACACTACCAAAATTCTCTTTCTTTTGGAACTTTAATACTATCACAAGAGACTGTTGAATATGTGAATTTTAATTATAACAGCCCTGTACAAAACGCTAAGTACAAAAACACCATCCTATGAATTAATCGCGCCTTTTATTCATCTTTCCATGGTACGGTCTGACAGACCACTTCACAGTAGTTACATGACAATTTCTGTCACATTAGTCAAAGATTAACTTTCACTAATAGGGAAAAGGCTTTGATATGCATTTTATTTATGGAACTGCAAATGGAAGTCTCATAGGCTCAACGATTGTAAGAAGACGTGTCATTAAACTTGCTTTTGTTAATTTATCATTCTTTGCCTCGTATAACAACATCATATTCGGCACCCTCTAGCACCTTAGCATTTTAATTCCTACCATGCATTCTTTGATGAATGTTGTTTGTTTGGATTTGTACTATAAACTATTGAAGTTTTACACATCTTTTATGAAACATCCTGTATATACATAAATGAAATCTTTCTCTCTCCGCTAAACAATGCGCGACTTTCCGACACATTTACAGATTCCTTTTTAAAAGTACAAAAATTCCTGCCGGCCCGGCCTACAGGCGCAGGTAGATTTCGAAGTTAATTGCTAATTTCAACAAAAAAAGCTAAATCATTATTAGAGATAAAGCCACTTTAACAATTTTATTTGGCCGCTTTTTGACGATTTTTTATTTCATTTTTATATAAGAGATAGATGGTTTTATCAGAATCATGTTAAGGCGGTATTAAAAAAAATATTTTTCCATGCACAACAACTTAAAATTTTTTGGCACATTTTCACATTCATTTTTAAAATAAAAAATATTAAACTTGTTGACGTTGTTTTTGCAGAGATTTATAAGCGACCTGTGTTTTTATATTTTGTTCAATTAATTAAAACTTGATTTATAAACAATTATTTTCTCAGTAAGACAATATTTTTCATTTTCAACACAATCGCTTCGGGAAATTCGGTTCAAAATGCCCAATTTGACATCATTTTTTGAAATATATTCTGCCTCTATCAAAAAGTCGACCATTACGGTACATTATAGAGTTTCTGAATAAGAGAATCTACCAATTGGATGCGTTTTAGAGCAAAAATAAATTTAAAAATGAGTCAAAAATAAGCAATTTGGATTTGAATATGCCCTTAATATGATGATTTTTTTTTTCAACCACTATGTAATTTTAATTTGTTTTTGCTGTAAGAATTGGTCCTACTTGTCAATATAAATGTTGTAGATATATTAACAAGATATATGATAAATTCATGGGGATTTTATATCTTGTGAATTTACGAAGTTATGGATTTTTTTTCTTCCACCTACACCCCCCCCCCTACCCCCCCTTTTTTTTGTTTTCGTTTTTAATTTTCTTTGCGCTACGAATTGGTCCTATCAAAAACTTGTCAAATATAAAAGTTGTAGATAATATTCAAGGAGATTTATAATAAAATTAATTGTATTTGATATCTTAAGAATTGACGAAGTTATGAATTTTTTCTCCTAAAAACCCTATTTTTTGCGCCTTTTGACCCCATTTTTAATTTTATCAAAAATCTGTCATACATAAATTTTTGGTCCTATTTTTAGAAGTAATAAAACCTTTAAACTGATTTGATATGTACAAAAATTAAGAAGTTATGGGGTTTTTTCGGTTTTCACAAAACCCCTCCCTATTTCCATCCCCTTGGTCTGATTTTGCCCATTAACGAGCTTGACCGAGATTTTATGCCCCTTGATTTTATGTATCAGTTTGGCAGAGATTTGGGAAGAATTACGGAAGTTATCGTGTCCATAAAAAAGTGATTATATATATATATATATATATATATATATATGGTTTTTACTGAGGGTGGTTTTGAGTTCTAGGGGTCATGATCGGTGTAGATCTGCAAAACTTTTTCAGAAATTCCAACATAGGGGAAAATGTAATAGGTAGTAGTTCATACGAAATCTACCTAAAAATAACTTTTGACGTGATTTGGAAACGAATGGATTTTTTTTATTTCAATAGCTTTTTCTGTGTTTTTCTTTTATTTTAGAATTTCCAAAAAATTCTAGTTTATTATTGTCATCTAGCAAGCTTCTACAGTTTGGGCATGTACTAAAACAAAAGTTTTGCCTTCACTTTTCAAACATCCCACCTAAAAGTTTTGTTTTACCCCACTTAGTGTCCTAAACAGGTAGGGTTGTCCAGACACGAACCCGAAAATTCCATTAAAAGTCAAACTGAAACCCGGCCACAAAAGTTTCGTCGACCCGAAACCAAAAGGAAGGAAAAATAATTCATATTATAATGGTATTATATAATGAAGTCTACATTTACATCTTTAATATAAATTTTAACTTTTATATAGGAAAATAAACCTCTAGTATATACTCGATAGTATTAAAATACACTAGAACCTCTAAACAAGGGTCACCGCTGAACAGGGCTCACGAATTTGTCACTTATTCGGACGTGTGCGCTATTCAGAGACAAATATTTGTGTTGGGAATTGAAAAGTTACGCTAAATAGAGGTGCCCACTATTCGGGAGCGTCCGTATGGAGATTTAACTGTATATGCTATTAATTATGAATAACGGACATATTTCACGGTTCGGAGGCGTCCACTCTCTATATATTTTACTTTGCAAAATATTAACAATTATTCCCTAAATAATTTTTTGGGAGTGTCGGGAAGTGTTTTGGGAGTGTTTGCTGAGTATAGTTTACATCGGGAAAAATATTTAGACATCCTTTTGAAAAATCGGGTCAAACCGAACCCTTCTCGCAAGAGTGAAAACCCAATTCGACACCAACCCGAGCCCTAAATAAAGTAAGTCAATCTGACCCGAACCCTAAACTGCAGCAAAAAAGTCAACCCGGCCAAACGCGCATCGCAGCAAAAAAGTAGAAGTTAATCCGGCCAACAGCAAAAAGTAGAAGTCAACGGACCCAAACCCGATCCGAACTAAAAAGTAGAAATTAACCTGACCTACAATGAAAACAAACTAGCTTCCGAACAGCGGGTCAAATTGGAACCTGCAAACTTCTAAAACAGCTCCCCCCTCCCCCTAGTATACGGTAAAGTTTTGTTACAGTATTCTGAATGCGTTGGAAAGCGTTAAATGGTATCTGTCTCAGAGACCATTTACAGCAGTTAAATATTAACATTTAATTTCTGTGAGCAGTCTCATAGACCGCTGCTTTTTTCAATATTTAGCTTGTAATTTTCAGTTTAACTACAGATACTAGTGAAACTTTGTTTCATTTGGATCCTTAGGAATATCGCTAGAGTCTTCTGAATAAGGGAATTTTAATTATATTTGACTTGACGATAAAGTTTAGTACAGAAACAGCATCCTATGAGTTAAAGGACCTCTTTATTCATCCTTCGATTTAGCAGTCTCACAGACCGCCTCACAGTAAATATGCGACAACTTTTGTCACAGCAGTTAAGGTTTAATATGCCAAACTATTCAAACATCTTTTTACAATTGTACATTTATAATTAAATAAAAAAAATATACCATGATAAAAAATAAAATAAATAAAGGAATGAAAAAACCATTATCTTCAAAATATAAGGTTAGTTTCAATGAAATCAAATAAAGTTGGATACTTTTTTTTCAATTAAATGATTTAACTTTAACTTCGACAAGAATTTGCCATTAACTAAATCTACAATTTTAGATTAATCTTTAACTGATGTCACAGAAATTGTCACATAACTACTGTGAAGAGGTCTGTGAGACCGCTTCATCGAAAGATGAATAAAAGCCACGATTAACTCATAAGATGTTGTTTTTGTACTAAACTTTTGGACAGGAGTGTTATAATTAAAATTCACCTATTCAAAAGTCTCTGGTGTTAGTACTAAAGTTCCAAACGAAACAAATTTTTAGTAGTATTTGTAGATAAACTGAAATTTTCAAGTTAAACTATGAAAATTGAAAAAAGCACCGGTCTGTCAGACCGGTAACATCAGTTAAATATTAATTTGCATTGCAAACAGTTTTTTAAAAAAAAGGTTTATCATAGTTACTAATTTGATAACATTTTCTCTTTTTCTATAATAAATAAATACGTTTTATTTATTAAAGAGTTTTATTTTGAAACTTATTTGCACAGCTAAACCCTTAAATTTCTTCACTTGTGAATATCTGAAAATCATAACCCACAAAAAATAGACTCGTGCAAGCAGCATTGGAAAGTACATTTAATTATATCTTCTTTAACACTTTTTTTAATGTCAAATGACACCTTTTAAAAGTTTTCGATTTATGATTTTTCATTTGTAATTTTAGATTGAAAGAATTACAAATTATTTTCAATACATTGAAGACATTTTTATGCTTATTGCATTCAAAAACTACGAGCAAAATAAACACAAATAAAAACTTTGAAAAGGTGTCATTTGACACCGGTAAAAATAGTGTTAAAGTAAACACTCTTCGTTTTAAAATGCAATTAAAATAAATTAAGGATTTTTACCGTTCTTAAAAGTTCGTATTTAAAAATTTAATAGAAATAAATTATTTGCATGAAAAGATTAAATATAAAGGAGAGTGCTCCAAAGATAGCTAGTTGACTCAGCCCAATCATAACCCCCCCCCCCCCACTCATGTCCTCCTCCCCCTTTTCTAGTCAGGTTAGTTTTTACGAGCACATGTAGGATTCTATTACTATATAACTTATAGTTACCATAATAAAACTATGAACATTTAAATTTCAGAGACATTGATATTTTAGTTACAATTACATTTATTTAATAAAATTACAAAATTTCTTTCTGAAATTAGACATAATTAAACCATATAAAAAATTAAACAAATTTACAAAATTAGAAAATGAAGCAGTAACATACTTTGTTATTAAAAAAGTCAAGTACGAAAATATACGCTGAAAAGATACGATTATTACTTTTTAACTTTGAAGGAAACATTTTTCCTTTTGGCATTAAAATATATTTCAAATTTTTATAAGCATTCTTCGTTATATTTAAGATTGGCTTTTAAAACAACACGTTTTTCAAACATTTCGTCAGAAAGCCTATTAGCTTTACAATAATTTGTAATAGTTGCAAAAGAAAATAATCTTTCTACAGATGCCGACGAGGGTAGCGGTGTGTTATATTTAATGAAGATTTTTTTAATCTCTTTATAAGAATTCAATACACTTAGATCTTTGTTTTCCTCCAAACAGAAATGCGCGTACAATAGTTCTGCTTTCCTTTTAGGGTCTTGTTTTGCTTCTTCATGATCAGAATCAATAAAGAAAAAGTTATCTCTTTCTTCACTATTGACAGAACTCATTATATCCAGAGATTCGTTAGATTTCATTTCTTTTGTCAATTCAGTAATAAACAACATTTTAATTTTTGTATAAGCTGAATCGCTAATACAAGACAGCCACTTGAATTTTAGAAAAAATGGATGACATAAAGTTGCAATTACGGCTATTTCTGCTTGGCGAGATGAAATATCAAAATACTGACTAAACCTGTTTTCTATACTTTCTAAATAAGCTTCGGCCAAAGGTCGGCAATACATAAAATCTTCTGTCAATGATTTTTGTAATTTATGTCGTAATGATAACAAAGTTGGTAACAAAATCCCAAAATACGTTTCTTTTTCTCCTTGAAGGATATCTAAAGCCGCGGCAATATGTTTACTACATTTAACGTATTCTTCTATATATGTGAAATCCTGATCTTTAAATGAAGTTTTCAAATCTAATTCCTTGCTCAAAATAGCAGATTTTTCTTTTATCGATAGAAATTGTTTCATGGCGTCAAATAAACTATTCCATCGCGTTGCGTTAGGTCGACTAAGAGTATGTCCCAAAATGGAGATGATAATTTCTGAAGATTTAGGTCGACATGCTGCTCTCCAAAAAATATTACATTTTTTCATCACTTGTTCGTGTATTTTTGAAATTTCTGTGTCTTGGCTTTCCAGAACATTGTTAGAATCAGTAGTTGCACACAAACTAAGTGTATGTGACGCACATCTAAAATGTAAAGGTAAACACTCATTTAAATCAATTATATCTTCTACATCATCATCTATGCTAGACGTAGTGTCAGAATCACACTCCGTACTACATGAATTGTATTGCGCATCTAAATCACCAGTATCTTCTAAAATACATTTTTCTTCAATTCCAAAAATTTTAAATGCTTTCACAAAATTACCACCATTATCAGTAATCGCAGCTATTACTTTTGCAGAATTCAATTCAACCTTTTTGTAGATGTTCATAAGATGGTCATAAATTTTGTCGTAACTATGAGTTCCTTTGAATCTTTGACAAGCTATAGCTCTAGAAATCCGTTTTAATGTTTCCGGATGAATCCAGTGAGCTGTCACTCCTAAGAAACTTCTTCGTCGCCCTGACCATATGTCTGTGGTTATACAAACGAATTCGATATCTTCCAACTCACGTTTAATATTTTCTACTTGTTCATCGTAATATATTGCAATTTTTCGGCCGAGGGCCCTACGACTCATTATGTTAAAAGATTTTGAACAAGAATTAATGTTTTTAATTATATTGTGGAAATAAATATTATCAATGCTTCTTAGTGAAATCATCGAATCAATAAAATAATTTACTACATCTTTGTCAAAATGATCCTGCAAATATACGTTTCGACTTGATTGCCCAGAAACATTTGATGATTTTCGTTGTTTTTTTGACTCCTTTAAATAGGCACGATATTCTTCCAAATAATTGATTCCATGCTTCCTTTTGAGGTGGGTTACAAGATTGGAAGTGCAATTATTTGAGGCTTTTACCTCACTGTTACACTTGGTGCATTTTGCTACAATTCTACCACCTGAAGACTTATTTTCAATTTTTTCGAAAAAATTTCCATCTAGTATTGTAGGTTTATTTTTACATATAAAGTCAGAAATATCAGAAGCAGTTTGTAAATCACTACTGCATATTGGAAATGAACTAATGGTTTGCATAATAGTTTTCGAAGAAATAAATTCTCATTCAATTTTTTAAAATTTTATAAATAATTTTAAAATGTGCATTCACATGAAAAAAAATTATAAAGGCATTGTAATATATTTGGTTCACCAAAACACTCGCGTACCTACCATTCGGCAAGAATAATTTTTATAACGTGACAGCACTAAATTGCATGTGAATCACGTGATTTTAAAATCAGCGCTTTATTTGCATAAGGTGACAAGTTGAAAGGTGTTTTTCTACAGATTATGCATCTTCTTTACTTGATTTCAAGCAGATAGAGCATTTGGTGTTTTATTTTGTTCCATTTCGCACATTGTTTGCTAACATAATTAATTAGATTATGTACATGATTTTTTGTTGATAATATTTATTTTAATTGTTTAAAAAAAAGGAAAGTAAAAAAAGGAAGATATGGGATATTTGCAAATGACGTCACAAATCAACTGTTGGAGGTAAAACAATCTTGGAGAAAAGTTTTGATTGGTAGCCGTTAGGATTGTGGCTGTTATGGAAGTCAACTGCACAGTCGTGATTGGCGGATGAGAAGGTTATCATTTGAAAGAAACCTCCCTATTAGTCTGACAAAAGTGAGCCGACGAGCAAATGGTCAAAAAACAACCTGTCATTTATAGATTATACATTATATGATAGAGTTACAGACAGGAAAAGCATAACAACAGTTTGTTTGGAACAATAAAAAATATTGTAAATTTTGGAGTTAATAAAATCCATGACCACATTCCCAATATCTCGAAGTATGATGTTTTGGCATCCGCGTATCGGTCAATATACCTTCCCCCACGCCCCCAAAACTCCGACTGTAATTCTAAACCTGCCAAATATAGTGTGGTTCAACATCATAAGGTGCCATTATCGGGTAACTCAAAAGGGTTTTTTATGGAACTATCTAAATTTTATATAAAAAAAAAGATGAATTAAGGCCACTAAAAAGTTAAACTATCTTAATACACGTTAAATTGTAGCAGTACGTTCAAACTGTGCTTTTGCAAACTGGCGAAATGTAACCGAGGACTTTGTCCGTTTTTTAAATTGGAGCTTCCAAAATTTTAGTGCAGTGCGAATATAAGGGCCTGATAATCACAAACACTTATAAACTCGGATAGAAATTGCCGTGGCCTGCTCAAATTTTGTATGGTAAACGTTACAGTTTTAGCGGGGGCTGGGAGGGGAGTTGATTTTTGTTTTATCTAAGCCTCAATATTTTAGTACGCCATAAATATAAGCTATTTACAACTTAAAACACTTATAACTCGGAATGCTTTTGTCGTAGCGCGTTCATATTTTGTATGGTAAATGCAATCTTTATAAAGGACGATGAGAGATTTTTTGTTTTTTCAGAGAAGCTCCTTAAATTTTAGTGTAGCGCAAAAATAAGGGCTCGATAAAAAAAAAAACACTTATAACTTGAAACCAGATTGTAGCAGATCGCGCAAATCTCGCGGTAAGGTGATTCTATTAGAGGTGGAGAGGGGGAGGTGTCTCTGTCTATTTTTTATTGAAGCCTACAATGTTTTTGTATATACAAAAAAGATTCTTAAAATTGAAAATACCTATAATTTATAATACTTATACTTATTTAATTCTCACAGCGCATAAGTTTTACAAAGGGATGCTCATGAGGGGGTCATGTCATTTCGTTTTCTTCCTATAACTCAGGCTGTAACTGTCGTAAGACCACTAAACGTTGTTATGATTAATATCATGAGTGTATATTTTCAGGGTCCTTTATCTTTTTTTAACAACAGCTAAATTTTATAAAACTGTGAATATATATATATATATATATATATATATAAGGCTGAGAAAATTAAACTCTTATAACTCGTGAACAAATTGACACAGAAATTTTGTGTGCTTGATCAATGGGACATAATTGAATATTAGACATTGTTGGATTTTTAACCACAGCCTACTAAATTTCAGTATAGAACTCGATAACCATATACACTTTTAAATCGGATCCAAGTAGTAGCATATCGCACAAATTTCTTATATTACACGTAATCATTTAGTGGTGGTGGCTCTATTGATATCTTATCAAAGCCTCCAAATTATAGTACATCATAAATATAAGAAGCCATGAAAATTATAACTTGGTTTGTATATGTCGTAGCACTCTCATAATTTGTATGGTAAACGTGATCATAATAAAAAGGGAGGGAACTTTGTTGGCATTTTTAAAACCCGAGTTACAACATTTTAAGTTGTGAGCATGTTTTGTTTTCATCTACAAAAATATATGGTGCAATCATAAAAAAAAATCAACAGAGCCTAACTCCCTTAAAATTTTTACGTTTATCATAAGAAATTTGTGTAGGCTGCAAAAATTTGCATCCAAGATAAAAGTGTTTGTAGTTATCATGGCCTTAATATACTTCTATATTAAAATTTAGGGGTTCCTGTTCAAAAAAAGAAATAGCTCCGGCTTTATAAAGATTATACTTCCCATACAAAATATGAGTATCCTACGATAATTACTGCTCGAGTTTTAAGTGTTTGAAGTTGCCAGCATCTTATTTAGGAATGGATGCTGTAGAAATTTCTTAAATCGATTTATCATTTATGTAATATTGCGATTTTTTAATCATAAATACATTTAACAGTGACTTTACCTTTAGAATAGGGAACCCATTTTTTAATTTATAGTGATTAAATAAGATCTTTAATTGTCATCTCCCCCCCCCCCCCCCTTACTGTATTATACAGGGTGTCCGGCCTCAACGGTGTCCAATGGCTAATTCCTAAACCGTTAGTCATAGACTTATAGTTCCAATTACAAAAATGTTTTAAATCAGGTAAAGAAACATTTTAAAAGCGATTTGGGTCAATAAAAACATTTCTTAAAAAATTACGAAATTTAAATTTTTATACGGTCCCCTGGTCAAGTTATATTTAGTAATTTTTTCCTATTACACTGACAAGCAAGACAAAAAAAGTCCCATTCATATAACGCTAAAATTGAGCGAGTTATGAAACTTTAAAAATGCATGACTTATGCCACTTTTCTACTCTGAAAACAAATGAGTTCGGCTTGGCTTTGAGGGATCATATGCCAAGTGTTTAAAGTATTCGAAGGTCTTACTTCATGTGTATCTGTGCTTTGAAAAAAAATCCTACAAGTATTATGATTAAGTCTCAAATTGGCTAAAATAACATAGGTTATATTTTGTCAGGATTTGAGACTGTTTCTCTTATGATTTCTTTTAACAAAAATTATGTTTTTTTATAAGTTTTTATGTTACTTCAACAATCATATGTATGTTTTTGCAGTTCAAAATTTGTACTCTAACTTTAACCCACTTTTAAATATCCGATCGAGATTGCATTTTACATACTGGCGCAAATCCGAAAACAATCTAATATTATTAAGATTTTCGGTGGTTACCATTTATACTTATTTTACAGGATAACACAAAACATTTTGGATAAATTTCTGCCAATGTGTTTAAGAAAAAGTTTTAGATTAGATAATACAAGACTGCGATTGTTGGGTTTTTCACATTTATGCATTTTTTAGCACTGAATCCGAAAATTACCTTAATTTTTAACCGTCATGTCAGGATATTTCGCAAATCATAAATTTTCAAATTTAAAGAATAACAAAAATCGAATACTATAAAGTAGCGGAGATGGTTGTGTTTTTTAACTTTTGATAACTGATTTTTACGCACTTTTTAGCACTGAATCTGAAAATGACCTTCCTTTTTAACCATCACGTTAGATTTTTTTTTGCAAATCGCAAATGTGTAAGTTAAAATATAGCTAAAATCTCATACTATAAAACATATGGAAAACATTTTTTATTTTATTTTATTAAAAAATTTATTCGATATTTTTGCTTATCCTAGGATTCTTACAGCTAAACAGCTGAGTGGTCCGATGAGATGGGGGAGGAAATTCAATTTTAACGTTGAACTCCTTAACTTTGAAATTTGCAATGAGCGAAAAATCCTGATATGATAGTTAAAAATGAAGGTCAATTTCGGATTCAGCGGTACAGAGTATACAAGAATCAATTATCATTAGCTAAAAAACATGACATAACCCAACTTTTGCAGGCTTGTGCAATCTAATAATATTTTAAAATACGTATCATTTTGTAAAGAATTGAGGCTGTTAATTTAGAATCATTTTATTTAAGAAAAATTCTGTTTTTTCTTTCTTCTTAAGTGTTTATTACAAATTGTATATGTCCCATTAATATACCAGAATGATTAAAGATTTCAAATTTATATTGAATTGTTAATTTTACTCCCAGATATTTTTTATATCTGACGAAATTATATATCGACTAAATTTGTGAATGACCCCCAATTTGCAGCAAAAAATATGCTCCAAATTTAAACAGCTATTACTCGGTCAATTTTAATCGTAGAATAACGGGACTTTTTTTGTATTACTTGTCAGTGTAAAAGGCAAATTTCACTAAATATAACTTATAGGACCGGAGGACCGTATAAAAATTTAAAATTCGTAATTGTTTAAGAAATGTTTTTATTGACCCAAATCGCTTTTAAAATATTTCTTTACGTGATTTAAAACATTTTTAATTGGAACTATATGTCTATGACTAACGGTTTAGGAATTAGCCATTGGACACTGTTGAGACCGGACACCCTGTATAGTATAGTAAGTAGTTTTTAATTTTCCAAGTAACTTTGATAAAATATATATTTTAAGCTTAAAAAAGTTCGTATGACCTCGGGATTCAGCACTTAAACAATAAATCAATTAATTTAAAAAAATCAAAATTCCCGACTGCTTAAAAAGCGAACCAATTAATTATTTCTATCAATGTGAAACTATTTTTTATATTATTTACGTATTTTGTTTTATTTATTTGTATTGGTGACTTTTAAATTGCGTTTAATTGTTAGTTCCTATCTATAAACACTGTTTTGATGAGGCCTATAGATGTCTATGATGGTTAGAGTTGCAGTAAAGCTAGAAATCCTACATACACAACTTCCAGGTTGTGTAATATTTAAACGAAGCTTCTGACTGTAAAATAGTCAAACAAACATTGCCTTCAATTTGAAAGACCTATCCAATGATATGCCATTCAATAGGGTGCGTAATTTTTTGTCGTCGCTACCGCCATTTTGTATTTTACGGCCTCCATTTTGAATTTATAAAAACAAAACCTAACCTATAACCATTGGACGATTAAGACGAATCGATAGAGACCTCATTCATTAAAATCCATCCAGCCGTTGGGATGTTTCGAGGGTATAAAGAAATCCACATACCCAGGTACGCGTGAAACACATAACCCTTCTTTTCAGTCGGGTAATTAATGAGCTATTTTGAAAATTTTGATTAGTTCAGTAAAGAAATAATATAAAATAAAAGGATTGTGTTTTTTCTAACTTCTGATGGCTGCTGAAATCTAAATTCAATAGTCTGTAGTGGGGGGGGGGGGGGGCTCCCATAGTCTTCTTAACTTGCACTACAGTTCTAAAAACATACAAAAACATTTTTTATTTTATTTATTTATTTATTTATTAACTGAAAAATGATTAAAAAGATATTGAGGAAAAACAGAAACATATTCAATGAATCTAATACTGAATTTAACCAATAAACTTCCGTGATGAGAAATAAAGTTAAACTAGACAACAGGAATTCTGCTTTTTCAGAATTTAGTGTCGCCTCCGGAATTTCCATTACTTCATTTTCTTCTTATGGAAATTTTCTCTTCTATTATTATGAAACAGCCATTATAAATGAAGTGTTAGGTGAAGATGAAAGAGCAGCCGTAAAAAGTTAGAACTCTGATTTTCTGGTCAGAATTCTGGGAGGGGGGGGGGGATGGCCATGATTTTTTTTATGGCTGCTTTTTCATCTTCGCCTAACACTTCATTTATAATGGCTGTTTCATAATAATAGAAGCCAACAGTCCATCAGAAGAAAATTGGTTAAGCGGGACTCTACTGCAGTACAAAATATATTTCAATTTTAAGACTTAAAGCACACGTTTTATTTTATGTAAAATGACGTCATTCGCATCCGCTTAAGAATTCCACATTTACGGTCTACTATTAAACATCTACAGTAAAGCATGCATAGCACGTCACTATCATGAAATAATGTACAAATGCAGCAAAAAGATGCCGTTATTCAAGAAAATCGAAAAAAAAAAAACCGGCTATCCAATGATTCATAGATACTTACAATTAAATATAGTATATAATAGCTGCATTGTTTTAACAGAAATCATGCGTTTATATTTTTTTTTTTTCAAAAAAGCACATATTTTAATTACATTTTCTCTCGGTTGTTACGAGAAAATGGCAACACAAATATATAATTTCTATTTTTAAACTATTTTCCCTTTACTTTCGATATAAATGGAGTACTTGAGTTGCCAAAATTAAACAAATGGTGCTGAAAACTACAAAAAAATTAATGTTTCAAAAATAAATGGAGATACAGTTTTCAAACAAAATGCATTTAAAAGAACTTTTTTTTCCAATACGATGGTATAAAAAGTGAAAACGTGCGATGCTTAGAAGTTTAAAAAATTGCTAAAGAATGTTTAATCGTAATGCTTTGTTTTTCGGATAGCTTCTGTAAGCTAACGTTATTTTTTGGACACAAAATAAGCTGGGAGAAAGAAATAGCATACCGTACCGGAGGCTAATAAAAAGATAAAACAAAGATGTGTAAATCATACGCCGCTGTTTTATTTCCTTTTAGGTTTTAGATTATAATAAAATGTGTTTAACATAAATGCTGACATTCATGTAGTTGATGGAGAAGGATTGAAAGTAGGAGCCTCGGAGCACCCGGCTGCTGAAATTCATGAAGTGTTTGTGGCGGTTTGCTCCTGTAGGATTTGCAATAAAATATATCTAATTTTCAATGATCAGAAAATGACAAAGAAACCTAAAATTTCAGATAACCGGAAAAACTCATAAATGTGTCCTCACCCCTCTCACTTTCTTTCCTTTTGCAAGAAATCGGGTTACCAATTCAGAACTGTGATTTAAAGTATTTTTTTTATATTAATTTCAAAATAATAATATATTAAAACTAAAATATTTAAATATTTCCCAAACGTATGAAAATTAATTTTTAAGGTAAAGAATGTATAAAGTACAAACAGAAATTCGATGTATTTGTATCGTAACCGGAAACCGCTGTTAGCGGTCTCAGAGACTGCATTATTTTTCCATTTTCACAAATTTTCCGTTTAACTATAGATGCTGGTTAAATTTTCTTTTATTTGGAGTCCCTTTATCTTCACTACTAACTTTTGAGTAGCTGAATTTTAAAAATAATAGCTGTGTACATGAAGTTTAGTAGATAAATAGTATTTTGAGAGTTAATGTAGCATTTTATTCATATTTAGATTAAGCGGTCTCACAGACCACTCACGGCAGTTATGCGACAACATTTGTCACTCCGGTTACTGGTTAACCGGTCTGACAGATTGCTCACGGTAGATATGCGACAATATTTGTTACTTCGGTTACGGGTTAAATATAAAATTTTAATCTTTTTAACCATAAATACTGAATAAATTTAGAAATGTATTCGTAACTGTAAAAAATTTAAAATAAAAAATGCGTTAAAAAAAAAAAAATCGTCGTCGACACCGCCGAAATACGATGTCTAACCCGATGCATGATTCTACTTCAATGTATTTTAATTAATTAGAAAATAATAATAATAAAAAAAACGTATACATTCCAATATTACCCAAGCATGCGAAAAATTAATTTTCCTTAAACTAATGCATGAAAAGGTAAGCTGAAATTCGATGAATTTGGATTTTAAATATACAATTTTTTGTTTTGTTTTTACAACTATAAAAACGGAATCAATTTCAAAAAAAGATTCTCAATCGCAAACAGGACCAAAAAATGTCTTTCTCTCCCCCTTTAAAATAATTGCTTTTATCATATGAATTTTTTATATTCTGTGACAATTTGGATCTGAGTTATAAGTGTTTATGTTTAACGGGTCCTTATATTTATGCCATATTGAAAGTTGGGGGCTTCTGTTAAAATACCGACAATGTCCTCTTCCCCATTATAAAGGTTACGTTTACTATACAAAGTGTTTTACGATAATTGTAGCTTGAGTTATAATTATTTTAATTTGTCAGCCGCTTATATTTTTGATACACTAAAATATGGAAAGGCTTTTATGAAAAATCTATATAGCCCTCCTCCCTTTAAAACTGTTACGTTAATCATATAAAACTTGTGTCGACAAATTAGATTTGAGTTATATGTGTATTTGGATATCGGGCCCTTATATTCGCGCTATAGTAAAATTTATGTGGTTTTGGTTTTTTTAAAAAAAGACAATCAATGTCTTCTGTAAAATTATGTCACTTTTTGCACCGAAGTAACTAGGAATTGAAATGGCATTGGGACCGATGTGTCGGGATCGAAGCCCTATGACCTAAACAGCAGGAACAAAGTCTCAGAACCGAAATGTACTCATGAATGATTAAATTTGAGTTCCTTCATTTTTAACATTGCATTCTCAATCATCAGATAATCTACAAAATTTTAAATACATTGTATGTATATTACTTATATCACAGAGATATTTAAGATCTATATGTTAAAAATAATGTGACATTGTCCCTTCGAGCGCGATAAGCAACTTTTTATATTTCGTAATAATTTAAACCTTATATATTAAATTTTTTCTGGGTATAAAACTTACTTAAAAAAAATAATAATCGTTTTGTAAAATTATGGTGTATGCACCTCTGTCTCATGACACCTCTCGACATCAGATTCTGTATAGCGCGTTTTTCGGGTCTGAATTAAAAAAGTAAAAAAAAAAAAGGCGTATTTCCAGAAAACGATTAATTACGTAAAAATAACTAGAAAATTAGTAAATATGCAATTCTGCTTAAAAAATTCTATTATGTTTTTATAACATTATAAATTAATACTTACTGACATATAAATAGTTACTTATAATTTAGTTACATTCTTATAAACGTAACTGGGATTAACTTGCATTGAATTACAAGTAATTTTCATATCAATTTTAGAAATGCAATTAGAATTAGCTCGTAATTGATTGCAATATAATTTAAATATATTTCATAGAATGTAACTTAGATTTAGTTATATTACATTACACGCTAACCAAATTTCATTCTGAGCAAACATAACTGAGATTAACTTGTAATACATTAGAATTTAATCTAAATTTTATTTTAAAAACTGCAATTAGAATTAGTTCATAATTCATTGCAATTTAATTTAAATACATTTCATAGAATGTAATTTAGATTAAGTTGTATTATATTACACGTTAACCAAACTGAATTCTGAATAAACGTAATTGACACTAACTTGTAATACATTAGAATTTAATCTAAGTTATATTTTTAAAGATGCAATTAGAATTGATCTATAATCCATTACAAGTCAACTGGATCCTATAATTAAAAAAGTAATCGATTACAGGCTAATTGGGTTATATAATTAAAATCGAATATGAGTCATCTTGTAATATAGATTACATGTTAATTGAATTATACAATTAAAAATGTAATCTGAATTATCTTGTAATCCATTACAAATTAATCTAATTAAAATTTAAAAGAAAAAAATGAGAATTGGCTTGTAATCTATTACACGATAATCAGATTATGTATTTCAAAAGAGTACTTGAAATTACTTTGTAATGCCTTACATGTTAATCAATTGCATTGTGAGGGAATTATAATGTATTTTAATCTATAATTTCATTACTTTGTAATCAGATTCTGCCCAACACTGCTCCTAAAATTGCCCAGGATCCACTGAAAACGATCACAAATTCTCCGAGGAGGTGGCGCCATATAGATGGCGCCACGTCCTAGCATCCTAGCAGATAAGAGCCTAAGTCTAACGCAGATGAAGAGACCGTTGGAGGTGGAGCCTACTAATGACGAGGCAAATTCGGATTGGCTAACAGTCCCACAGTCAAAGAAGCTAACAGGAAATCTAAATCTAATAATTCTGATGAGGAAGCGGAAAAAATGGATGAATCATCCGAAATCGTTCCTGAAAAACCCTCTAAAAAGCCTAAAATCCACCCCTTTTTTATCATTCCTCCCCCGGGATGGCATACATTACTGTCCCAGGTTAGGAACATCGTCTCCAGCTTTCTTTCAGAAATGAAAGGAAGATTCTTAAAAATTTCTGTGCAAACTTCAGATGATTACAGAACTATCCAAAGGTTCTTTAGAGAATCAAACATTCAATTTAAATCCTTCTTGCTAGATGAGGAAAAACCTGTAAGAGTTGTTCTTATGGAGCTTCCGTTAAATACAAATACTGAGCTAGTTAAAACTGCAGTAGAGATAGAAGGGTATAGCAACGTAACTGTGTCTCAACTTTACAGGGGAACAGTCACAAATAAAAAGTGCATGCCCCTCTTTTTAGTCTGCATTCCTAAAATGCAAGACCAACCCATAGACAGAATTTTCGATGTCACTGAATTTTTCGGAACCAAGGTCAGTTTCGAAATTTACAAAGGTAAAGAGGGCCCGCGCAATGTCACAATTGTCAGGGCTATTTTCATACCACCTCCGCGTGTAATCTTCCGCCCATATGCCTTAAATGTGCAGGGGCGCACTTAACTAAAGATTGCAAAAAGCCTTTTGATCAGCCCTGTCGCTGTACTCATTGTTCGGTCCCTCACCCAGTAAACTTCAGGAACTGTCCCCGGTTTCTAAAAACCAGTGACGAAAACCCCCAAAACTCAAATAAAAAAAATAATAACAAATATCCCATCAAAAAAGCCCCGGTGTAGAGCCAGCCCAAAGCTTTTAATAGTAAAATGGCTCAATCAGCCCACTCCTATGCGGGCATTGCAAGCGGACATAGCGACGCTCACCCCCAACCCTAAAATACCTCAAAATTCGTCGGTCCTCAGTCAAAATTGTGCAGATTCGGCCACCGATTTCACAAATCTAGTACTAGCATTCGAGAAAAATTATTCTCAATTGATTATTATTAAAGCTTTAGAAAAAGGATTACCGGCACTCCGTTCAGCACAAACGGAATTTGAGCGCATCACTATCTTATACCGTAACATTCTTGAATGTGCGAACATCAAGATCAGCTAAGTGGCGACACCTAGGTGTCGACCTTGAAACCCCCTTTTATTTTTCTCATCATGTTCCCTCCCAACAGGAATTTGAACTCTTTCTCCGTTTGCTTTTGGAATGCGAACGGACTTCGTTCCAAAACAAGAGAGTTTAGAGATATTGTTTATAATAACAGCTTAGACATCGTCTTCGTCAATGAGGCCCATTTAGTCCAGGGACAAGAAGTAAAGATTGCAAACTACGAGAATTACAATGTATAGAGGAAAAGGTCCAAATACCGGCAAGGGTCCAAATACCGGCTACTAGGTGTTCTGAGAACTGAGCGCAGCGCAGCCTAGCGGTGATAGGCAGAGTTCGTAACTTTAATTGAGAGAAGAAAGTTACGAAAAGCACGTCGCTGAAGTCTGTGTCATTTACAAATAGTAAATGCAAAAGTGTCGAAACTACGCAATCTGGTACATCAAAAGTTTTTCAGATATGTGTTTCTCATTTTTTAAAAATATACTGATCGTATATTGGCTTGAACTGTTGATTGAGTTATTTTCTAGACATATTTAGCTCTCAACTGCCACGCGCACATATTGTATGTATTGGTATTGTATTGTATGAATGAGTATTACCGGTTTTAACTTAAACATAGCAGTGGTCCAAATACCGGCTACCTAGAGTGGTCTAAATACCGGCTAGCCGGTATTTGGACCTCTCTCGGTTGCTCTGCTTGAAGGGGAGGAAAATAAATTGATTTAAATAGTGTTACCGGATCACTTTCCAAAAAGCACTGTTGGACACTACAAAATTGCCTGCAATAAATGTGAAGAGAAAAAAAAACCAGGCGAAAGAGACAGAAATTTGATTTTAACCCTCTCGCTGCGCAACCAGAGATTTCCTCGGGCAACGTAAAAGCAGCAAAATTTGCGCAACCCGAGATTTCCTCGGGGATGCATTTTTTCCGTCTGATTAACCCTCCTTGATTTTTCCCACCAGTTATTTTTTATTGTAAATTTTGCTTTATTTAATCGGAGCATTTTCCCGGTTAAATTAGACAAAAAATTTGTTTTGAAAAACTGGTGACAAAAGAATAAAAATTTTTAAAAGACGCTCGTCGCGAAGGGTTTAAATACGTAATTTTTGAAGCTATTTTGATAAAACATTTACGCAGCGAGAGAGTTAAAAAAGTGAAAAAGGAAAGTATTCAGCAGAGGAAGATGATTAATTTGTGTCTTTTGCATGGGTGCTTTCTCTGTGGACAAGAATGGGGGAGGGGATTCTGGGTTCAGTGTTAAGAATGAGATATGTGGGCGGATAGGGACTATGCCGACGCAGAGAGTGGTATTTGTTTTTAGATAAAATAATTCCCATTTCAATTAACAAGCTTTTTTTTTGTTTTACACGTTAAAAATCGAAATTAGAAACATAATGGGAAGAAGACTGTGAGAGATAGTAGTAAAGAATTTTAGAAATTTGACAAAAATACTTATTTATTTAAAAATTGCGTATTTTTTCTGTGCATAAGAAATGTTATTAATCAATACAAATTATTAAAATAATATATTTATTGCTTAATAATTATCATTAGCTCTATTTGTGTGATCTTTTGGAAAAAACTTAGGTAGCCGGTATTTAGACCCCATTTTAAAAACTCAAAATTTGAAGACTTTCGAAATTTTGTTTTTTATAAACAGAAAACGCCTTTTAAACTGATTTTTTTTCTCTAAACAGGTATACAACGTGTCAAGGTACCCTGCTGTCACTTTTTATTTTATTAATTTTGAAAATTGTATGATCTAGATTGAAAACAAAAGTGGTAGCCGGTATTTGGACATTTTCCTCTACAGGCCTCGTAGTGGCAATCAACGTTTGGGTGGCGGCACTGCAGTATATGTTAAAAGGGGTTTCAACGCAACTCTCATTAACGTCCCCCAGCTAAATTATGTTGAAACTCCCTCTGTGATTTTAGATTTTCCCAATATTCCAAAATTAATTTTAGCAGCACTTTATATTTCTCCTATTTTAGTCACTAACAGACGCCTGCTGGATCAAGATTTTTCTTGTATCACTAATAATTTTCCAAATTTTATTATTGCGAGTGACTTAAATGCTCATCATCTTTCTTGGAATAGCCGACTAACTAATAGTTCCGGCAAAATCATCCGAAGGTGGGTGGATCAAAATTTCGGGCAAACTATCGCCCCCCCCCCCCCAGAGCCCACCTACCCCAGAAGTAATAATTATCTTGATATTGCTATCACCCGCAATTTCCCTTATCCCTGCACCATTCAAACGGTAAACGACTTATCCTCGGATCATTTACCGGTGATTTTGCGATATTCTGTACATTCATACAACCTGTCAACACCACAAGCTCTGAAAACTAACTGGCAGGACTACACCTATGCGCTTGCGCATACGGTAACCCCGCCCATCATACCGGGGTCAAAGCGCGAAGCTGAGCTAGCTATCAGTATGCTTGGAGACTCCATGAGAGAAGCTTACCAGAGCTGCTCTCAACCTAAAGCTAGAACTTTTAAAATATCTAGAAGGGGTGAGTTCGCGATTTGCTTGAAGCTAAGGACCCAGTATAAATATAAAATTATTATACCAAAAGTATTTACATCAATAATGAAAGATAGAAAGTTTTTTCTTACCTTTCTGGTAAGTGAACGCAGAGTGCTTGACTTCTCACGTTGATCACCTAGAAACACTCGATTAATTTTATTTGAAAAAATGTGTAAGTGGTATTCATTGATGAGCAGAAGTGCAGAATAAAACCGTTTAATCTAATGCTATATCTTGGTTACATAAGGTCGTACACTCACACTATAAAAGAAGAATAAAATAAGATTAGTAATGTAATTTGGATCATGATATTGGATTCACGCAGATACAAGGTTTTCTTTATAACAATAGAACAACGCACAGAAATTCGTGCGTTGTTGGCCCGACAACATCGGCCATTCGAGTGAGAAGTAAAAAGGGGCCCACAAGAGTTAAAACAGAGTAAAAAAGCCTGAAACAATAAAAACTGCTTAACAAGCAAAAAAAAGGTTCTATTTAAATGAGTCTATCAGAAAAGTTCTCTAGTGCTGCTATCTGTTGTCGCCTTTTCGAAACAAAAGTCTTTTACACAATTGTTCGCTAGTCCGTGATCTTACGCCACCATAGCTCAGGGAAGTGTCGCCATCTTGGAACATATTTCACAACTGAAAAAAAATGAAGACGCGTTGCACATGTCATAAGGAAATTGTCATTTCACAATCGAGGTGATGTTGGACATAAAATCACTTACACTGAGACGTTTTCCAACACCCCCGCTTTTTATGTCAAACCGACGAGCGTAAAATGTTTAACTTGTTTCTCAAACACTCGAAATGAGGCTTAGGCAACGGCTTGGTGAGCACGTCTGCCAGCATTAACTTCGATGGGCAATAAGTTATTTTGATTATGCCATTCTGGCATAGATGTCTGATGTGGTGATACTTAACTTCCACGTGTTTAGTTCTTGTCTGTGCCTTTTCGTTTTCGGTCAATCTTACGGCTGATAAGTTATCTTCGTACAATGTTACGGGTAGTTGTTGACATAGTTCGAGGTCATTTAACAGGTCTAACAACCATGAGCTCTTTTGACCTGCATTAGAGGCAGCGATATATTCAGCCTCCGTGGACGAGAGTGCTGTGCAACTCTGCTTCCTCGATTACCATGCTAATATATTATTTCCTAATTTAAACAAGTTTCCAGTGGTTGATTTCCTGTCTATTCTGTCGTTCCCAGAATCGGCATCGCTATATGCCGTTAGGATTGGAGGTTTTGTTTTATCTATGACGAATTTAAGATCTTTGGTAGTAAGCAGATATCTAATTAATTTCTCGATAGCTTGCCAATCGACTTCCCTTGGGGATTCATTCCTTCTTCCCAGGATGTTAACGACTGATGCTATGTCGGGTCTAGTTAAAGTTGCAATGTATAGAAGCCCTCCTATAGCCTGTCTAAATTTTACGTTATCTCCCATTAGTTTCCCGTTTGGATCTAGATTAAAGTAGTTAGTATTCATGGGTGTATACGTAGGCTTACCATTTAACAAATTGAATTTTTCTGCGATTTGTATTATTTTGTGTTCCTGGTCTAATTCTAGATTACCGTTTGCTGTTTCCTTTATGTTTATGCCTAAATATTGTGTTACTTGACCTAAATTTTTGATTTCGTACTGCTTTGATAATTCAGTGTATATTTCGTGTGTGTCTGTTTTGTCTCCTGCGACTAAGATGTCATCAACATACACTATTATGTATGCGATTTTTCCATCTTGGACTCTTTTGTACAGACATTTGTCTGACGCGCATTCAACGAAATTTAGTTCTTTTAGAGATTTACTTATTTTTTGGTTCCACGCCCTAGCTGCCTGCTTAAGGCCGTAAATCGCTTTGTTTAAACTACACACTTTATCTTCTTCCCCTTTTGTTATGTATCCCTCTGGCTGATGCATATAAACCTCCTCTTCTAAATCGCCATGTAAGAAAGCAGTTTTGACATCTAGGTGAGTTATTTTAAGGTCTTTGTACACCGCTGCGTTTAAGAATGCTCGCAGGGTGGTATGCGCTACAACGGGTGCGTAGGTCTCATCGAAATCGCTTCCATATTTTTGACCATATCCCTTAGCGACCAATCTGGCTTTATACCGCTCTATAGACCCGTTGGCTCCCCTTTTTGCCTTAAACGTCCACCTACAACCTATGACGCGTTTTCCCGGGATAGGTTTTATTAATCTCCAAGTATTATTTTGCGTCAGAGAATCTATTTCCTCACTAGTGGCTTTTAGCCATTTATCTTTAGTTTCTGCGTCATTGATATTTTGTAGGTCTGTCCATGACTTTGGCTCCTGAATTTGACACAGGTTTGCGATTATTCCATAACGGTTAGGTGGTACGCCACGATTTTGTCTTTGCGATCTTCTCGGATCAAGGGATGTGTCGGTCGGGGTGTTATTCTGATCGTCGTCGCGCTCTTCTAGATCAATTTCAATATTATCTGCGGGAGTTTGTTCGTTGTTTTGATTTTCTTTGGCGGGTTTAATTTCCTCATCTTTTATACCTTCTTCGAAGAATTTTACGGTTCTAGATATTATAATTTTATTTTCACCCGTATATATCCTATAGCCCTTGCTTCTGAAATCATATCCCAACATTATTCCCTCGATGGCTTTCTCATCTAATTTATTTCTTTTAGGTTTGTCGACATAGGCAAATGCCTTACATCCGAATGTTTTGATGTTCGAGAGATCGGGTTTTCTTTTATGCCAAAGTTCATAGGGTGTCATGTTATTTTTGTTAGCCTTTGTTGGTAGACGGTTGATGAGGTAGGTGGCGGACATGACAGCTTCCCCCCAGAATTGCTTAGGTAACTTGGCGTCCGACAACATGGTTCTAGCCATTTCCACTATCGTTCTATTCTTTCTTTCTGAAACGCCGTTCTGTGGGCTAGAATAGGGAACACTCAATTGACGCTCTATCCCGTTTTCTATCAGGCAGTTTTCAAATTCATCACTGATATATTCTTTTGCGTTATCGGACCTTATTTCCTTTATCAACTTGCCAAATTTTTTTTTTGTTAGCGCTATGTATTCTTTCAGTTTGATAACGGCTTCCGATTTATGCGCGATTAAGTATGTTATTGTGTACCTGCTATAATCATCCGTGAATGTTATAAAGTACCTTTTCCCTCCTATCGTTTCAGTATTCATGGGGCCACATATATCGGAATGTGCGAGGGTACCGATGTCTTTGCTTCTGTTTGTGGCTACTTTAGGGTAGGGCAGAGCGGAAAGTTTTCCTTCAATGCACTTGATGCATCGCGTGTCATGTTTACATTTGTTAATTGTTATCCCATTGGCTAATTCATGATTAACAAGGTATTTAATATCATCAAAATTTTTGTGTCCGAGTCTTCGGTGCCACAATGAAATACAATTTGTATTGTTACAGAAAGTTTGAGTACTTATAGTATAGCCGTAATCATCTTCAGGGTTTAATACGTAGAGATTATCATTTAATTTAGCTGTCAAGATTATATTATCATCTTTGACAAATAAACATGCATTTTTCTCGAAAATTACCTTTATATTATTTTCAGTGGCTTTCTTAACTGACAATAAATTGCCCTTTAGTTCTGGACAGTACAATACATTTCTTAGTGTAATGTAGTGGTTTTTGTCTGTTTTTATTTTTACGTCGCCCATGCCTTCCGAATTAAGCCTTTTTCCATTAGCGATTGTTATATTCCCAAAATTCCCGGCTGTGAATGTAGCAAAATTTGTTTTTGCTGATGCAACGTGCCTGGTACAACCCGAGTCAATGATATATGTGTTTGGATCTGTTGTTTGTGTTTGGTTAATTTTTACTGACTCAATTTCAAAATTGTTTTCCACTGGGAAGAGAGGAATGATCGATTGGTTGACCTCATCCTCTATATTTGACTTGCTGTTGAAACAAAAATTCGAGGAGTCGGTTTTACTACCATTGTGTTGATTTTTGGTGTTTACCGAATTGGCTTTAAAGTTGGCATGGTTGTTAAATTTATTACTGTTATAATTTTCACTTCTTTGGTAATTGTTTTTCTGTTTGTTTTTCAATTTGTAACATTCTGAACGAGCGTGCCCATCTCGTTGACAGAAGCTGCAATACTTTTTATTTCCTTTATTTTTAATTTTATATGCTGTGTCCCTTGGTCGTGTGCTGGTGTTTTTGTATTCGATTCGATGAGAGTACTCATCGATGAGTTTGTTTTTTACAAACTCGAGGTCTAGATCCTTTTCGTCTCTAGCCTCCATGCTTGTTATAAGAGGAGCGTATGACTGAGGCAAGCTGCAAAGCATAAGAGCCACAATGTGCGAATCATTTATGAGCTCTCCAATGGCAGCGAGTTTGTCGCGGATAGTTAGAATATTGTTGATATGTAAATTTAAGTCTCCGCCCTCGTTGAGCCTTTGCGAATATAGTTTCCTCAAAAGGAATAATTTGGATGATAAATTCGCCCTTTGGTGATCACTTTTTAATCTTTCCCAAATGTCTTTGGGAGATGTCAAATGTCTGATGTGGACAATTTGTGTATTTTCAATGCACAAACAAATTATGGCTTTCGCCTTAGCCGCGTTTTTAGTATATGCATCATCGGGTGTGGCAGGTGGAGATTCTGTTAATATTTGAATAAGTCATCTTTAATTAACAGATTTTCTAATTTAAAACACCAATGATTATAATTATTATCATTTAATTTCTCTACTGCCGTAATTTCTTTTGAGGCAGACATAGCGTGTTATTCAAGTTTTATAAATTCTTTGATAACAAATATATTTACTATAAGAAGTTTGTGACTTTCTTAAAATAATTTCTTAGAATATATTCATAAATATAAATAAAATGATCATTTATTCACAATAATCAATCAATATTTATTCACAATAATACTCTTTTTTTTTGCGATATTATACATATCGTTATTTATTCATGCACATTTATTTTTATTTTCATGTATATATTTCAATATTTCATATCTCATATGTGCATCTTGTTCATCATTTTATCACAATCAGATAAACAAATTTTTATTACTGGGTTTTTTTTATTTATTTATTTACTTTCCCTTTCAACTCAGCCTTCATAATCTTTTAAAATATCTAGAAGGGATGAGTTCGCGATTAGCTTGAAGCTAAGGACCCAGTATAAATATAAAATTATTATACCAAAAGTATTTACATCAATAATGAAAGATAGAAAGTTTTTTCTTACCTTTCTGGTAAGTGAACGCAGAGTGCTTGACTTCTCACGTTGATCACCTAGAAACACTCGATTAATTTTATTTGAAAAAATGTGTAAGTGGTATTCATTGATGAGCAGAAGTGCAGAATAAAACCGTTTAATCTAATGCTATATCTTGGTTACATAAGGTCGTACACTCACACTATAAAAGAAGAATAAAATAAGATTAGTAATGTAATTTGGATCATGATATTGGATCCACGCAAATACAAGGTTTTCTTTATAACAATAGAACAACGCACAGAAATTCGTGCGTTGTTGGCCCGACAACATCGGCCATTCGAGTGAGAAGTAAAAAGGGGCCCACAAGAGTTAAAACAGAGTAAAAAAGCCTGAAACAATAAAAACTGCTTAACAAGCAAAAAAAAGGTTCTATTTAAATGAGTCTATCAGAAAAGTTCTCTAGTGCTGCTATCTGTTGTCGCCTTTTCGAAACAAAAGTCTTTTACACAATTGTTCGCTAGTCCGTGATCTTACGCCACCATAGCTCAGGGAAGTGTCGCCATCTTGGAACATATTTCACGACTAAAAAAAATGAAGACGCGTTGCACATGTCATAAGGAAATTGTCATTTCACAAGCGAGGTGATGTTGGACATAAAATCACTTACACTGAGACGTTTTCCAACAAGAACACGCGACATGTACAGTTTACCGCAAAACATAAGGGAAATGATCACAGACAGAAATCGTGCTCGCAGGAAATGGCAGGCGAATAGGTTACCCATTCTTAAAAATAGATTTAATCGTTTAAATAGGAGAGTAAGAACTGCTATTCAGGAGTTTAGTAGATACGATATACATCAACGAATACGTTGAATCCCTCACAACACAAGACAACACCATTTGGAAGACTGCTTCCCACATCCGTAGGACACGAACACACATTCCGGCCATTAACGGCCCTAATGGAACGGCAATCACAAACTCAGAAAAATCTGAAGCTATCGCACAAAGTCTTAGGAAACAATTCACTCCACAAGAAGACATATTTTATCCTAGGACTGCAAACACCTTAAACAATGTTGTCAATAACTACCTCCAGAGGGAGACACCAAACACCCTCACACCTACTACTCCCTCGGAGATCCAAAATTACATTTCAGGCTTGAAAAAAAACAAATCTCCAGGAGAAGACAATATCTCCACTAAAATGCTTAAGAATTTACCCTTAAATTTTATTTTCTATTTAGTAGGGGAGACCGGGGTTAGTTGTGCCAGGGGCAAGTTGTGCCATCAAGCCTCCTGACTGAGCCAATAGGTTGCAGCACCTGTCGCGTCCTGTGAGTAAAGAGGTCGATTATCGCAGTTTACTGCGTATGTTTTAAAGTATAGCGTTGCGTTGTTTTCGAGATAAAAATATTTATCTTGTTTTTAATCTTAAATGTAAATTTTGCGACCTACGTTGGAATCGTCATTGCCACTAGCGATACTGAGGTATGTAAACTTCCCTAACATTATTTAAATGCTTATATTTTGAGCTGTTATTCTATGTATTTCATTTGTTAATCATGCCAACATATCGGAAACTAATGAATAAAGTTCAAAATGGCGTAACGCGGGGGTAGTTGTGACGAAGCCTAAGAAGCTAGTTGTGAGGAAGCCTAAGAGGCAAATTGTGACAGTGTCACTACTTACCCCAGCATAACTTTTAATGGAAATTTTTATATTTCAGGAAAAATAGTGCGAAATTACAAGAGGCGTATTGAAAGAGCTAAAGCTACTTTATTAGATTATGATAGGGCTGCAATAGAAATAACTTGAATCATTGATGGTGAGATTGCAGGACGTCTTCAGAAGTAAGAAATCTCATTGAATTAGAGGATTCTATGACAATTGATAATAGCAATGTGTCAGTGGTAAGACTTACAGAAATAAGACCACTCCCTAAAGCTGAACCTTGAAAAAGCAAGCGATCTTTCGTAAATGTTTTAAATCTGCAATTCTAACAAGTACACCTATAAAAGAGAAAATTCGAGCGGAACAAAAAGCAAAAGAACGCAGAAAACAAATTGAAGAAGAAAAAGCAAAAAAGAAACTGTATGGAAAGGCCAAACAGTGCATAAAAATGCACCTAGGTTATTGAAAGAAAGGGAGAAGCAAAGTATAGGATAGTTCTGAAGATGACGAAAAGTCCTTATGTCTAGTTTGCTTGGAGTAATACAAAATATTTAGACCCGGAGAAGACTGGGTGCAATGCATGACATGTAAAAGATGGGCGCATGTCAAATGTACCAAAAATGAACCTTATTATATTTGTATTAACTGCAAATCAGACGCTGAAATAAGGGAGGACATTGAGTGATTAAAAATATAGGATATAGGCCTACACGTTGTAGTAGGCTATCGAGTCAAAGATCAATATGGCCAAGGATTAGTGTTGGCTTACTTTTTATTTCTTTCCTGGTTAAGACAGTTTTTTTCTTCTTTTTATTGCTAAGTGTCCCTAACAGTATCCTTATAAAGGAATAAGAGTTTACAAGTGTTAACAATTTAACTAATTTATTTTCATTTGATTTACAATATTATTAAAACATGAAAGTGTTTTATTGTGTTAAGAACGTTGTAAATGAATAAATTTCTCATTCTTGATTTAACATATCCCATTTAATCGCCTTTCTTACATAATTTATATATGTTACAATGTACTTGTATGCGTCATTTATTTGTCACAATGTGCCCCAAGCATGTCACAACTTGCCTCGTAGCGGAAGTTAGTAGTGACAAATTTCGAGGTTACGCAGAATTCATTTTGCGTTATGAAAAACGTTAATACTGTTAATAGTAGTGTTATAAATATGTTACGCAACATTTACTCTAATGATATGATACACTAAATGTTTCGCTTCAGTTCAAATCTTACGGCTAATATAGAAAATGTCGAAAATGTCACTACTAGCCCCGGTCTCCCCTAATTCTCATTAATAGCATGCTCTCATTAAATATTTTCCCCGATAGCTGGAAAAGGGCTATTGTAGTCCCACTGAATAAACGCGGTGAAGACTTACACGCCCCTGAAAGCTATCGACCAATTTCACTTCTTTCCTGTCTCTCTAAAGTTTATGAACATGTACTCGTCAATCGCCTAAAGGAATTCTGTAATTCGTATGACCTGTTTATACCGGAACAGTTCGGATTCAGAGCAGGTCATTCCACACAGCATCAGCTGTGGCGAGTTGCAGAACTCATTCATGCCGGCCTTGGCAGGGGCGGTGTGACGGGAATTGTATTTATAGATGTTCAGAAGGCTTTTGACAATGTTTGCCATGCTGCCCTAATTTTTAAAATGATAAGGGATGGCGCCCCTGCTCAACTTATTAAAACTTACGCCGATTATCTTAACATCAGATCTTTCATCTTTAGGGTGGGTAACTCTCTTTCTAACACCTATCCTATCTTAAGTTCTACGCCCCAAGGGGCACTCAGCTCTCCTACTCTCTATAATATTTATGTCAACGACATTCCTTGCAAGACTGGTGTAAAATTAGCGAAATTCGCTGACGACACTGCCGTTATTTTTTCAGACAACAACCCACACAAAGTGATTGAAACACTCCAAGAACACCTCAACGAATATTCCTATCGGTTGAAGAAGTGGCGCATCAAAGTAAACCCAAGAAAAAGTGCTGCCATTCTATTTACCTTCAAAAAATTTACCCCATCCATTAATCTTAAATTAAATAATGAGCCTATTCCCTGGCAAACTGAATATAAATACTTGGGACTTTTCCTAGATTCAAAATTATCATGGAGCAGGTATATTTCTGAAATATTGGAAAAGGCCGACCGTGCCATGAAAGCCCTCAATTCACTTTTAGCTTGGAACAGCTGCCTGTCTATCAAAAATAAGCTGTTACTATACAAATCGATGATCAGACCCATTATAACCTACGGGTCGGTCATTTTTGGTTGTGCTAGTAAAACTCATCTTGAAAGAATTCAAGTCTTCCAAAATAAACAATTGCGAAAGTTTACCTGTGCGACTCGCTATGTTCGAAACGACCAGATTCATAAAGATTTAATATTCGGCCTATTTTTGCCGAACTCAAAAAACTTACTAGGAATTTTCATAACTCTGTCCCGCTAGTGCAGAATTCTGAGTTAGATTCTATTCAATGGTACGATGCCAGGGTGGGCAGGGGCAGAAAAAGGCCCCTTGCTATTCTCCAACGGGATGACAATTTCATCCCGTGCTCAAAAACATCACGGAGGAACCCCTCCGGCGTCACTTAACTCATTCAATCTCTGAGTTAAAAACTCAGAATTCGCACTCTAAATTCTACTCCCCCCTAGGTTGAACAAATTGTTCACCTAGCTTTGGCACCCCGGTCGTTGCAATTCTCTGAAAATTCATTTCAGCGCGATTGTGAGCATTCTACTACACTTAAAAAATATGTTAAAAAATATATATCCTTTTAAATTTTTATAAAATAAATTGTTTCTTATGTATTAAACAATAAATTTCTTATTATTATAGCAAATTTTATCGTTACGATAGTTACCCTACTCATTGTAACTTAATTTGACTGTCAGCAATCCAAAAACTAACCATTTTTACTAACAAAAATTGGCTAAATCTATTTGTTTACTTTCCTCAGAAAATGAGAAAAATGCCCACCCTTCTTCCGAAAGGAGAAAAGGGCCCTCACTATGGCATGTCCCATTTTCCAACTAACAAGCTATACTCCTCCTCTTTGACTATACGTCACAGCTCTAGCCCCCCCCCCCCTGCATATATAGCAGGAGTGGGTCACTTTACTCTTTCAGATCAAGAGCGAGTGTGTCAGCTCCAGCCTAGACATCCCCTTCCAGTGCTTGACACCGTATCGATATATAGTGAAAAGCTCTTGCAGAGCTACGTATGCCAGTAATGGTGTATCGATGAGCGAAGAATTCTCTTCGAAGCCTAACATGTCTGCAATGGAGATCAACCAGCAGCCGGCCGAAGGTAATATATCTTCACTTAGCTCTAACAGCGATGGCCTGCTCAAATTTAAATTTAATATGGAACCTATCCCATCGAAAAGTGATTTGGCACTTAAACTTCATATAGAAAATAAAGATATCTCAGAATTACCCGACGCGGAATTAGATGATATTGATAGTGAGGGTAATTTCACGGATAATCACTATAAAACCATCCGTGGAAAGAAATGGATTTCGGGTAAAAAACGGGCAATTGAGAATCGTAACGCTTTACTTAAACTCTATCCTAAAAGCACTAAAAATTCGCGACTGACGAGCCTGAAATAACTGGTTTAGCTGCACCTTGCAACAAAAAACCGAAAAGTGACAGCAACGTAGCTGATTTCAGTATCCAGCTGTTCACTGATGACGTCACCAGCGAGGACCAATCCGAAATCTCCAATACTGAGACGATCTCAGAAATGGAATATTTTGACGAAAGTCCAATAAATCCTAAAGAAAACATCGAAACTTACTCTAAATTAACTGAAAATCAAATTAGCAACCAAAAAAAAAAATCCCTGCCGGCCCGGCCTACAGGCAGAGGTAGATTTCGAAGTTAAGTATACTAATTTCACCAACAAAAACAAAATCATTATTAGATATAAATCCACTTTAACAGTTTTATCTGTCGGCTTTTGACGAGTTTTTATTTCCTTTTTATAAAATAGCTGGTTTTATCAGAATCATGTTAAGGCGATATTAAAAAAAATATTTTTTCATACTCAACAACTCGAAACTTTCTGGCACATTTTCAGATTCATTTTTAATAAAAAAAAATATGAAACATGCTGACGTGATTTTTGAAAAGATTTATAAGCCACCTGTGTTTTTATTTTTCTTTCAATTAATTAAAACTTGATTAATAAACAATTATTTTCTCAGTAGGGCAATATTTTTCGTTTCTAACAATCGCTTCGGGAAATTCTGTTCAAAATGCCCACTTTGACATCATTTTTTGAAATATATTCTGCCTCTATCAAAAAATCGATCATTACTGTACATTATATAGTTTCTGAATAAGAGAATCTAACAATTGGATGCGTTTGAGAGCAAAAATGAATTTAAAAATGAGTAAGAAAATAGACAGTTTGGATTTGAATGCACCCTTAATAAGATGATTTTTTTCTTCAATCGCTATGTATTTTTAATTTGCTTTTGCTGTAAGAATTGGCCTTATCAAAAACTTCTCTATATAAATATTGAAGACAATATTAAGAAGATATATGATAAATCCATGGAGATTTTATATCTTGTGAATTGACGGAGTTATTAAAATTTTTCTTCTTCAACCTCCCTTTTTTGTTTTAGTTTTTAATTTTTTTTTTTTTTGCGGTACGAATTGGTCTTATCAAAAACTTGTGAATATAAAAGTTGTAGATAATATTAAGGAGATGTATAATAAAATTATTGGATTTGATATCTTGAGAATTGACGAAGTAAGGAATTTTTTTCTCCCAAAAACCCTACTTTTTGCGATCCTTGAGCCTATTTTAAATTTTATCAAAAATCTGTGATGCATGAATTTTTGGCGCTATTTTTAAAATTAATAAAAACTTTAAACTGATTTGATATATACAAAAATTAAGAAGTTGTGGGGTTTTTTCGGTTTTCACAAAACCCCTCCCTATTTCCACCCCCTTTGTCCGCTTTTGCCCATTAACGAACTTGAGCTAGATTTTATGTCCCTTGATTTTATGTATCAGTTTGAAAGAGATTTGTGCAGAATTGCGGAAGTTATCGTGTCCAGAAGAAAGTGATAGCACAATTTGCTTCGGGAAATTTCGTTCAAAATGCCCATTTTGACATCATTTTTTGAAATATATTCTGCCTCTATCAAAAAATCGATCATTACTTTACATTATATAGTTTCTCAATAAGAGAATCTAGCAATTGGATGCGTTTGAGAGCAAAAATGAATTTAAAAATGAGTAACAAAATAAGCAATTTGGATTTGAGTGCATCCTTAATGCAATGATTTTTCCAACACAATCCGCTTCGGGAAATTCGGTTCAAAATGTCCACTTTAACAGCATTTTTTAAAATATATTCTGTCTCTATAAAAAAAATCGACCATTTCGGTACATTATATTGTTTCTGAGTAAGAAGCCGTAACCATTGGAAGCCTTTGAGAGCAAAAATGAATTGTAAAATGAGTCAGAAAATAAGCAGTTTGGATTTGAATACACCCTTACTTAGAATTTTTTTCTTCAACCGTATGTATTTTTAATTTTTTTTTTTGCTGTAAGAATTGGTCCTATCCAAAACTTGTCTATACAGATGTTGTAGACAATATTAAGAAGATATATGATAAATTCATGGGGATTTTATATCTTTTGAATTGACGGAGTTATGGATTTTTTACTTCTTCAAACCCCCTTTTTGTTTTCGTTTTTAATTTTTTTCTGCGGTACGAATTGGTCCTATCAAAAACTTGTGAACATAAAAGTTGTAGATAATATTAAGGAGATTTATAATAAAATTAATTGGAATTGATATCTTAAATATGACGAAGTTATGAATTTGTTTCTCCCAAAAACCCTATTTTTTGCGCACCTTGAGCCCACTTTTAACTTTATCAAAAATCTGTGATACATAAAATTTTGGCCCTATTTTTAGAAGTAATAAAAACTTTAAACTGATTTGATATGTATAAAAATTAAGAAGTTATGGGGGGTTTTCGGTTTTCGCAAAACCCCTCCCTATTTCCATCCCCTTGGTCCGATTTTGCCCATTAACGAACTTGACCGAGATTTTATGCCCTTTGATTTTATGTATCAGTTTGGAAGAGATTGGTGCAGAATTACGAAAGTTATCGTGTCCAGAAGAAAGTGATATAAAGTTTTTTACTGAGGGTGGTTTTGGGTTCTAGGGGTCATGATCGGTGTAGATCTGCAAAAAATTTTCTGAAATTCCAACATGGGAACGATCCCAATAGGTAGTATTTCATACGAAATCTACGTAAAACGAAAGAGATTATTAATTCTGAAATAAAATTCAATCTCCCAAACCAATTATAGTCAAAAACATCCAAGATGTTGTTATTTTTGCCGCGATTGTTGAACAGGATTGCGACCCAAATTTTATGATAAAAATTATCGGTAATGATCTTAAAATTATTCCAAAAGACTTTGCCACTAAAGATAAACTTATTAATTATCTAAAAGAGAAAAAGTACCAATTTTACGTGGTGCCAGACACCATTGCGCCCCTTAAATTTGTTATCAGAGGGCTCCCCAAAACGTGTAAAATAGTTGACATCGAACAAGAAATTGTTGATAAAGGATTTGAAACTGTTAAAGTCGTGCAAATGACTAGTAGAGTAGACAAGAGGGGTCTCCCTCTCTACTTGATTCATCTGGTAAAAAATGAAAAGTCGAAAACTTTTCTTGAAGTTAGGGATTTATTCAAAATTCGCATCGAAGTTGAGAATTATAGGGTCCCCCATAAAGCAGTGCAATGCTGGAATTGCCAAGGCTTTTTCTACATTAGCACTTACTGCTTTATGGAACCAAAATGCGTAGGATGCGGGAAAATTCATAAAAGTTTGGATTGCCCGAGTAAAGATAGCTGTTCTAAAGAAAACGAAGAAAATCAGGAAAAACCACCGCCGACCTGCTGTAACTGCGGGTCGAATTATCCGGCCTCTTTTAAGGGGTATAAGAACTACCCATTAAAACCAAAATTTTGAAAATCCTATGCAGATACGCTTAAAAACAATGAAATTAAACCAAAATCCGAAAATTCTATTAAATCAGCCCCCAAAAAGAAAATTTCTCAAAAAGACCCAAAGATGGCGCCATCGCAACCGGTGCAGTTGTAGCAGTTGGAGGATTGTAACGCGGGATTCTTTAAGATTGGTGAAACTATTGAAAAAATTAAGATTGAACTTAAAATTGAATCTTTTTCTAAACTTTATGAATTTATTGATAAAATCTATAACGAAATTGTAAAACAAACTGATACTGGTAGAAAAAGACTTACTTTCATGGATGAGATTTCAAAACTCCCCCAGGATAAAGTTTAGTTAATTCGGTAGCATAAATATTGTAAATTTTTCTGTAAATAGTATTTTCTTTTTATTAGCATCGTAAAATTTTTTTGTTAATTGTAATGTTTATGATTTATTATTATGTAAAAAATGTATGGACCTGAATTGGGACTTTTTTGTTTATGGGGTTTTCTGAGCACTTCCATCGCCAGATCTTTGCCTTGCAAGGTCCGACCACCAGAGGGCGAAGCATTTTGGCTTCAACCAATGGGAAATCGGCCTGCTTTTTCCACCTTCGGCCATGATCTTCATTCACTTCATGTCTTCAGACCTGTCAAGTCATTTTTCACTTTTCCTGATGCCGAGGATGTGTGGGGCTGTCCTCGGGAGCCTCGGTCCAAACAGTTTTCGAAGTCGAAGTCGGAAGAAGTTTCCTCTTTCAGGACGATCAGATGACTCGAGTGATCAGATTCTTGTTTTGGTTCTCGCATGAGTAAGACGCTTTTATCTGCGCTCCCACAATGACGAGAAAGGTTACATATCACCCTCTCGAGGGTATCTTCGACCCCCGCTATACCGAGGCCCCTAACATACGGACGAAGTTCGGGAAAAACGATTTCAATCCATCTATCCTGACGGACAATGAATTGGAACAACTTGTGGACTATTTCCGCATGGGAATGATAATCCTGGACTCTGATCTAAAGCGTGCTGAACGCGCTGTTGAGACAAATAGTAAACCAGATTTGCATTACCAATTAACCAGTCGAATGAACAGTTTAACTAAACGCCGAGAGGCTATTACTACGGAATTCCACCGGCTCACTGGAGCTGCTGACGATGAGGTCATGGACGACAGCTTGTCATCCGAAACTACACCCCTAGAGAGAGCCAACACTTCCGCCCAGGTGAGTGAACCTTTGGCTAGCGATGGTAGCAATAGCAATCGCAAGCGCTTAAGAGATGATGATTCATTCAGCTTCCCCCAAGATAAAATAGCCCATCAATTCGATCTTAAAAATAGATATTCCTCCCTCAATCCCTCTGTTAATCTCTATGATAATAATATACCCCAGCCAAGCAAACCTGTCAATAGAGTGCCCACCCCTAAGGTGAAGCACATTACCATGAAAACCCCACCGTATCTTAAAAAAATTCTAAAACATCTGCAAACGAAACAAGGCAGTTTCAGAATCTCCCCAGATGGTGAATTTACAAAAATATTCCCTGATTCACCAAATGATTACTCTAAAATTGTTAAAGAATTAGACGGCACAGACGTCCAACACTATTATTTTGGAGACAAGTCAGTCATGACGCTGAAAGTGGTTGTCCGCGGGCTCCCGATAGATGGAGTCACTGTAGGTGAGATCCAAGATGCCCTGATCCAAAAAGAGTTCCCAGTTCTAAAAGTTAGCCAGATGACCAGTTTTAAAACTAAGAGAATCATGTCCCTTTTCCAAATTCATTTAACAGATAACGAAAAAGCCAGGGAAATTTTTAAATTAGAAAATCTTATGTACTACATTGTTAAAATTGAAAACTATAATAGACCCTCCCGTACAATTCAGTGTTTCAAATGTCAGTATTTCTATCACTCCAGCCAAAATTGTAGAATGCAAGCTAGATGCCTAAAATGCCCCCAAAATCATGAATATAAAGATTTCCCCTTCCTAAAGACAAAAAGAATGATGTCACCTGTGTCAATTGCGGCCTGGGACACACAGCAAATTTCCGCGGTTGCCCTAAATTCCCCAAACCTTTTAGAGCATTTAATTCTTCAACAATCACCCCAAATAAATTCTTTGCCAACGTAGTTACTCCCGTCCCTCCCCCGAAAGCCTACAAATTCAGTCACCCCACCCAGCGCGGTCGAGTCCGAAACTTATGATCTTAGCAGTCTCCTTAACATATTAAACGACATAGCCAAAGAATTTAACGTAAATAATTTCGAAGAACTAATAAACAAATACAAAAATATCCTAAATCAAATCAGATCAACCCCAAATCAGCTTGAAAAACTCAGTATCCTCACCAGAGCCTTCGGGCAACCACAACTTCTTTCTATCTCATAATGGGTAGTAGAGGATGTTTGAGCGCTATCTCCTGGAACTGCAATGGCATCTCGGGAAAAAGAGATGAGCTACGGGAATTCATACAAGAGCACGCCCCTGATATTTTACTTCTACAAGAAACGCACTTGAGACCTGGTATTACCTTTAAACTTCCAAATTATTACGTCATCCGTAACGACCACCATAACAACAACAGTCCGCTTGCCATTCGTGGCACGGCTGTTTGTATAAAAAAAATCCCTTTCTTTTCATATTGCTAACACCTCCCCCCCTCCGGACTTAGTCGGCGCCACTGGCATTACTTTAATTATTCCTGGTTCTCCGCCCCTGACATTCTTTTCAGTCTATGTCCCGCACGGTGAGAGCGCGAGTGACGTCACGAGGGAGATTATGACACTCCTTATGCATGACGTAAACACTTTCGTCATAGGCGACTTTAATGCTCATCATTCATCCTGGAATTGCAATGTAAACAATGCATATGGTGTAGATATCTATGATTTCCTGTCAAATTCCACTGCGGACATTATTTTTCCGGATTCCCTCACCCGTGTGACCAGTAACAGCAGTAGCACTATTGATTTCGGTCTATTTAATGGCTTTCATTATGCGAAAGAAATCGCATTCCTCTGCGAGTTGAGCTCTGATCACAACCCCATTAAAATTAACATCCAAATTCGTCTCCCACCCTCCCCACCGAAAATTATTAATAAAATTAACTGGGCTCAATTCAAAAATTACATTAACGATATCCCCCCCCTTCCTCCCTGAAATCAGCAGCACCAAAGATATTGACAATCTGGTAAACTCCATCACTAATGGTCCCCACCAGTGGCCGAGAGGTTCTGCTCTCGAAGCTGGTAGACGGGAGGTGCTGGGTTCGATCCCAATCGCGCCCGTCGGCCTAATCGTTCGGAGTTTTCGTGGTTTTCTTCGAGCCGTGGATCTTCCATGCGTTAATACGGATTAGGTTCCCTTAGAAAGACCCCCACGGAGGGCACTCCCCCCGGGCCTATATCCCTCGTGTAGATAATTGGCCGTCAAAAATCAACCCAACCCAACCCATCACTAATGAGATCAAAACAGCTGCCGATAGTGCTACTTCGAAGGTCATCAACAATGAATTTTATAAGCTAGATCCACATGTCCGCAGACTTACCATTAATCGTAATCGCGCTAAGAAAATTTTCCAACGTACACATAATCAATCTGATAAAAGAATCATGAACAGAGCACAGGAGGACTTGAAAAAATATTTAGATGATCAAAGACAGGAACGATGGAGTTCGTACCTCCAATCGCTGTCACCAGAGGACGCCAGCATATGGCGGGCAGCGCAGAAGATCCGTCACTCTGATTCAAACTTCTCCCGCATCCTTAATCCAAATTCCCAAGATTACGTGTACACAGACGAGGAAAAAGCAGATGTTATTGCCAGTAGTTTAGAATTGCAATTCCAAGGAAACCCTATTTTAAATCAGGAGATTGAAAGGGAAGTCAATACTGTTGTTAGCGAATTTTTAAGCAATAATCCCTCACCCTTCGCTTGTAACATTTGGATCACCAACGCTGATGTCATTAAAGAAATCAAAAAACTTAAAAATAAAAAATCCCCAGGCATCAGTGGCATCAATAATGAAATGCTTAAGAATCTTCCTCCCGCGTATATTCCAAAAATCACCCTCCTTATTAATAATATCTTCAAATTCAGTTACTTCCCCCTCTACTGGAAAACAGCCCTTACTGCCCCTATTCTAAAGAGTTCTAAAAATCCCGAATTACCTAATAGATACAGACCCATTTCTCTTCTAAATTCCCTCAGTAAGCTCACAGAAGCCTTCATTGCTAATGAACTTAATGCCCACAGCCACATTAATAATATTATGTCCCCTGTCCAGTTTGGGTTTAGGGAGGGGCTCTCAGTACCCCACCAGGTCTACAGGCTTGTGGAGCACATCACCACGGGTAAAAGTTTTAAAAAATGCACGGCGGCAGTTTTCCTCGACATCGAAAAGGCGTTCGACAAAGTCTGGATTTATGGTCTTATTTATAAACTCATTAAATATAACCCCCCCTCCCACCTCATTAGATTAATTTTCAGTTTCCTGCTTGATGGAAATTTCCATGTTTAAATTAAAGATAAACTCTCCAGGAATATCTTTGCCCTTTTTGGCCTGCCACAAGGCAGTCGCCTCAGCCCTTTCCTGTTTACACTTTTTATTAATGATATTCCCACTTCCCCCCATACTTTTCTTGCTAAATTTGCTGACGACACCTGTGTTTTTGCCCTTAATAAAAGTCGCCGATACGCCATTCTTTCAATTACCCGTCACCTTAAATTACTCTCCCAATGGTTTAACAAATGGCGTATTGCTGTTAATATTAATAAAACCCAAGCTATCCTTTTCTGTAACCTTATGAACGAAAATAGAGATAAATATAAAATTAAATTTAACAGTACCGAACTGTCATGGTCTTCAAGCTGCAAATACCTAGGAGTCATCCTAGATCAACGCCTCACTTTCAAACAACACATTCACACTACGCGTAACAAATTTCGAGCAGCTAGAAGTAAATTATATCCCTTAATTGCTCGAAACAGTGATTTATCTCTTAAAAATAAACTGCTCTTGTATGCTTCCTTTTTACGTCCTATTTTAACTTATTGTTGTTGTGTATGGAGTTTTGCTGCAAAAACCCACATTAAACTTCTCCTCCAAGCTCAAAATTCAACTATTAGAATTATTTGTGACGCCCCATATTACGGACGTAACTTTCATCTTTATAAAGAATTAAATTTTCCTAAACTTAATGACTCCATTCATCATTTAAATATTAACTTTCACCTCTCCCTTGAAAATTCTGATAATAGTGACTTAAATAATTTACCTAATTATGACATATACGACAACACTAATCGTAAAAGACCCAAGTTGGGAATTATTTTAAATACCCTTCTTTAAATTTTTACTATTTAATTTTGTTATTATTATTACTATTGCACTTTATACTAACTCCTTTATTTCCTACTATCTCTCCCTCTGACTGCAAACAGCAGCTCAGACTCCGCCTTTTGGCTCCTCCCTTTTCCTCCGTAGCCTATATAACAAGACGATTTTCCGTCGCTCCAGTCGTCAGCACCCCTCCTGAGTACTGATTGGAGCATTGGTTTCATCTTTGGTTTTCCACCAACAGTGCATCGCAAACATCTGGTTTGCGGATGGAGCCTTGATGCAGTCGCCGGCAGGAATGTCGGGCGAGGCGTCGGCAGGTAGTATGTCTTATTGCTCGGGATCTAAGGGTTCAGGCATGATTTTTAAAAACAAATTGCAGGCAGTCCCAGCGGGATCCGACTTAGCTAATTACCTTAGTATGAATAGTGAATTGTTAGAGGATGATTCGGACTATGAATTTTTAGACGAATTTGATGGAAACGGTATGTGGGATGTAGAAAAGCAAAATATTCGTTTTTTCCAAAGTAGTGAAGAGAAAGGCGCAATGAGTAGTCTTTCTGTTGAGCAACGCGAAATTTATCTAAAGAAAGTTGAGGCGTTGAAAATTTCCATGAATTATAATAATTGCAAATACATAGATGTTAATTCTAATAACTCTAAAGATTTAGACGCGAAACCGTTTACTAAAAAGAAAAAGTCTAAAAAGAAAAAACCTAATAATAAAACTAATCCTAGTATCTTAGCTAGTCTAGTTGTACCAAATGCTAAAAGAATTAAAACGGTAAATAGTGAGCCAAATTTAGAGATCGAACTCCAAACTGCAGAAAATGTAGAGTTACCCTCCGATTCGGAGGAAATGGAGCAAGATCAACTCCAGGAAATGCCAGTAGATGGCGACAGGAGTACGGTCGAGCATCAAAATCTAAATCAAACTGTTAATAGCAATCAGGTTACTGAAGTTAAGGAAATAAAACCAATTAAAGTTAAAGTTAAGCCCCCAAAACCTATTATGGTTAGGGAAATTAACGATATTGTAGAATTTACTACCAAGTTAGAAAATGAATGCGACCCTGACTTTTCTGTTGAAATTTCGAGCAGGTGGATTAAAGTCATAATTCAAACTTTCGCAACTAAAAATAAATTTGTAAACTATCTTAAAGAGAAAAAATTTCAATTCTATGTTGTGCCTGACACGGACGCACCTATGAAAGTGGTGATTAGGGGCCTCCCCAAATCAATTAAAACGGAAAATATCGTAGAGGAATTAAACAAAAACGATTTTGATACCATCAAGGTGGTGCAAATGATTAGCAGGAAGGACCCTACAGTCCTCCCGCTATTTCTTTTGCATCTACAAAAAAATGCAAATTCCAAAAATATTCTAAAACTTAAATCTCTTTTCAAAATCAGGATCGAGATTGAAAACTACAGGGCACCCAGAAAAGCTGCGCAGTGTTGGAATTGCCAAGGGTTTTTCCATATATCTGCGCAGTGTTTCATAGACCTCAAATGTGTAGGCTGTGGCAAGGACCACAAGTCCCCAGATTGTCCTAGAAAAAATGTTAATAATCCCGAAAATAGTATAGATCCTGAAAATAAACCTGTAAAACCGCCGCCACTCTGCATTAACTGCGGATCTGAGCACCCGGCAAATTTTAAGGGTTGTAAAAAATATTCCTTGAAACCTCAATTCAGGAAAAGCTACGTAGAGATAGCAAACTTAAATAAGGAAAAAAACAAAAAAAAAAAGAGGAGAAATCCAAAACTGTTAAAACGATGACTGCGCAGACTGAGCCTAAAGAAGGCTGAGCCTACCCCGGTACAACTCTATCAGCTGAGCGAATTGGAAAATGGCGTGTTAAAAATCACGGAAATTCTTGATAAAATTAGAGCGGAGCTAAAAATAGATTCCTTTCTGAATTTGGCAAACAAACTCGAAAAATTATATGAAAATCTTACCCAGCATAAAGATATAGGACATTAAACCTTAGCTTTTATGGACGGCATATCAAAAATTTAAATCACTAAACATCAGGAAACTGATGATAAAAAGTAACTGAAAAATTTCAATTTGTAAATATTGTATTTAAATTATACCTTTTCTAAAATTGTTAGCACCGTGTAAAAATTTTTTAAAGTCATGATTATTGCCTTAAAGTAATGTAAAAATATGTGTAACTGAATTGGTTTTTTTTATAAGGTTTCGTCTTTGCCTGAACTTCCTTAATATCCCTTGATCGTCCAGACATACGTCTTGGCTTCCCGGGGACCCGGTCACGGTTGAGTGTTCTGCGATGTGGATCGGCCCTTGTCAGGGCTTGGATGAAATACTCCAAGTATTGCCATCGGCACTCAGCTGTTCGCGGGCCCCGGCGGGGAAGGAAGACTAAGGCCGCTCAACACTGCACCTATGAGCTGTCGTACCAGAGGAAGGGGCTTAACGGCTCAGACCAATGCGAAAACAGCTCTTTATGCACTTATACCATCAATTCCAAATTAGAAATCAATATTTAGTTCTGTTCCAAGTTCGTTGGAGATTTAGCGGGATGGTTTACACTTCCTGTAGGCTCTCTTTAAGCTCAGTGTTGACTTGACTTGACAGTCTGAGTCCAGCAGTCACGCAGTGTACAGGGCGGATGGGCCGGTTCTTTTCAGGACCTGCGGCATAGCCGAAGCGCTACATGCGGCACTTTGGCGATCTATTCCAGCTTTATCAAGATGTCTTGCCCCCACTGTCAGGCATTAAATCCGGGAGGACAGGCTCTTTTCAGAGCTACGCCTAGGCGTAATGTCGGTACCGGTATTGCCACGACGCTCGGGCGGCTCTGACCGTAGACGATGACGGCATCCCAGAACGGCATCCACAGCATGCTCCATTATTTTTAGGTCAGATGAGCATGGTGGTAAGATTGACTTTGCTTCAAGCATGTTTGCCACTAGTCATAAGGTGTGGCATCACCCGAGCATTAAAATAAAGAAATTGCCTTAGTACCTTGACTCATACTTTTGGACCATCAAATTGCCATTATGGATAATATGCAGGTCCATCCAAGCAGATTCTATCCCACATCATAAACCCACTTCGTCTGTACTGTGATATTTCCCCTGCAAATATAGAATTATTTCGAATACTTCTCTTTCCATACTGTAAGGTAGGGGTGCACAACCTTTTTAAGAGAAGGGCCACTTACAAACGCCTGGGTTGTCGAGGGCCACAACAGTAACACAGAGAGAATTCTATTTTTTTTTTTTTTTTGGGGGGGGGGGTAGGGAGGTCTCTGTGAACTATAATCAGATAAAAAACGTGGTTTCAGAAGGAGGGGACGCAGTTTTAACACCCTAGGTTGCCCTAGCCAGTAAACATACCCAATTCACTTGCCAATGATATATCAACAGTTTGCGTTTGTATACATAACAGAGATATAGTAAGGATTATTTTAAAGGAGTCAAAATGTTCCTGACTTTATCCAGAGGAGTAAATTTTTCTTTATTAAAAGTGCTAAAAAACAAACATAGGCATGAAAGTGGTTAGTGCCTAAAAATTTTTTTTAACTTTATGACCGAAAGGGGGAGGATAAATGGAAACTTGTTGAAGAAAAAAATTAACACACAATTTAAAAAAAATAGAGCGTTATTGATAATTATAAAACATTTTTATTGAAGAATGACTTCATAAAAAAATGGAAGCTTATTCAGGGTGCCTACAGAAATTCTAAAAAAATGTTCCCCGATTTTTTCATGATTTCCCTGACTATTTTTATCAGGCTTCCCTGATTTCCATTATTAACAATACACATACGGTATTTTTTCATGTATGCCGATTCCTCGTATAACACTCTTATCCAGCTTGCTAATATCTCATTTGGGAGGAAAAACAAGAGAAAAACATACAAATTGCCTAATATCCATTAAGTATTGGTTGACAGTTTTATAAATCCGAACTCAACTAACTTCATAGCGTCCAACAACATATAGAATCCAATGGATGTAGGGTGACCAGAAAGTTTCCTCAATTTCTGAAAAATATTCAATTTCTAATAAATAAATCTGAAAAATATTCTTATCTAAATCTGATGGGATAACTAATTGGATTAAACTGGGCACCTGGTCAGGTTATGCTAATGTATCATTAAATTTTTTTGAAAATGTGTAAATTGCCTTCAATATAAGTGCTATGTAGAGAAAACCAGGACATCTGATCACCTTAATTTACGTTAAATATCAAAAACTCATACCATGCGCATCTTTTAAAAATATTGGGAAAGATTAATCAGCATGTGAAAAAATATGGTACATAAAATAGACGAATCAGTCTCATTGGCAAGGTGAAAATGCAAATATTTTCGCAATATAGACAAATTTCCCTGATTTTTCAGTATTTTGCAAAGTTCCCTGACATTTCCCTGATTTTTCCAGAGTGATAAACCATGATTCCCTGATTTCCAGATTCTGTAGACACCCTGTTATTTTTTAAATAACAAAGCATGATGGACTAATTATGTTTTTGTTTCTGCGGGTGGTTAACAAAATTCGCTTTTTTTCTTTCTGGGAATCAGGCGTGACTGATTGACGAAATTCGAGATTTTTTATCAACGACCCATTGACAGATTTCGCGGTAATTTTCCTCTGCCAAATGGTAGAAATTGCAGTATTTTCAAACGACCAATTTGTGATACCTGCAATAAATTGATGAAATTCCGGATTTTTTTCTGTGATAAATTTTAGAAATTCGGGATATTTTCCGCTTACGATCGACGAAATTCGCGATTTTTATCAGCGACCGATGGAATAATTTTTCGATTTTTTGTTGTGCGATCGATCTACCAAATTTTCACTTTTTTCATAAGCGATTGACAAAATTCACGATATTTTTTCGCGAGTGATTGGCGAATTTTGAGATATTTTCGATTAGACCTATTGTCAATATTTGCAATTTTTTCCAACGACCAATTGATGAAACTTGTGATTTTTTTCTGATGTATATATTGATGTTTTGCTATGTTTTCCCCGCGATAATTGACGAAAGTCGCGGTTTTATTACCGAGCACAATTGACGAAATTTGCGATTTTTTCTGCGACCAATGGAATTCTATTTCATGATACTTTTTGCCCCCGACAGACAAAAGTTGTAATGTTTTCCATGAAAATGTAATTTGTGTGAAATGTGTGTAATTTTTTTCACGAAATTTCTGAAATTTGACGAAATTCACAATTTTTTTTCACTAGCGATTTACGCGTTTCGCGATATTTTTCCCGACCAATTGACGAAATTTATAATTTTTTTCATCAATTGTCGAAATTCACTATTTTTTACCGCGACAGATTGACGGAATTCGCGATTTTTTAAACGCAATAAATTAACGAAACTCGTGCTTTTTCTGCTGCCGATAGGCGAAATTTGATATTTACCGCGTCCGATCGTCAAAATTCGCAGCCGATCAACGAAATTAGATTTTTGCGCCCTATAACAGAACTCACAATTCTTAACTGGATCTGTCAATATCTGCTTTTCCCGGGGGGAAATTGACGAAAATCGCGACTTTTTCTCGCGATAAACTGACGAAACGAGCGCTTTTTCTGTGCTAAATTTTTGAATTTTCCACTCCTGATCGGCAAATTTCAGAAGTTGCGATTTTTCGGGGCCCGATCAACAAAATTCGCAATTCTGAACTAACTGACGAAATTTGCCATTTTTTCCCTGGGCAAATTGATGAAATTAGACAATTTTTTTCTCGCGATAAGCTGACGAAACGATCGATTTTTCAACAGCCGTTCAACGAAATTTACTATTTTTCCACTCCTTATTGACACAATTCAAGATTTTTCAAAGCCCGATCAACGAAAGTTGCGATTTTTGTGCACCTGATCGACAAAATACGCAATTTTTCAGTGCCCTACGACAAAATTCGCGATTTTTACCGTGCTTGAACGACGAAATTCAAGATATTTTGGACGAGCGACAAACGAAATTTGCAACTTGGGAATTTCCTATATTGATATCTATGGTATCGGCCGGCCGATTAAAGAAATTCGCGACTTTTTCCAAGACAATTTGACGAAATTAACGATTTTTTCCTACGAGTTATGGACAATTTTTTTTTTAAGTTATAAATTGACTGAACTCGCGGGCCAGAAGTTAACACATCGCGGGCCACAGGTTGTGCATTCCTACTGTAAGGCATTGGTATTCACGCTGTAGAGTGAATCGGGACTCTTCAGTGTTAAGTACCTTATTCCATTCCCATTGCAATTCCCAATCCCAATAGCCATGTTCGTTGGATCGCATAGTATAAGGAGGTCAAAAGAATATTCACCGTTTGCCTACGTGCATAGATGTCATCTTGATATAACCACTTTCGAATTATTTGGCTTGATACTCTCCAAACTTTAACAAAAAAGAAACACTCTTTGCAGTTTAATAGCATTGTGTTTGATGCTTTGACGTTATGTCAATGTTAAACATCAATAATTAGTCATTGTGGCGTCCTTGTCCTGACTGATGTCTAAAACATCCTGTTTCTTGGAATCAAGTCAACATTCAAGAAATGTCATTCTTTGCCAGTCCAACAGATTCTATTACACTCCTTTGTGTCTGTCCGTCTTCCATTCTTCCGATTATTCAACAGGTTAGAATCCGGTAAGTCACATTATTGTGACATAAAAAGAAGTTGAATAAAATCTTACAGAGGTTTGCGAATGAGACAGTGACAATCAAAAGATTCTGTGAAATAACGATTTCAGAACTTATATCTGTTTTCTTGAATCTTACATTACGATGGCTAATTTTTACATGAAGTATTCTTCTTCTGATTTCTGCTACACCCTAAACTACTGCTAATTATGTTAATTTTCACCAGACTAATTTGGAAATTTTTTTAAAAACACATGCTTTTCTTCACAGTGCGTTCCGCCGCGTTTATTAATACAAATGTAGTAGTTTTTTAATTTACATTTGACTTCAAAATAGCTGTTTGTAATATATATAATGTGTACTCCTTTCAGAGACTGAAAAAATTAAAATCTATCACAAGAACGCAGTTAAATCTTTAAAAAAATCATTATAAATTATAAAATAAACCAAATAAAAGTTCTTTTCCAAAAAAATTATACTTAAATCCGTTAACTTTCAAATTTTAAAAATTTCGATGTAGATTAGTAAACATGCTGCATGAGAGAGTATACGATAATATTACCGATCTGAAATATATCTTGTAACTGTGTTCTGCCCATAAGTTTCCCAATTTCTTCGTTTTTCTAGTGTTTTTATAAAAAAAAAAAAAAAAAAAAAAAAAAAAAAATACGCAAAATATTTTAAATGATTATTACCTAATTCAGAAAAACAATAACATCCGCTATTGCCGCGCCGTCTGTTATCTAGTAAGTTTAATAAGCTATGTGAGAAATTTTTATGTTCTTTGTAAAGGATGATAGGTTTAAGTGATTGCTTGAACCCTTGCCTTATTTTTGACTATCAAGAGGAAAGAAAATAAATTTAAAAAATAAAATTACGTAATACGAACAAAAAGCATACTGGTTCAAAGATTTTGTCTGTACATCATTACATGTAGCAACTGTGACATCAGACTATTAGAAAAACATCAAATGAGAGTAAAATGATACACTGTAAAAAAAATTCCACAACGTTCCTGGGAAAAAATGGGCAGCTGAGTTGCCCATTATTTCCAAGAAACATTTCTTGAAAATGACTGGAACTTTACTGTATATGTTAAAAACTTTCTACAGAAATGCCAGTAAGTTTCCTGCGAAATACCAGGAATATTTCTGTTGACAGCAAAACATTACTGACATTTCACAGCATGCGGGATCCGCAGACGATTTTTACATTTCCAGTTGACAATTTTCGCTTTATTATCATTATTTGTTAGAATGAAAAAATATTTTGAAATTGACATCAAAATTATTATTTATAATTTACACGAAAAAATAAATTTTCAGTTAAAATTCAATAAAGTAAATATATATATATGATATATTGTTTCTGAACTTTGCTTAAAATATAAAAATATATAAATGTAAATAATAATTAGAAAAAAAATCTAGACATAAAATATTTTGGATTTTCGTTAGTAATTATGTTAGTTTACAAGTTAGATAAAATACATATAAATTTTCATGAAAAAAAAAACCTAAACGTAATTGTATATTTTTTCCGAAAATAAAAAAAAATTCAAATTTGCAGCAATTCAAAGTGTCAAATATATATCAAATTTAAATGAAATTGTAATAAAGTGTTAAAATATAAAATTAATTAAAAAAGGAAAAAAAAAAAGTCCAGAGGTAGCATCGAGCTCGGGCCGTACGGGTGGCGTGCGAGCTTTCTGCGTCCACACCACGAAAGACACGTTGAGAGCTGCAAACTAATGGGTATTTGAAACGTATGCTAAACCTCGGCATCTAATTTCTGAAAATCTAAGTCCCATTTGAAGAAATCCTTTCACAAGAATAATTAGAGATAAGAACTCTAAAACATACTTTAAAATTAATCAAAATCGGTTAGAATCATGTTTGATGGTCCCCTGGTTAATGGAGATCCAAATAATAGGTGTATTTTTTTTACACGGTCTGCTCCTTAAACATTTCTCAGACAAGTACGAGAGATAATCTCTTAGCGATGTCACGGAGGTATTGTATTTTCATCTGAATTGTCTTGACAATAGAGACGTAAAGGATTATGTCGTTTATTGATTTATTTGCATTCCATATTGATTTTTTTACATTCATTTAAGGAATTCTTTTTCGACACTCGCGCGCGAGCAACGGATTATAGCAAAAAAATAATAAATGGTGGCCGCAGAGTTTTGCTGTTTCCAACTTTTGTTCAGGAACGTTTCAGATAAGAAAACCAGAATTTCACAGGAAAGAGCTAAATTATTCTGAAAACCTGAGAAAAGGCGAAACATTCCTGGATTTTACATGGAACGTTACCATTTTTTTTTTACAGTGTAATTTTACTCCATGAAGAATCAACAGAATCATTTAAAAATTACATATTTATTCAAAGAAATGTAATTTTTGTAAAACCCCATTTAGTTTAAACATATTTTAAATCTTGTTAAAAGTTCGAATCATATTTAAATTTTATTTTAACATGTCCGATTGAAAGACTCTACTAACGAAATTTACTGTGGCATAATTTGAAACACCTTTTCTAGTTATACATTCACAATGAAATTATTAAAAACAAGGAGACTATTTTTTAAAGCTAAATATGTACCTTGCTTACATACAAAAAAAAAGTTGCCAGAATTTCACAACTCCTAGTCATTAAAGGGTGAAACAAATTTTACATCAGCTTTTCACGTCCGCAACTTTAGAATTTTTTCTTGTTTATATCTGACATCAGGCTGTCTGAATGACTAAAGCACATCTTTAGATAGGCATTCACAACAAAAATATTAAAATCAAGGAGACCATTTTTTCAAAACTAAACATGTACTTTGCTTACATACATCAAAAATGAAAAAAATACGTTACTAATAATTAAATCTTAGTCATTAAAGGGGGAAACTAATTTTACATGAACTTTTCATGTCTTCAACTTTAGAATTTTTTTTTTGCATTATACAGAAGGCCAATAACAATATTTATGTCATTCCTTAGAGAAAGTAATTTTTATGTAGTATTGAAAATAACGGCCTCCCTATTTATTTTTTTCTAAATTTGTTCAATTTTTTCTTGTTTAGCTTTGAAATTAGGCTGCCCGAATGAATAAAAGCACAACTTTAAATACACTATATACTTTTTATTATTATAAGAAACAAGATCAGTTCTCTCTTTTTATTCAATATACATTTAATAAATTTGGTCTGATTGATTAAAATATTCATTTTCTAATTTAATATATTTAATTTAACATTTATCGTTAAGCTCTGCATTTACATTGACAAGAATAAATTACCAGACAACACTGATAATTTATACTGCAAAAAGAACTTCATAAAAAAGAAATCTAATGTCATGTTCAAATTGTTCATAAGATGTTTCGAATGCAAAGCAGTATCTTCTTCTTCCGAGGTGAGCCTGTTTTCCATTTGTAACTTCTGTTGCTCTAATTTTAGATTTAAATATTGTTTTACAGAAAAACATTTCTGTTTAAATTACGTAACAATAGTAAAGAAAGTTTATATAAGCAATAAATTTGTGCATTTTCATACAAAGTTTGAAGATAAAAATTTATTTCTTCTTAAATTTAACCTCTGTTATAATCAAAGTCTGTTATAAGACGTATGTTACTTCTTTGGAAATTCTGTTACAAGGTCTTTGTAACAAAGGTTCGAACCTCTGTTACTTAGAACTTATTCTTTTTGCTTTCCGTACATACTGATGTGAATCAATTTTATTATTTATAAATAAAGAATTCCTTTATGTTCGTCAAGTAGAATGCAATATTTCTTATCTTTAAAAAATGTAGTAATATTAATAAAGTTTGTCTTCATTTTTTTCTCAGTAACAAAAATGACATATTGTTATGATAATTATTTTTTATTACTGTCTTCTTACGTTTCAAAGAAGTATTTTTAACTAAAGGATCCCATAGTTAAATTCACATATCAAATTGACACTTTTGCGGATGTGTTTGCATTATAAATTGAGCAAATGTTGTTCTGTAACAAATGTTGTATTTTTTTGCTCCAGATACAACCTTGGAAGGTTGTATTTTAGTTTTAAAATTGAATTTTTTGACATTAGTGAAAATTTAGGAGAGTTAGACATATGTTAAAACAATTTAGATGTTATTCAGTAAAATCTGCATCTTAAGAATACGGCGAAAAATATCTTGAAAAGCTCATGCAAAATTGGTATCATCCTGAAGTGACATGACGTTAAAAAAAGTGTCAAAATCATAACAAAGTCATCAAGTGATTGATAATGTGAAGTTTTTAGGATGCGCTGAAAATTTATATTTTTATTTATACATAGAAATCCGATTTACCTCAGTTTTTCCTTTTCTAATGAAAGAAATATATTATATGACCAGAAATCACTAGACACTTTCTATTTTTCACGTTTTGTCAAATATCTAAAACAGTACTTGACGGATTTTTCTGGAACATCCTGAATATTAAGAATATGTTTGACCTCATGTTTGTCAATAAAGATTCGATCACGAGGGCAATTAGGGGACCAACAAAAAGTGAAGTAAAAATAATATCTGGGATCATTCTTTAAAATAAAATGCACGGGATAAACTGCCTCTGCAACACATGAATATATGGATATTGTGCAATATTTGTGTTCATTTGTGTAAGAATATCCTATATTCATGGAAATATTAGGATTTCTTAAAACATTCAAGAAATCTTTGCATGTATTTTTTGTTTGTAGCATGCAGAGTGTACAACCAAATTTCACCCCAGTTTCAGAAAATTTGGCAAAATGTAGTTGAAGGAATATAGTATAATTGGAATTTAAATGAATTAAATATTTAATAAAATATAAGCAGTCGTATGAAATATTTTTTAACCGCGCATGTGCGAACTATGCCAAAGATTTTTTCATGATTTGGAAGTCAACATTATAGAGCAACTAATATAAAAAGACCGATCGAATTGTTTTTGAAAATTCATAAAGTAATCGGCGAAATAGTGAGCCATATTTTGGTTGACTTCGAAAATTAGTCAGATGATAAGGGATTTTCCTCATTTTAAAAATTTTTTATTAAATAACTTCCAACTAATAAGTTAGTATTGAATGAATGACAACGAATTGCTTTAGAATGGCTGCTTTGATTTTTATAATTCTTTTTTTGTTCGAATAAGCTCGTTCTGGTGGTTTTCAAAGAAAAAGAACCACCAATAAAAACGGAAAAAACCAATATAATTAAAAATTTGGTGGAAAATCTCTTTTCACCCAGCTACTTTCAGAGAGAAACTAAAAATCAATTCACTGTACCACCGATATCTTTGTCATTGTTCACGACATCCGACTTGTCCTTTTATATGAGTTGCTCTATAAAGTTGACTACCAAATCATGACAAACAACAACAACAACAAAAAATCTTTGGTATCTTTCGCACATGCGCACTTAAAAATTGTTTCATATAATTCCTCATATTTCATCAAATATTTAATAATTTATACTTTACTTATAGCACAACGTTTTTTCTGCTATGATTTGACAATTTTTCTGAAAGTGGCATTAAATTTTATTGAAAACCCTGTTTTATAGGAACTAAAAACATGGTGATTTTTTTTTTACATTTTTTATAGAAGACGTTATATTTCCAATAATATTCGTGCTTTTTTTGCAAAAATGAACACAAATGTCTTACAATATACAAATAGCCATGTGCTAAAGCTATAGATAATTTCGAGCATTTCATTTTAGAGGGCGCTCGAAAATATACTTTTTTTCCCCTTGAATCCCCTAATTACTCTCGTGATCAAACTTTCACTGGAAAATAGAAGGTCAAACATATTCTTTATATTCCTGCTGTTCCAAAAGTTTATAACAAGAATTTCTCCAGATATTCGACAAAATGTAAAAAATCAAAAGTGTCCACTGACTTTTGGTCATCATATATATGTATATAGATATATATAATGTAGAATATGCACCGATTCAAGGGATTCTTTTCCGTCACATATCGAGGTTTATTGTGTAAATCCACGTAAATATTAATAGAATTTGACTCGGGACCTCTTTCTTTGAAGTAAAACTTCGTTTATTTTGTAATTTGACGGTACACGGTATTCAAGAGTATGGCGGAGGCCGCAAGATACCATATTTTTCGTTGTCTCACATGGTGCTATCAAGAGCAGGCTCAAATCTCTTAAAAACTGAGCTCTTGGAGAGAGCATATAAGTTTTGTTAAGAATTTAGGATATTTTCCATCAAAGGGGCAAAGTATCAAAGTAGAAGTTTACTTAACTCTCATTGGTTTAATCTATTTTTAATGGCGGGTTTTCTGACGCGATACCAGTCTTGCCTCAACCCAGATTGTATCACTCACTGTAATTTCCATCTTTGACATTAATTGATATTTATGATTTAATAATAAATTTCGGCTCGAGAAAAGTTAATTAAGATTTATGACTTAAATGTAATCATCAAATACTTATTTTGAATTTATCTTCTAAACATATTTAATTTGATTTTTTGATCTGAATCTAATAACTGTCAAATTTGAGGAAAGGTAATTAGAATTTGCAGTGTAAATATAATCTGTTAAACTGAATTTATCACCTGAATCTAATAATTGTCACATTGGGAGAAGTTAGTTGGGATTTATGTCTTGAAGTAATCATTTAATATAAACATCTCGATCAACTTATATTTTATCAATTGATTTCGCAAACATTAATAATAGTTAAGATGTTTATGATTGGTAATTTATTATCCTTTCATACATATAGTTTTACCTTGTCCTTTGCACTACATATACACATATACATATTCCGAATCCTAGCATTGTTGTAAAATTTGATACTGCTAAAAATAGCTCCAATCTCGCTTTGATTAATGAAATCGGAAAAACGTGTAAATGGTTTTTATTTAAGCGAAATTCAAACATGATTTACTTGAAGAAAGTTTGAAAAATATATAAAAGAGAATATATGGAAATTATTTTGCATTAGAATGCAGAGCTAGGAATTATACGCTACTGCTTTTGCATGATGTACTTTAAATTGTATTCCCACAGGTGGGAGAAATGTTCTTCCACAAGGGCTAAATATCTATTACAACGGACTAATCAACCTTAATGAGCTTAGCTTGAATAATTAGCTCATGGATTCTTTTGCATATTTGACGGTGTCCGATTGAATATTATATGGAAATAAGCCCTACTTAGGATTTCCTTTAATGGATATTAAAACAACATTATTTTTACCGAAATATCGATACAATGATTCTGCAATAACATTTTCTTTATGCGAGATAAATTTGAAAGGACTTTTTAAATATTGATAACAATGAGGAATGAATTTTACAAACTAAGGAATTTAGATGCAATGAAAATGACTTTAGGTTGATTTTAAGTTATTTGAACAAAATGCGGCAATGAAGTAGTAAAATACTTACCCCTCGTGTATTATAATTTTAAATTAAAAGACTAATAAATAAACGTTTTTAGATTCCTACAAAAATATTTGGTAAACAACATGAGTAGTAAGCCGCGCGATTTGGGTGACGGAAGTGACGTCACGAGGGGGCGTGGCAGCTGTCAATCAAAAGGGGGGTGAAACCGGAAGTGGGGGGTGGTCACGTGATTGGCTCGTCTAGGAGTACGAGGGTAGAATGTTGAGTTGTTTTTTTGCTGGATATTTTGAGGGGTGGAGGAAAAGGGGGTCGCAGGATTTTTATCGTCTAGGAGTACGAGGGTAGAATGTTGAGTTGTTTTTTTGCTGGATATTTTGAGGGGGGAGGAAAAGGGGGTCGCAGGATTTTTATCGTCTAAGAGTACGAGGGTAGAATGTTGAGTTGTTTTTTTGCTGGATATTTTGAGGGGGAGGAAAAGGGGGTCGCAGGATTTTTATCGTTTAGGAGTACGAGGGTAAAGGTTGAGTTGTTTTTGCTGGATGTTTAAAGGGGGAGGAAGTGGGGGAAGTCACGTGATGATTCGTACTAGATAACAAGGGGTTCTAGGTTGAGTTGTTTTTTTTGCTGCATGTTGAGTGTTTTTTTTGCTTAGGTATGGAAAGACGTTGTGGCAACACGATGACGTCATCTATATTTTGGAACATGCATGGGTTTTGAATGTCATTAGCCTAAATGTGTATTCATTTTTACTGAATTTATTTTAATTAATTAACGAGTCTTAATCAATTTTTTATTTTAATTGCATTTTGAACGAGCACGTGGTAAGTAATTCAAGTTTTGTGATGGCAACGTGACGATTCTTCTGCTTTATGACGTCACACATCAACCTTCATGTTAGGACTTGAACGCTGACCCACGAGGTTATGATGTCATACGTGCATTCTTAAACACAAGAAACACCTTTGTTTTGTGAAGTTGAGTTGTTTTTTTCTTCTTCTAATTATTTGATTGGCCTACAGCATTAGTTATACTGAAGTGGCAACACTTGAAAAGCCTATTCGTGATCAGTTGTTTGGATATTTTTTTTGCTGTTGTTGCGTCCTGTTTTATTAACTGTCGAGCGCTGTAATTTTATTTAGTGAAAATCTTTCTTAGTTCTTTTTAGTATTTTACATTAGTTTAAAATGAAGCGTTCATACCAAGAAATTCCGAACATTTGTTCTTTAGAGCAACTAATGAGAAAAAAAGCTGCTTTGGACTTAGCAAATTTACCTAAATGTGATAATATGCCTTTGGATAATCCAAAGGATTTAATTAATCTTGGTGGTGAAAACTTCGTCACAGTCCAAGAATTTATTGGACACACACGTGTACATATCAGGAGGTATATTTCTGAAGAAGATTCTGGTTTCAACCCAACTAAAGATGGAGTGTCCATATCACCAAAAGTGTGATACTCTTTGCGTAGAGAAATACAAATATTGTGAATCATAGATCTTGTGATAAAGTGTTCGTTATAGACAGAGATTTGTGCATTTCAAAACAAATTAAAGATGGAGTACAAGTCTTTATATTTCAAAGACTGTTTCAGAGAAAAAACATGTGTTTGGATTTTGTGCCCGAACGTGTAGTGCTTAATAATACACAGATTGAAAAACTTATTCAGAAGATGCCTATAGTCACGGACGGTGTAAAAAATGGACTGATAACTTACACATTGTTCTACTGCATCGAAAAAGAGTTGAAAAATTCAAACGTTCAGCTAAAACTTGACAACAGTGTAGATGGATTTTTACAATTGTTACTGTCATTGAAGGAGTGTCTACGTGTTTCTATTTCTATTAAAATTTCAGAACTTATAAATTGTTTTGGCTGTCGCGAATCACATCTTGCAGACTTTATGCATGATTGTAAAGTTTTCAGTCGTGAGCAAAAATGGAAACAGTATTTTGAACTGGCCTTGTACTCCATCAATATGAATAGTTTGGCTAGAGACATTTTACAAAAAAACTTGAACATTGATTTTAATAGAATACTCTATGAACAAGTTTTTTTTGATTCTTTAATAGTAAGTGAATTGTTCACATCTATACAGAAATTGTATGTTGATGACGAGCTAGATGATAATCTTATAATCTGTTGAAAATAACTTCTGTTTTTGCTACTGTATTTTTTACCGAATAAAATATTGTATTTTTATTTTTACTTCATTGCATTTCTGTCTTGAATTTTTTTTCTAACTGTTGGATATGTACCTTTTCTTTTCAGCTACTTTTTATTTCAGCGAAACTTTAATTTATTTTTTCAGATTTACTACCCCAAACTTATGAAAATATTTGCTTTAATTTTACTGATCACAGAATTATTCTGATCATATGCATACTTTTCATTTCTTAAACATTAAAAAATCTCTTTTTCTTCCTTTAAAAAAAGTATATTTGCACTTGACTTGATTAAAAATAAAAGAAAAAAAAAGTCAAAATTTAATATTTTGTTACTCGTAGAAAATTTATAAGACCCCCAAAAAAATTTGACTAAACTATTTTTTCCAAACACGAAACTTTCTTTCCAAAACACTAAACTACTTTTTTCCAAACACAACTTTTTTTCCAAACACAACTTTTTTTCCAAACACTAAACTTTTTTTCCAAACACTAAACTTTTTTTTCCAAACAATAAACTTTTTTTTTCCAAACACTAAACTTTTTTTCCAAACAATAAACTTTTTTTCCCAAACAGTAAACTATTTTTTCAAACACGAAACTTTTTTTCAAACACGAATCTTTTTTTCCAAACACTAAACTTTTTTCCAAACACTAAACTTTTTCTCAAACACTAAACTATTTTTTTTCCAAAACACTAAACTTTTTTCCAAACACTAAACTATTTTTTTTTCCAAAACACTAAACTTTTTTCCAAACACAACTTTTTTTTCCAAACACAACTTTTTTTCCAAACACTAAACTTTTTTTTCCAAACACTAAACTTTTTTTCCAAACAATAAACTTTTTTTCCAAACACTAAACTTTTTTTCATAACACTAAACTTTTTTTTCCAAACTAAACTTTTTTTCATAACACTAAACTTTTTTTTTTGTAGAACAGCAAAAACTTTTTAACAAAAATTTTTTTTTATTAATTTTAATACGAAAAAATAATAATTTGTAATACCTATCTGAACTTATTATTATTTTTTTTGCAATATTACGAAAAAAAACAGACACACACATAAATATATTTTGAAATATAAACATTTTTATTTGTTTCATAAAATACATTATATTTGCAAAGCATTTTATTCTACATTTTCAACCATGGTATTGGTGATTTTGGTAAAGTTGCGTGCTTAGATAATCTTCGTTTTCTTTGATAGGGTTCAGGTCTTGCATAAATAGTTTTCTGTTCAGTCTTCAAATACTTGTTTTTTATAAATTCTTGAGGAAAGCTGATTTTATTTAAAAGTTCTTGAAACTGATCAAAAGCAATAGGTTTTTGACTTCTATCTCTCAGCAAAAAACCGATTAGTTGAATAACATTTGATCCATTAATTACAGTATCATCTATTTTCAATTCTTTGTTATCTGTACAGGAAATTTTATTTTGTTTAAAAAATTCCATAATTTTAACAGCAGTTTTATTTTGCTTTACAGGAATAGAACTTAGAATTTCATTTTTTATATCAGAAATTTCAAAGGGTTTCTGGGGAAATTGTTCTTCAGGTGGTTTGACCGCATTCATATCTGGGAATGATACAAACTTTTGCAAAATCTGTGTATACAGCTTCGCTTTTTCATCATCCTCTATTTTTCTATTCAAAATAGTCTGAATTTGTCTATCTAGATCACTTAAATGCTCTTCGGCAAACTCTTGATCTCTGTCAGCTGGAACAAGTCTGAATTTACGAGCGAACTCCATTGATCAACGTACTGAGCACTGATACTGCAGCAGGAATAAGTATAGACAAAAACCCTTCTCCTTTTTGAACAAGAAGTCGTCTTTTCTTAAACAGAGGTACTTTCTTATCTCCCAGGCGTCGCAATGTTCTTTTATAAGCTATTAATCTATTTTTCTGACGTTTAGAGACAGGTATATTACCCTTTAAAAGATTTAAGGCGCATTCACAGACACCTTTTATAATGCTATTAGGACACTTTTTAAGAAAGGCCGTTTTTTGTTTTGTCTTGCTTAACAATTTCAGATGTTCCACGGTCGACATCGTGAGTTCAAATGATGGTGGTTGAGCTTAATCTCTCTCTTATATGCTTACCGTAAGTAAAAGCTTTCGTTAAAGCATAGTGTTTAAAACAGGGTTTGTGACTTGGGCAGTTTACCTCTGAAATATTTAATAAATTAATCTTGGAGCAGTTAAAATTATTCAGATTCAAGATTTTTCGTCCAGACAACTGTTCTAAAAACTTTGCTTTTTCTAGTCCTTTGATGTAAATATTCTTATAAGATAAAAACAATGATGAAAGTATAGGTTCTAATGCTGAATAAGGTAAATCATCACTATTCCATGGCAAACCGTGACGGTAATGAGTCAACCATGCGAATGTCTTTCTTTTTAGGAGAGGTAATTGCTCCCAAGAATACGGGGAGAGAAAATTCCACCGGCAATGGTATCCAGAATCAACCGCATAAAAAGCGATTTCTTTGATAACATAATCGTGCGTGCTTAACTGAAAACCTTCAAATTCAATGACAGCAGAGGCCATGTTCACCAGATGGCGTTCCCTGGACAAATGGTTTATCGAAGTTCATACACATAATGTTTATCACCAGGAAAAATTTTAGTGCGCATGCGCAAACTTTCAAAAGAATCAGGTCTTAAAACAATGAATAAGTAGCTGAAAGGTAACGCAGTAGCATCATTAAAAATTTCTTGAAAAGCCTTAGATTTACCAGGAAACATTTGTCTGGATAAATGCATTATTTGGCTTTTATCGTGAGGATTCTTATATAGTACCATGTAATGAGAGTTTAAATTAATATTTCTCATTTCTTTGCTGTGATGAAACAAATTTTGAGTTATAAAGATAATTGAAAGATTTCGGTGATGACTGCCTTTCGTGAAAAGTTTGCTCAATCGTACATCAGAAGCTAATTCTGACATCAAATCATCAATGATAATTAAAGCGTTTTTTAGAGAATTAAGATTAGAGGGTAAACCTTCTTCAAATTGTACACCTTTCATGGAATTGAAAAGGGGTTGATAGCTTCCATAACAGTATATTATACTTGTGGGCATAGGATGAAAATATTTGTAATCAATTAATTTTTTAACAAAAAAGCTTTTACCCGAGCCTGTAGGCCCGCTGATAAGGACAGTAGAAGGATGTACTAACTTGAGTAAGTCCATGTTTTAAATGACAAGAATGAATGAAAGTTTAAAATTTTATAGTATCTTGACTATTTCGGCGAAATTATTATGTAAATATCACAATAACTTGTATGATCTTGTTAAGGAAAAAATTTTATGCATGCACTTTTTCTAAAAACAAATGAATTTTTTTTCTTTTTATGTAATTCACTATACATCATGAATTAAAATAAATATATAAATAAATAAACACACATAAAATAAGAGAAATATATATTTTTTTATTTTTTAAAAATCATGTTTACACCATATCTTTTTTTGACAAATTGATACATTCGAAAATCATTCTTTTTTCTGGATAATACATTGGAAATAGAATTCATGCAAAGTCCTTGACATCGTTTTACATGAAAGAAAATACAATATTGTCCACAGACATTGGACGTTAAACTTTGAAGCATTGCTTTGTTCCAACGAATTCGGTGATACTTCTTCACAAATCTTGTTATGTCTTCACCATAGGTTTCGGGAGGAAGTCCGTAAGAATCAAAAAAGTCCAGAGTTTTCTTATCTTGAACGTAAATTGCTAGCCAATGGGATCCTTTTTCGTCATGTTTATCGGTATTGATCACTAATGCACAGGGAAAGTTTCGAATATCAGGTATTTTGTCGGAAGGGAAAACGCCTGCAAAATATCTCGCCGAAACAGGATCTCGAGATAAAATTCTATGAATTTGCGATGAATTCATTAGTTTCCAAAATCATACAGAATATTACGAGATTTGTTGATTTCGATTAAATTTTCAAATTCAGCATACACTAGCAAAGAGACTGTTTGCGCCAAAGTTGTTCCGAACTTAATTTCTAATCTTAAATTGCTATGACGAATGAGATTAAGATATGAACCATCGCATAAATCATGTGACAGATCAAAACAAAATAATGAATACCCCTGTGAAAATTCTGATCTTGAAAGGTACAAGCCTTTGTTTTCAGCATTCGAAAATAAATTCTCATAAGCTCGAATAAATAAATTGTTTTCAAAGTCAGGTTGCAGTGGATTGTGAGGAACGGGCTGTCCATCCACATAGACGCCAATGAAATTAATATTGTAATGTTTGAACTCAAAAGGGGACTTTTTATAGTCGCCGTTAAATGAATCATTATCCACACAGGCGATTACGATGCGATTGGGAATCTGACCTGTAAAAATATTATCTTGAACAAAACTCATATTGCCTGCAGGAATGGAATATGTTTTACAAAGCACTCTGGTAATAGGGTATCTGGCTGCTGTTTTTTCTAAGCTTTTAGCATGCCCTAAAACAACGCCAGGACTTATTCGTACTTTCCGAACAAATAAGGAGGCATGTTCCAGGAAAACTTTAAACTCCCCTTCACCCGCCAATAAACAAAACTCTGGTTTACTACGAATGAGTTTAATTTTCACATCAACCATGTTTAGGAGGAGTCTTTCTTGGTGAAACATATCCAAGTGCAATCGACAAATCATATCCACTGAAGCACTGAGTTTAGTCATTTCTGCACGTTTACTAAATCCTTCATTGGGGTTTGCATCTGCAGGATCTACAACATTCATACGACCAGCAGTATCTTTAAAAATAATTCTGTGGAAAGTTGAGAATTTTTTACGTCATATCCGTGATTCAGTAATTTCTCTATCATGGCTCTGTATGGATAAGTATTATTACTTGAAGAAACGAGTCTATCGTTCAGAATATTATCAACTTGGGAAAACATGGAATGCAGAAAAAGATTGACGGGCCCAACTTTACATTTATCCGGAATGGTTTTGCCGTCCTTTTTTAAAATCTTTACTTTGACATATAACTGAGTTTGGGACAAATCAAGATAGTCTTCTCCACTTCCAGAAACATTAAATTCTACAGGACCTCCATCAGAAACATTGGAAAGCGGATGAAATTCAATCCATTGGCCTCTTTCAATAACTGTTTGAGTGGGAGGGAGATGAAATAATTCTAATTCTGATTTAGCACATTCGGGAGAGTCCTTTAAAAGAAAAGCCATAGTATAATGCACAGATTAACAGTCAAAAATGTCACGTCTTTGCACCTTCCGTGCTTTCGATGAAATGAAGTGTTTCGCAGGTTTCCGCTTCCTTTTAAGCTTTCCATGGCCAATCATTTCATCTGCTTTTTCAACTGCTTTTCTAGCTAATTTTTTTCCGACTTCTTTGATCGTGATTTAAGAGAAGATTTAAAATTTTCACCTGATAATACATCATTCGCAACCATAGTGCCTGTTCGTAATGCTTCTTTTCCAATTGTTTTGGCGCCACTTATCAAAAATGGCATCGCACTGCTAAACAATTTAGCAAAAAATCCGCCTATACCGTATCCTCTCTGCAAAACTGTTCCTCGATAATAAGGCAAACCTCTTCCTGTTTGCCCCGCATAATAATCTTCGAACTTTTGTGTACAACATGTATAAGGCACCAGCATTTTGTTGTTCTTTCTTTATCGCAATCAAAAACGAAAATGAGATTAATTTAAAACGAAAGGCTCTTTTATATGATTTGCCGTAAACGAAAATGCAAAGTTAAAAAAACTTTACCTCTTTCAAAAGGCACTAAATCTCCAGAATGAAGTCTGATATCAATTTGTACCGTTTGGAAATGTTGACGAATAATTGGTACGTACAAGGGTCTCGGATAATGAGCATTAATAATTTCGCCATCGCTTCCTTCGACAGACACAATTTTTAGAAGAGGGGCTTGAACGTCGCCGACGATTTGAGGCTCCGCGAGATCACAATACACATACATAACGGGAAACGATGACTTTGGGTCAGTCACAAAAGGACTTTGATGCAATCCTGTAAATTCCCCGGGTTCAAACCCTAAAAGTTCTGCTAGACCTTCATAAAGAACTGCTTTCGATTTTTTATCTGTCTTGATTATAACTCTTTTCGTAACTGGCTGATAATGAAATTCTATCTTATTTTTATGGGATGGTATCGTCATACTTTTAATGAAGTCTGGTAGGGTTTCGTAACATCCAGGAGGAACTCTCCTACCTTCAAACTTTCCATCCCCTAAGTCAAAACCAAACAAATTATTATCATTTCTAACGTTATACCATGTATGAAGATAAATGAAATCGACCAAAGCCATTTCCCATTCACCATTTAAATTTATGGGGGTGGGCAGTTGAGTTGTAAATTGCGATATTTTATTATTTGGGAAAAAGCTCGTAGAGCTGTCGCTGATGAGTGTGATGTAGAACGACATCTTTCGATGAAATGAATGGTAAGTATGATGTCTACTCTATTTATATCATTCGAATATCTTTAACCCATGCGTTGAATTTTTCCGGATAGCCTTGAAATTTCACAAAATATTGAACATTTCCATTACGTTTTCTTTTCTTCAAAACCTTCTCCACAGGATAAAATCCTGAATCCGAAATCTTTTGCAGTTCTTGCTTGTAAAATGTTCCATTTATGATTTCTCCTGCTAAATCTTTTAATTTATAGACAATAGGCACTCGATGTATGACTTTATGAATAGTAAAAATTTCTCTTGTCCAATTTTGCTCGTATCCTTTCTCAAAACGTAGTTTCTCTTTACTTATACGAACGGTATCGCCAACATTCAAGTCATATTTCATTGGGGAGATTTTGTCGTTTGCATACAATGTTTCCCAAACCTGACTTTGATTGTCAAAGTTTACTGATGATGGCTCCATTTTAATACTACGATGCCATGTGTGATTATAACTGTGTACTAATTTATCGATTACATCTATATATCTCTTTGTATTTTTTTCAGTAAAATATTTCCACATTTTCGTTTTAATTGTACGATTAAAGCGTTCTACTACAGAAGCTTTTGTGGAGTTATTAGTCGTGAAAAAATGAACTTTCTGCTTTTTTAAGAAATCTTGCACAAGTTTATTCGTGTACTCCTTCCCATCGTCGCACTGTAGAGTTTGCCGCTTACGTTCCGAAAATATTTTTTCGAAAGCCCGTTTAATATCTGGGGCTTTCTTATCTTTTAGAGGTATGACCCATGCATATTTCGACAAAATATCAATGCATGTCAGTAAATATTTATATCCGTCATTCAAAGAAGATATAGATTGCATGTCTACCAAGTCAGATTGAAACTGCTCGTTTATGCCTCCTACTATAACACGGTTTCTCGGGAATTTGTGTCGCAAAGGCTTGTGCAAAGTGTACGAATCTTTCGTTTGCAGCCAATTCTTGATGTCTTTGGCTTTTACGCGACCTTTTAAGACACGTTGTAAAGCACTGATACCACCGAAACTCGCTGGTAGCCCCGGATCCCGATACATCTGATTCAAAGCTTCCATTACAACAATGATTATTATCTAAACGAAAGTTAACATTCATTTGTATTTTTTCAGCTACAAATACGAAATGATGTTTATCTCATCAATGTTTTACTTAAAATGAAAAGCATTATGATAAAACCTTTTATATATACCTAAATTTTTAAAAAGTATAAATATATAAATAACAATTAAATTCAGATAATTTAAAAGTATTAATATAATAAAGTTAAACAAAAAAAATATAAATATACTAATCAGATATTATCAGAGAGAATTATTTTCGATGTCTAAATACATAAGATTTTTTGGTACTGCCATCTATCGTTTAAAAATTATTTTAGTATTTTTTATTTTACCAAAAGTCAAGCTTGGGTTTGAACCCAGTAACATGTTGTCAAGACACAATTATTTGTCTATTATTCTAACAATTGTGCCCTGACATCGCGTTTGTTTCAAGAATATTTACAGAAGAGAATGGGCTCTATTCAGTGTGACGTCATGCGAGAAAACATTCAGTTTTAAAAAATATTATATACACTATTAAAAATATTTTATAAGGGCTAGAGATAATACAGTTTTTTCACAATGAAACTGTTTATTAAACATTCAAAATACAAATCAAATAAGCATGCTATATTGCATTGTATACAATTCTAATTTCAAAATGTTTCGTAATGTCCAATTAAACACTTGTTCAGAGAAATCTTCAAACGAGTTAAACATTTTTATAAAGGCATTCTCAACATGTACAGGTATGTTTTGATCTGTTAATTCCAGTACAGTTTTTGAACGAAAAAAGGGGGTGGCAGTTTCTATGTCACTGTCCTGTGTTTTACGACATACATCCACTTGAACGGCTGCATACCATTTTATCGACTTTTTCACTTGCACTTGATAGTTTAATTCATTTATAGTATCCGACCGAACACTGTTAAAGAATGAAAGAAAGTCTTTGTTATTCACTCCATTCGAGTCAATAATAGATTTAGTAAAAATATTTTGTTCATTTTGTCTTTTAAAATGTTTTACTTTTTCAAATAATGAACTTTTTGAAAAGGGTGATTTAACAGGTTTAGGTAGAACTTTGTGGAAAGCATCACAGTGCTGCAATAAATCCAATTGATGATCAAACATTTCGCTACACTTTGTACATGAATGCTGTTTTCGAATCTTATGAGTCTTCTTATGTTGCATTAAACCGCACTTTCTTGTAAACAGTTCATTGCAATCGATACAATAAGGATGAATCATATCTTTAGGCAAAGAGTCTACAACACGAACATTCTGGACTAAAATCCTTCTAACACCATTATTTTTCTTTTTAATTGTTAATTCCTTAGCCGCTTTCTTTCGCATTATGGATTCCGATTTACAGCTATTAGAGCTAAGTCTTTTCATTTTAAAACTTTGTTAAAAAATCTGCACAAATATTTCAATAAAACTAACAAAGATAGCAAACGATGCTACAATCAACAGAGCAATCTAAGCAACTGGCGAATACTAGTGATGCCAACAGTAGAAATTTTTTTTCTAAAAATGGTTGCAGTCAATCAATATCTAGCCAACTTCACATCTGGTTACAGTTAAACATCATCTAAATCCGAAAAAATAGCTCAACTTTACAAAAGGTCCTCGTACAAATAATTAGAAGCACAAAACAACTCAACTTAACATTTGGTTACAGTTAAAGCTATTTCTCATGTAATATCATGAATGCGTAATGTCATGCACCACGTGGGTCAGCGTTCAAGTCCTAACATGAAGGTTGATGTGTGAAGTCATAAAGCAGAAGAATCGTCACGTTGCCACCACAAAACTTGAATTACTTACCACGTGCTCGTTCAAAATACAATTAAAATAAACAAATTGATTAAGACTCGTTAATTAATTAAAATAAATTCAGTAAAAATGAATACACATTTAGGCTAATGACATTCAAAACCCATGCATGTTCCAAAATATAGATGACGTCATCGTGTTGCCACAACGTCTTTCCATACCCAAGCAAAAAAACACTCAACATGCAGCAAAAAAAACAACTCAACCTAGAACCCCTTGTTATCTAGTACGAATCATCACGTGACTTCCCCCACTTCCTCCCCCTTTAAACATCCAGCAAAAACAACTCAACCTTTACCCTCGTACACCTAAACGATAAAAATCCTGCGACCCCCTTTTCCTCCCCCTCAAAATATCCAGCAAAAAAACAACTCAACATTCTACCCTCGTACTCCTAGACGATAAAAATCCTGCGACCCCCTTTTCCTCCCCCCTCAAATTATCCAGCAAAAAAACAACTCAACATTCTACCCTCGTACTCCTAGACGATAAAAATCCTGCGACCCCCTTTTCCTCCCCCCTCAAAATATCCAGCAAAAAAAACAACTCAACATTCTACCCTCGTACTCCTAGACGAGCCAATCACGTGACCACCCCCACTTCCGGTTTCACCCCCCTTTTGATTGACAGCTGCCACGCCCCTCGTGACGTCACTTCCGTCACCCAAATCGCGCGGCTTACTACTAACATGTCACTTGCATAACCACAGTAATCGCTTTAAAGAAAATACTCAATGGGAATAAAATAATGTGTTCTGCAATGTTGAGTGATCTTTAAATTTCGATTTTGAAGCTGATCAAATGATTTCTACATATTTCATTAACTGCTAAGGAAATGTATAAATTAATTTTTAAAACTATAATGCAAAGAAATAGTTATCTGAATATCTTCTTGTGTTTTTTACAATAAAATTGAAAACCATACATGTATGTGAGGTTTTTATTATTTTCAATTATTGTTTAAAATAAGAAAAAATTCTTGTTTGAATGTAATTTTTTTCTCCAGAAAACAAATAAGCTTTGCGCAAACATTCTTGAAAACAAAATCCATTAATTTGTTATTAAATTACTTTTTAAATATTATTACGGTTTGGAAATGGGTGCATTTCTATTTTATCGTGAAAAATATTTATATTATCTCGTCCACTTTCATCAGTTACATCTGAATAAGTTGTAAATACAGTAAAACCCCGATTATCCGAAAAGCATGGGATCAAAGCATTTTCGGTTAACCGGGGCTCTATAGGAATTTTCTGATAACCGGCGTTAAATAGGAATTTTCGAATAACCGGGAGGCTTATGGTGAAAACTTGTTTGATGAAAAGCTGTGATCGTAATTTATAACATCGTTGTAATAAAAAGGTTGTGGTACCGTAGTCAAAGCACCCTGAATGACAAATCAAAATTATAAGTCGCTCCAACAGCAAGGCGATACCTTATTGATTGGAGCGAATCGAAGGTCAGCGCCGAAATCGGTGGTCAGCGTCGACAGTGACGAAGCAGGAGTTCGCTTTTTAAACATGCAAAGAGAGAATATTCTGCGCCGAGGAGAGAGATGCGGGCGCAACACAGAGCGGTGGAAAGCAAATACAAACGGTAAATTTTATAAGTAATGAATGAAAAGGTACGTGCGCCGGTAAAAAAATTGCACATTGCAGACTGAAATGAATTAATACCGATCCTAGAGGCTATAAAAAATAAATAAATAAAACTCTAAACACTGTGAGAATTTATCTGACAAGGCTTTCTTTATTATTCCTACTAGATGGCCCTACTTACCTTACCTTTCTCACTCCCCCATAGTCAGATAACCAGGGATGTAGTGGAGGGTATACGGTGGTATACACCATATACCTTCTGGATTTTTTAAGGAACACCATATACCCCCTGTTTCTCAAAAGAGCTATGTTATATACACTGTAGAGTATACCCTCTGCCTTGAGCGTATACCCTCTGCTTAGAGCGTAATGCCCTCTGCTTTTTTTACGGCTTCACCACTACAGATAACGCGTTCATGCCTGCAGATGCAGCAAGAGTCCTTATTCTGCGCGATTTCTCTTTCTTTTTTTTTTACACGTTTTTTTATTTGCTCCAAACTTGATTTACAATGAATGAAAGTACTTTAATACGCAAACGGGTTGTTATAAGCTTGATGGACAAACTCAATGCTTTAAAAAGAATTGACAATGGAGAGTCACTGAAAAATATTTGTTCTGACTAAGCTGTAGGAAGGTCAACACTTTCGGACTGAATTAGAAGCCGTGACAAAATTGAACAATGGTGTACGAAGATCACAATAAATGCATGCTTAACTAGCAGAAGCACGATGAAGTAGTGTGAAAATTTGAAATTGGACGAAGCTCTTTTTTTATGGTTTACTCAAGTCGACGAAAAAGGGTCGCAATTATGTGGGCCTAATCTTGAAGAAAAAACAAAATATTTAAACAAGGAAATGTGCGAAGATCCTCATTTTTCAGCTACTTTGGGATGGTTAGATCGATGGAAGAGACGGCCTGGCATTCCTGAGATCGGTATTTGCGGTGAAAAACTTCCAGCATATTCTTCACAAGTAAAGTATTTCCAGATGAAGTTTTCTGAAATTATTGCAAAAGAAAACTTAAGGCCTGAAAAAATCTACAATTGCGATGAAACAGGATTGAAATATAAAATGTTGCCAAGACGCACGTTGGATTCTGGTTCAGAGAAAACATCTCCGGGTTTTAAGACTGATAAGCAAAGAGTAACACTTTTGGTTTGCAGTAATGCATCAGGGTCTCATAAACGGCCCCCTTGTGTTAGTTGGACAATCGGCCAAGTCCAGAGCGTTCAAGAATCTCAACATGAGATCTTTTGCAGTAAAATACCGGTCACAGAAAAAATCGTGGATGACGTGTGGTACTTTTCGTGAATGGCTTCTCAACGAATTTATTCCAAGGTAAAAGAAAAATTTGAAAAAAAAAATGAAACTTCCGCAGAAGGCTGTTCTTTTGTTGGATAATATACCCTCTCACCCATCAGAAAGTGAGCTTGTAAAGAATGTTATTAGAGTTATTTTCTTGCCTCCGAATGTGGCTTCGCTGATTCAACCAATAGATCAATGAGTTATTGAGAACATTAAGAGACATTACAGAAAAAGGCTGATGCGATTTTTGATTAAAGGACAGGCTGATGGAGCACAAGTTGTTCAACATTTGGACATGTTCAAGCAGCTTCCCGGAAAAATATCAGAAGTTGAAATTGACTCCTGGCTTGGTCCAACCACTGATGAGCAAGATTTGACAGATGCGGAAATAGCTGCTGCGATGAATCGAGGAGATGCTGATACGGTGAGGAGATGCGGTGAATCGAGAGTATACTGAAGAAGAAGAGCCTGAAGAGATTAATAATTCCTGGATTACAGACAGTTAGGTTACTAAGATCTTAGATGCGGCATTTCGATACATTGAAGTACAAAAAGATGCAACAGTATCAGATGTGGTGTTATTTAAAAGGTGGCGTGATAAAGCAGCACTGAAACGATGCAAAGTTGAAAAACAAATGAAAATCACAACATATTTTGTAAAAAAAATGAAGTGTCGTAAGTATCTATGTAATAAAGTGCCCGAAATTACACAATGGACCAAATAAGTAAGTTGATTTTGTTTATTTATTTCATAAAGAACATGCTTTTTTAATACTATTTCTACCAGTGTCCAATAACACCTTTCAAAGTTTTAATTTTTACTTATTTTACTTCTAATTTTTAAAGCTAATAAGTATTAAAACAACTCTTCAATGTATCAAAAATGATTCGGAATTGTTTTGATCTAAAACTTACAAATAAAATAGTAATCATAAATCAAAATATGTTGAAAGGTGTTATTTGACATCGGTAAAAACAGTGTTGACAATAAAATTTGTCATATATAAAAATGACTTTAAGGAAATTTAAGGTCTTTCGATTAAGCCGATTTTCGGATAACCGGGGTTCTACTGTAGTGCTTCTTTGAAAGAAATTTAAACATGATTTACTTGAAGAAAGTTTAAAAAGTATAAAAGAGCATCTATTGAAATTATTTTGTGTTACAATGCTAAACAAGTGAATTAAACACAACTGTCAGTGTATAATTTATTTTTAAGTGTATTACCACAGGTGGATGAAAGTTTCTTCCAGGAGGACTTAATATTCATTCCAATATGCTAAACAATGTTAAATAGCTTTGAGATTGAATAATTATCTTACAAATTCCTTTGAATATTAGAAGGTTCGTGATTGACTCTTATTTCAAAATAAGCTTTGCTTAAAATTCTCTTTAACGGATACTAAAATATCATGATCACAACGGACATTTCTATACACTAATATTGCAGTGAAATTTTCTTTACGTATAGTAAATTTGAAAGCATTTACAAAACTTTGATATTAATCAGGAATGCATTTCACAAGGATACATAACAGGAATATAAATACACCAGAAAAAATGTTAGGTTGATTTTAAGTAATTTAATACCCGTAAGATGTGGTAATGAATTAACGAGATACTTACTCTCTGTATATTATAATTTTAAATTATAAAAAATAAATTATAACGAAATTTAAATAAAAAAGCTGTTAAATAAATGTTCTAAAATGCCATTTTTTTCTGAAACAAAATGTTGATTGCATAATCATAGTAATAGGTTCAAAGAAAATACTATTTGCAATAATTTGTAAATAATGTTTGTTTACGGGAAGCCCAAACTTCGTTTAGTTAAACGTAGGGGTGCACAACCTTTTTAAGAGAAGGGCCACTTACACAAACGCCTGGGTTGTCGAGGGCCACAACAGTAACACAGAGATAATTCTATTTTTTTTTGAGGGGGGGGGGGGGTAGCGAGGTCTCTGTGAACTATAATCAGATAAAAAAACGTGGTTTCAGAAGGAGGGGACGCAGTTTTAACCCCCTAGGTTGCCCTAGCCAGTAAACATACCCAATTCACTTGCCAATGATATATCAACAGTTTGCGTTTGTATACATAACAGAGATATAGTAAGGATTATTTTAAAGGAGTCAAAATGTTCCTGACTTTATCCAGAGGAGTAAATTTTGCTTTATTAAAAGTGCTAAAAAGCAAACATAGGCATGAAAGTGGTTAGTGCCTAAAATTTTTTTTAACTTTATGACCGAAAGGGGGAGGATAAATGGAAACTTGTTGAAGAAAAAAATTAACACACAATTAAAAAAAAAAAAACAGAGCGTTAATGATAATTATAAAAATTTTTTATTGAAGAATGACTTCATAAAAAAATGGAAGCTTATTCAGGGTGCCTACAGAAATTCTAAAAAAATGTTCCCCGATTTTTTCATGATTTCCCTGACTATTTTTATCAGGCTTCCCTGATTTCCATTATTAACAATACACATACGGTATTTTTTCATGTATGCCGATTCCTCGTATAACACTCTTATCCAGCTTGCTAATATCTCATTTGGGAGGAAAAACAAGAGAAAAACATACAAATTGCCTAATATCCATTAAGTATTGGTTGACAGTTTTATAAATCCGAACTCAACTAACTTCATAGCGTCCAACAACATATAGAAGCCAATGGATATAGGGTGACCAGAAAGTTTCCTCATTTTCTGAAAAATATTCAATTCTAAGACTTATCTAAATCTGATGGGATAACTAATTGGATTAAACTGGGCACCTGGTCAGGTTATGCTAATGTATCATTAAATTTTTTTAAAAATGTGTAAATTGCCTTCAATATAAGTGCTATGTAGAGAAAACCAGGATATCTGATCACCTTAATTTACGTTAAATATCAAAAACTCATACCATGCGCATCTTTTAAAAAAATTGGGAAAGATTAATCAGCATGTGAAAAAATATGGTACATGAAATAGACGAATCAGTCTCATTGGCAAGGTGAAAATGCAAATATTTTCGCAATATAGACAAATTTCTCTGATTTTCCAGTATTTTGCAAAGTTCCCTGACATTTCCCTGATTTTTCCAGAGTGATAAACCACGATTCCCTGATTTTCAGATTCTGTAGACAGCCTGTTATTTTTGAAATAACAAAGCATGATGGGCTAATTATGTTTTTTTTTTCTGCGGGTGGTTAACAAATTTCGCTTTTTTCTTTCTGGGAATCAGGCGTGACTGATTGACGAAATTCGAGATTTTTATCAACGACCCATTGACAGATTTCGCGGTAATTTTCCTTTGCCAAATGGTAGAAATTGCAGTGATTTCAAACGACCAATTTGTGATACCTGCAATAAATTGATGAAATTCGCGATTTTTTTCTGCGATAAATTTTAGAAATTCGGGATTTTTTTCCGCTTACAATCGACGAAATTCGCGATTTTTATCAGCGACCGATGGAATAATTTTGCGATTTTTTGTTGTGCGATCGATCTACCAAATTTTCACTTTTTTCATAAGCGATTGACAAAATTCACGATATTTTTTCACGAGTGATTGGCGAATTTTGAGATATTTTCGATTAGACCGATTGTCAATATTTGCAATTTTTTCCAACGACCAATTGATGAAACTTGTGATTTTTTTCTGATGTATATATTGATGTTTTGCGATTTTTTCCCCGCGATAATTGACGAAAGTCGCGGTTTTACTAACGCGCACAATTGACGAAATTTGCGATTTTTTCTGCGACCAATGGAATTCTATTTCATGATACTTTTTGCCCCCGACAGACAAAAGTTGTAATGTTTTCCATGAACATGTAATTTGTGTGAAATGTGTGTAATTTTTTCACGAAATTCCTGAAATTTGACGAAATTCACAATTTTTTTTTCACTAGCGATTTACGCGTTTCGCGATATTTTTCCCGACCAATTGACGAAATTTATAATTTTTTTCATCAATTGTCGAAATTCACTATTTTTTACCGCGACAGATTGACGGAATTCGCGATTTTTTAAACGCAATAAATTAACGTAACTCGTGATTTTTCTGCTGCCGATAGGCGAAATTTGATATTTACCGCGTCCGCTCGTCAAAATTCGCAGCCGATCAACGAAATTAGATTTTTTGCGCCCTATAACGGAATTCACCATTCTTAACTGGATCTGTCAAAATCTGCTTTTCCCGGGGGAAATTGACGAAAATCGCGACTTTTTCTCGCGATAAACTGACGAAACTCGCGCTTTTTCTGTGCTAAATTTTTGAATTTTCCACTCCTGATCGGCAAATTTCACAATTTGCGATTTTTCGGGGCCCGATCAACGAAATTCGCAATTCTGAACTAACTGACGAAATTTGCCATTTTTTCCCTGGGCAAATTGATGAAATTAGAAAATTTTTTCTCGCGATAAGCTGACGAAACGATCGATTTTTCTACAGCCGTTCAACGAAATTTACTATTTTTACACTCCTTATTGACACAATTCACGATTTTTCAAAGCCCGATCAACGAAAGTCGCGATTTTTGTTCACCTGATCGACAAAATACGCAATTTTGTCAGTACCCTACGACAAAATTCGCGATTTTTCCCGTGCTTGAACGACGAAATTCAAGATATTTTGGACGAACGACAAACGAAATTTGGAACTTGGGAATTTCCTATATTGATATCTATGGTATCGGCCGGCCGATTAAAGAAATTCGCGACTTTTTCCAAGACAATTTGACGAAATTAACGATTTTTTCCTACGAGTTATGGACAAATTTTTTTTTTTAAGTTATAAATTGACTGAACTCGCGGGCCAGAAGTTAACACATCGCGGGCAACTTTTGGCCCGCGGGCCACAAGTTGTGCATCCCTAAGTTAAAGAAAGTTTTAAAAACGTTGCTCGGTGGCGTGGTCAGGAAGCGGAGGCTGCTGTCACCCCGAGGACCCGGGTTCGTGTCCCTGGATAAGGCATGGATGTAATTGTGAATGTCCCATTGTAGTTATATAATATATGTAATGGAAAATAAAAAAATGTTGTGACTTGTTGTTTCTATGTATAATAAGGATCATTCGAGGCGACAGCCATTGTAGCTATAGGCCCCAAAGCATTCTCCACTTCGGTGGACTTCAAATGTCAAATGTCAAGTTTTAAAAACATATAAAATTGAATGTATTGAACTATTTTGCATTACATTTATGAACTAGGGAATTAAAAACAATTTGTTGTGTATAATTTACATTTAAGGTATTCACACATGTGGAAGAAACTTCCTTACAGAAGCCTTAATATCTATTCCAATATACTACTCAACGTTAACAAACTTTGCTTTAATATTTTTATGGATTCCTTTCCATATCAGAGGATCTCTGATTAAATCTTATTAGAAAATAATTTCCTAGAATTTCCTTCAATGGATGCTAAAACAACATGATCGCAGCCGACGTTTCTGCATACTGCTTCAGTGAAATTTTATTTACGTGAGATAAAACTGAAAGAATCTTCAAATTATTGGTATAAATCAGAAAGGCTAAGGATTTACTAAAGGAAATAAAATGCAGTAGATATAATGTTAGGTTGCCTTTAAACTATTTAAATAAAATATGGCTATGTATTATTGAAATACTTACTCTCTGTATATTTCTAAATCTCATTACTACTTAAAAAACTAATCAAAAATAACAAATGATAATAAAAAAATTGTTTGTTCGAATTGGATCACTGATAGATTGCATTATCTCTTATAAGGAAAAAAATGTTGTTTCAAATGTCACCTATAGAGAATGTTGACATTCTGTGTGTGAAGTAGATTTGTTTAAATCAGGTTGGTAATACAATACCTGTATGTACGTGAATTATTCATTCGTTTCCTACATCATGATATCATTACCACATCAAGCATTGTTCATTTGGCTTTTTGTACATATTGAACAGAAGTATTGCGATAGTTTTGTACAGCGAAAGGACTCAAGAACGGGAAAAGGCACATTTCAACTCGGGATATACTGGAGTTTTATAAGATGCTATCCTATTATTATTTTCTCGTCCGTTGTATTTTATTATAAACTTTATACGGAGATATCTACTTTATATTTCGGCAAAACCTCTTATACAGTTGACTTTTGGATATACAGCTTAATTTGTTATAAAGGAAATCCAATCTCTCCCTGATCCCGTTCACGCGAACTACAATTTTTTAAATCATTATATATTATTTGTAATTAATTATTTAATTTTAAACTTATAGCAAACTTTTGACGCATCCGGTCAGTTTTAAAGTAACGGACTATTAAATAAATGTTTTAAGAGTCTCATGTTATTGTTATTAATCGTTTAATGCTAGTGAAATCAGCCGGGATCGACCACCTGTATTCAAATCTAAACTAAAATAAATAGCATTGTATGATCGTTTAATGTTATCGCTTATTCAGTAGATCAGGTCTTGAATAGTGTGTAATTGAAAGAGAAATTATGTTATAAACTCCATTAAAAACCCTACTTCAAAAAAGAAAGAATATAGCAGACTGTTCCTTGGTGACGCCTGGATGGCGATCGACAACGACATTTATGTAGCTGAGAAATCGAAACTGAAAAATCGCGAATTTCGCCAGTTTGATGTAGATTTTTTTTCTATCGGTCACAGAAAAGAATCTAGAATTTCATCAATCTGTCGTTGAAAAAAAAACGTAAATTTTATCAATCGGTCGCAGAAAAATATTGTGAAATTCGCCAAACGGTCGTTCATAAAAATCGCGAATTTTGTCATTTAGTAAAAATTTCACAGAATTATATCAATCCTGAATTTTTCGCTGTGATAACAAAATTTTAATTCGTGTTATAAATTCGTTTTTTTAAAAATCGTTTATATTTAAAAAGGAAGAGTAAGTTATGTAATCTTTGTTCCAATTATATTTGTACGGATAAGTGCAAATGCTATAAATTTTGAGGCTTCAGATAATATTTATAAAAAATCTTAGAAAATATAACTTGAAAAAAATTGTGTACAGTTTCTGAAATGCTAATATTTGACTCTTGAAGGATTTTCAAAACTCCTGAAATTTAACTATTTTTTATTACTATTATTTATTTAAAAAAAAATACTTTTTTGTCTTATCTTTTTATTAAATGTGAAATTTCTTTTCATGGTACCTTTCTAAGTTTACATACTTTATTCTTTCAAAATTTTATAATAACGTGTGTCTTGAAAATACCTTTTATAGAAATGTTTAAATATCTGATCAGATTTCTTTGAAATAGACAGCCTATGTGATGAATATTTCTCTTATGAGTTATTCTAGAGCCATTTTAATGTACGTATTATTGCATGTATCTTAACAGTCCTTGCATAGTGCTTGAATTTTATTTGTTCTCAAGTGTATGAACTACGTTTTATAGTGAATCTATATTAAAAAAGAAGTTCACATCCGGTAATGTTCGAGTAAAGACAAAGCAAATTGAAAGTAAGGATGCTTATCAAAAAACTATATGCAAATACCTCATATAACACATGTTATTTAATATTTAAAAACTCTTTTCTATACTATAATACAGTTTTTTCTACGTCCTATATTGTTTTATTTAAGTATTAACTATATGAAATAATATACAACCTTTATGAATACATTTAAAAATTTTTCAACATCATAAAGCTATTTCCAGTACAGGATACCCAAAATAATTCGAATTTATTTTTGCTGATTTCAATCAAAAAGGCATAGTGCATTGATGCATTTCATCGGCAATAGTTACTCATGGCAGTTATTGTATAAAGGTTTTTAAAAGATGTTGCATGTTTTTAAACTGAGCTAAATTTTTTTTTCTACAAAATTTCCAGATATACCTGCTTCGCGTGCGCATTATTGTTACTACAAAAATACTTTTAGAGCAACTTGGGACTAATCATAGAAGACGCCATTGACGAATATCTCGATGAAATTTGGAACTTTGGTACCAAAATCTAACATAATACATGCATTAAAAAAAAATCCAGAAATCAAGCACCTACCACTCACAAGAGCCGATTTATAGAGAGATTAACTTTGAAGAAATTACGAGTATTTATCACCAAAGCAAGAGTGCAAAGAGAAATGCTTGCTATTCAGTGCGATGGTATTGCTTTTAATATTTAACTGATTGCAACTTTAGATCATGCACATGGGTTAATTCTTAAACTTACATTTCTGCGTTTTTTGTATTGTCTTTATATTTTCTTATTGTATTACTATCCTTATTGTATTATATGCTGTTTTGATGCCTTTTCTGATAGAAATTTTGATCAGGATTTCATGATTGTCAAATATTTAGTAAATCAATTACGTCTTTTTATAGAGTAACATATTTCAGGATTTTTTTTTTCACTGTACCAAAAGATCAAAGTGTTTTAGCAATGTTCTTATAATATTGGAAAATGTTTCATAATCATGTAATGTTTCATTTTCCTTTCACGTTTATATATCAAAAATCATTCGAGCAGAGAACCAGTTGTTAAATTATTTGAATCCCACCACTGCCTACACTGTATAAAAAAATCTATGAAGTTACTAAAATTTTTCTAGGAAACTGGGATTCCTAGAACTATTTATGTAACGGCAACAACACAAATTCATGTAACAGATACTGTTACATGAATTTTTGTTGTTGCCGTTACATAAATACTTCTAGGAATCCCAGTTTCCAAGAAAAAAATTTTTGTAACTTCACAGATTTTTTTTTACAGTGTAGAACCCAAAACCACCCCCTGTTCAAAATTTTATAATATATACTATATATATACACTGCTCAAAACAATTAAAGGATATTTGAAGTTTTATATAAAATAAAGATATAAACGAAATTTTTTTTGCCGAAAATAGAAGAAGAGAATCACAAATGCAAATTTTTCTGGTTTTCAAACTGTGGAGTATGCAAATTTTGAGTTCAACGTCAAAAACGGCGTCAGCGAATGAAATTTGACTTTCAACTGGATAAAAGAGAATGAAGACAAGGATGATCGGCATTCAGTGATTGCTTTGTTTCGATGAGTACGATGTCTCAGCGAAGTCATTTGACAGATTCAGAAGCTTTGAGAATTGTTGGTAGGTTAGAAGGGGGCCAAACTCAAGCCGAAGTAGCGCAAGCCATTGGAGTGTCACAAATGGTCATTTCCAGGATCTGGAACCGTTTTTTGGAGAGTGGATGTGCAGGCCGAAGACCAGGGCAAGGTCGTAGACGGGCAAAAACACCCAATGGAGATCGGTATTTAGCGTTAACAGCTCGGAGACACCGAACCATGAACGCTACTCTTCTCCAACAACACCTTCGCACGGCTACAGGCACCACGATTTCAACTCAGACTGTCCGAAACCGGCTCCATGCTGTAGGTCTGTATGCTCGCCGACCGATGGTATGTGTTAGATTAACATCAAGGCATCATCGCGACCGCAGGGAGTGGGCAACCGAGCATGTCAACTGGAGGAGAAATGAATGGAGCAATATTCTGTTTTCTGACGAGTCCCGTTTTTCTGTGCATCCGGATAATAGACGTATTTTCATCTGGAGGGACCGTGGCAGTAGGAATAATCCTGCGTTCGTGCACGAAAGTGTCAGATTTGGCGGTGGAGGAGTGTTGGTGTATGGTGGCATCTCCATTGACGGACTCACTGACCTCTACATCATTCGAGATGGGGCTCTGACTGGTCGCCGATATAGGGATGCGATCCTCAGACCTATTGTAGTCCCTTACGCTGCAGCAATCGGAGATAACTTCATTTTAATGGACGATAACTGCAGGCCACATCGTGCAAACCTGGTGGAGGATTTCCTTTTCGAGGAAGGAATCGTTCGAATGGAATGGCCAGCGTGTTCTTCAGACATGAATCCAATCGAGCACGTTCGGGACGCTCTAGGAAGACGAGTTTCTGGCCGCCAACAACCCCGACAAACTCTCCAAGAACTGGAAAGAGCTCTTCTGGAAGAGTGGGGCAGAATACCCCAACTCGTCATTAATAGCCTCATTGAGTCCATGCCTCAAAGGTGTTCAACGTTGCTGGCCGCCCGTGGAAACCATACCCCCTACTGAAAATGATTTTCTTTGAAGAAAACACCTTTTCTTATTCTTTTTTTCTCATATGCACAAATTGTGTTTTTTTCCTTTAGTACACAAATGCGCAATAAAACGCATTTTTTTCTGCCAAACATGTGTAATTTATTCTCATAAAACCTACTATGTCTGTCGACCATGTATCAATCAGCTAAACAGTTTACCAGATACAAAATCCACCTAAAACTGCAATATCCTTTAATTGTTTTGAGCAGTGTATATATATATATATATATATATATAATAAATTTGAAATCACAAATATATGAAGAAAATGGCAAAGCCCTAACGATGATCCAGAAATGAACATTGGTAACCAGTATGTAAAATAAGAAACTATGAATGATCCACATAATCATCAGAGGAGCTTGCGAGTTCATTAATAGAAGATGCGTTATTTCATCCAATTTTGTCGGCATTAAGTCTAAATTGACAAAATTTAGCTCCTTATAACGCATACATTACAGAAAATAGATAATAAAAATCTAAGAGATCTAAAGAAAGATACACCTTATGCAGGATATTAAAAATTATTAGAGCACAATACCTAAATTACATACTAGGAGTCAAAACTACAGCATATCAGGTTGGAAAACATAGGACAATTTTAACATGTGGGCTACAGTTGAGCATCTGGCTGAAACCCATAACTGTGCTGCCATCTGGTGTGAGAAAGGAAAAATGTAAATTGGAACTGGTTTATTAACAATAATGTTTAGTGTTGCCATCTTTAGCCCCAAAAAATAATAAAAAATAAAATGAATAAAATTGATTGAAGAAATCAAGAAAAGACTTAGATTAACTTTTAGTTAAAGTAGAATGAAAAAATAGGAATAAACTTAGTAAGTACTGAGTGAATACAAAATAAAATAAAGGATAGGAATAAATAAAAAAAAAAAAGAAAAAAAGAAAAATATGAGGAATATTTGAGATAGTAAAATACAGCCTTGTATTATGTAACTAAATGTGAAAATTTAATAAGCAATGAGGAATATTGAGATAGTAAAATATATCCTTATATTCTTATATGATGAAGCAATATGTGAAAATTTATGATGTTAAATGCATGATACGCCGTATTTTTTTTTTAAAATATGTCCATACAATATATAAGCATATATACATACACATATACACGCTCACACACGTAAAAACATATAAGGTTTTAAACTTTTTTTAGCATTCCCGACCCCAACGCTCCGTAATGGTATTTTTATTTCTTATTTTTTAGGTTTTTTAGTGTATAATGTATGGAAAAACATACACATACACAAAACTTCTTTTTTTAAAAAAAAATATATATATTATACATACATACATACATACATATATATATATATATATATATATATATATAACCAATAATTAAACATAACCTACCACCATCAAAAACCGTAATATTATGAATTAAAGCTGTAAGTATATAAAGATTAAATTAATTACAAGAATTATTATGGAAGAAAAATAAGAAAGTGGACACCGACAAATAATAGAAATGCTTATATATTGAATTACGTTTTCAAGGGCACAGAATTCAATGATATAAGCAAAATGGTTGTTTTCTGTGGGAAAATAAGCTAAAGCTAAAAGTTATTTTCCCCTGTGCCCAAACAACCATTAAAATCAAGTGAATTGATTAAAAATGAAAACAGAATAGAAACAAATAATATGAAATGGAAAAATCAATAAAACCTATTTAAATATTTATAGGATATAAAATGAAATAATAAACACCATACCGTTTAATATTTTAGAATAAATCCACGCGCACATGTCACCCATAATATCGTAAAGATTAAGGTGAATAAAACAGTTAAGAAATCACAGTAATTGATACCATAGGATGCAGTTAATACAAATTGAAATAAATGTTAAATAACTGTTAATATAATATAAAATAATATAAATAGAAAGTAATTACATAATTAAAATGCACTATTAAATTAATTAAAAACCGTTAAACAATTTATTTAGCTAAAAATTCCCCCTGGTGTAGTAAATTAGAACTGAAATGTAGCTGGAAAAAGTAAATGTAGATTTTATCGAAAAAAAAACACAAATTGTGGTGCTGCCATCTAGTATTACTTTTATGATATAATTGTCAAAAGACAAACAGTTGTAAGCAATTGAATGTAACAATTGTTTTATTAACAGCAAAACCAAACATATCCTTATATATAGATAATTATAAACAGAATATAAACCACACAATGTATTTTTAAAAAACTATTGTTAATAAAATTTAAAAAGCATACAAAATATTCTATTAGCTAACTTATTTAAACTACACTAAGAATTTAAATAATTCTAGAACATCGATAATATATAACATATAGCTATATGCTATATAACAAAATAAATTCATTAATAATTAATATAAATAATTATTAAAAATATAAAAAACTTTAATAAAAACTATTATATATAAGATAATTATAAAATGAACAGGAAATAAAAATCATATGGTAGTATAAAGAAAGTGAACAGATACTTAAATTCCGATTACCTAAAAAGCACAAATATAGTGTGTGGACTATTTTATACATCCATAAAAATCCAAAAAGTATGAATGTGGGACATTCAAAAACATTAAACCGATAATAAATTTTATAACACTAAGTGAAAATAAATAAATATTATAATATTAATAAGAATAGAGGAATAATAATAAAAATAATTACCCAATTTTAATACATACTGTATAACTTTATTTATATTAAATATACTTATATGTATATTAATCACTATAAAAATGGCATACTATTAGTAATTAATATGATATTGTCCTTATTAAATTAAAATTTATAACAAATGATTGTAAATAAGATTAAACAATAATTAAGCTAATTATTAATGAAATTCACCAATTACATATAAAATATCAAATCAACATCCTTATAAAATACGTATCAAAAATATAGTAATAATACAAAAGCCCCCAATTTTTTTTTCTTTTTTTTAATAAATTAACCATTGCGTATTATCCAGACAATACCACCCTCCTCCGTACTCTAACATCTACCCACCCATCCAACCTATAATAATTTTTTTATGTTATTTTATAATTTTTATTTTTTTATAGAGATTATTTTATTTTATAATTTTTTTGTAATTTTGTTTACGCATGTGTTAATTTGTTTTAAAAGATCATGTAAGAAAAATACTAATTGTATATTAATGAATATATGAATTTTTTTGGAAAACCATCATTTAATGCATCATAAATTAGTTTTTTAATATTATTGTTAATTAGAGGAGAAGAACATAAACATTTTATTCTATATAAATGATTAAGTATTATATTTCGAAATACAGAATGATGTAGACAAGATTTAAAATTTGTAAATGTCTTTGAATTTAAATTCTTTACGTTTGTCATATAAATCTGTGATTGTTTTGTTGTCTTTTATTGTAATTTTAAGATCTAAGAAGTTAATTTGTAAATGTCTTTGAATTTAAATTCTTTACGTTTGTCATATAAATCTGTGATTGTTTTGTTGTCTTTTATTGTAATTTTAAGATCTAAGAAGTTAATTGTATTGTTAGATAAAAGGTTTTCCGTTAATTCCAAATTAGTGGGATAATCTACTTGAAATTGAGTAATTTCAGAATGATCAGTATCAATTAAAATTATGTCATCAATATAACGATATAAATGTAGATTATTATTAGTAAAATTACGTTCATAATGATATAAGTATAAGTCTGAGAGTAAACTGGATGTACAACCGCCTTGTGGTATACCGACATGCTGTAAATATAAAGTGTTATCTTGCAAGATATAATTATTATAGATAATGAAGTTAGTTAAAGATTTAAAATATGCAATATCAATATTAGATGGTAATTCCAGTTTTTTATAATACTTTTTAAATAATGCATTTATAATTTTATGTAAATCAAATAGGTCTATATTATTAAAAAGATCTTTGAAGTCATATGTCGTTAAATTATATACAGAATGAAGATTTTTTAAAATATTGACAAGTTGATAGCTATTTTTTATACAATGTGTATTATCATTGTTTGTAGTAAGTACATATAATTGATTAAGAATTTTTAAGAGAAGTTTATTGGCTTTATTATTATATGTATTGCAACCAATAGTTACAGTCCTAAATTTAATTGGAGTTTTGTGAAATTTGGGAATAAGAACTAAATATGGATAATTAAAGTTAGTAAATAAAATATTTAATAGTTTATAATAACTTCGAATTTTACGATTATTTACAATTACATTTTCATTAGTTTTTTGAAATGACTTATTAGAAGAAATACAATTTGTAAGAAGTTGGTGATAATAAGATTTACAAATAATAGCATAATTATTAGGAGATTTGTCTACATATGTAATAACGTAGTTTTTTTTGTAATTTAGTAATTTGTTGGAAAATATGCTGTGTATTAATAGAAACCAAATCAGTCATATTATTTTTTAAAGCCACAGTTAATTTTTCAATTACTAATATTTTCCACTGATTAAAATATTCAATAGGCTAATTATAAGAGATAGAAATTTTATAAATAAAAATATCTATATCATGTGTAAACTGTTTGATAATAGATTTAACATTAAATTTAGATGGAAGTCTATATTTAGTACCATAACCCATTAGTTTTTTCAATTTAAAATCATTAACAATATCAAGATTTCCAGTGATTATATGTCCATGATCATTGTTTATGTATTTTTTTTAGAGTGGGGTCATTGCATTTACACGGAAAATTACTTGCAGCAGATGTATTTTTTGAAAATGTATTGTAGTTAAAAATCTTTCTACCAATTGTATTAGGATATTTAAAGGTTTTTGAGATATGAAGATTATTAATAGGAAAACAACAATTTTTATCATTAATTATAGAATTGATATTAATTTTATTAAATATGTGATTTGAAAAAGTAATTAACATTTGAGTATTCATGTTTTGAATTTTATGTTTTTTTTGTAAATTAATATTTAAAAGATTAACCCTAGACATAATGAGGTCAAAATAAATATCTGAGAAATGTTTAGAGAAAGATTTACTTAGAAATACATTTAAATGTTGTACAATCTGTTTCTTTTTAATAGCAAAGATGTGTTTTCGAATTAACAACCAGTTATAATTCTCTAAATATTTTCTTTGAAGATCATTTATATGTTTAGTGATAGATTTTTTGGAAACTACAACTGATGATGAACCCTTTCCTCGTTTATTACGTGTTGTTTTACCATTTAAATTATGATTAAGAGTAGGATAAATTGGAGAATAATCAATATTGTTATTTATAGATGTGAATACTTTGACAGGTCTGTTAAATACTTCACTGTTAAGTCCATAAGGATAAATTGTGTTGTAATATTTCATAAATGATGATTCCATATAAAGACGTTCTGATTTATTTTTTAGAATTTGAAGAATTTCAATTGTCGTATTTTTAAATTGATGTATATGAAAATGTTGAATTTCAGCTGTAGATTGTATATTTTTTGCTTTGTTATTATTAGAGTCTGAACGATGATGATTGATACGTTTATGAATTGGACCTGATGTTTCACCAATATATTTCATATTACATAAGTTGCACTTTATACTATAAATCACATTAAATGCTTTACAAAAGCTTGAATAATTAGGATCTGAGATAATTTGTGTCTGAGAAGCGTATGGACATGTCTTGCACCGAGCATCATAACCCTTACGAAAAAATAAAGGACGAGGGGGAGAGTATAAATGGTTGCTGGATGACGATCCAGGAACAACCCAATTATTGTTCCTGTACCGGGCACTACACTGCATAGATGCTAAGTGTATCTTGCCAGGATCGAGACGTTTACTAAGAACTGCCATATAAAAATTATGTTTGGAAAATGCAATAATTGCCATAAAAAAAGAAAATTTAATAATATAAAAATTATTTAATTAAATTAGTCTTGAATAAATAATAAATCTTGAGTAAGAATAATATATACAATATTTACAATAATAGAAGCAGAACGTAAAAACAATCTTCAAATTTACCATAACCAAATAATGATAACCCATATTTCGTAGACTAAAAAAGCAAGATACCACTGGACTCTTTGATAACAAGTAAGGCAAAAAAAGGATCCGCATCTAACATAAAATCCCAGAACAACTATAACCTTGCAAAGACATCCAAAACGCATTCCCAATTAATTTCTCAGATCAAAGTAATATGAATTTAAACTTCTAAAGCATATTAACATTAAATCTATGAACAGAAATAATTATTACTACCATATTGATGTAAATATATAAAATGATATCTCTTCAGAATTATGTAAAGCTATAGCAAAAATAGAGAATATATAGGACAATATCATATACTAACCACAAGAAAATACAGATAAAATCATAACTAGAAAATTAAATAACATTAAATAAAGCTATGCAATGATAGGAATGAAAAAATTAATGGAATCCTAAAAAAGGTATCAGATAACTACATAGTAGAAATCATATTGATAATACACATAGACAGTGCGCTATTGCAGCAATTATCTAAGCGTATAATATTTAAAAGATTGCTAAATCATTTAGCGACCTGGGAATATATATGAATATATATAAGATACCAAAAGGAAAAAATACTTCAAAATGAATTATTGACATTCAAAATGAAAAGATATTTAAAAACATCGTAAAAAGCTTACATTCATAATTACTTGCGCAAATGCATCATAGTAATTTGAATGCTAATATATAACCAATAATTAAACATAACCTACCACCATCAAAAACCGTAATATTATGAATTAAAGCTGTAAGTATATAAAGATTAAATTAATTACAAGAATTATTATGGAAGAAAAATAAGAAAGTGGACACCGACAAATAATGGAAATGCTTATATATTGAATTACGTTTTCAAGGGCACAGAATTCAATGATATAAGCAAAATGGTTGTTTTCTGTGGGAAAAATAAGCTAAAGCTAAAAGTTATTTTCCCCTGTGCCCAAACAACCATTAAAATCAAGTGAATTGATTAAAAATGAAAACAGAATAGAAACAAATAATATGAAATGGAAAAATCAATAAAACCTATTTAAATATTTGTAGGATATAAAATGAAATAATAAACAACATACCGTTTAATATTTTAGAATAAATCCACGCGCACATGTCACCCATAATATCGTAAAGATTAAGGTGAATAAAACAGTTAAGAAATCACAGTAATTGATACCATAGGATGCAGTTAATACAAATTGAAATAAATGTTAAATAACTGTTAATATAATATAAAATAATATAAATAGAAAGTAATTACATAATTAAAATGCACTATTAAATTAATTAAAAACCGTTAAACAATATATATCCCTTTTTTATATACACGATAACATCCATAATTCTGCACAAGTCTCTTCCAAACTGATACATAAAATCAAGGGGCAGAAAATCTCGGTCAAGTTCATTAATGGGCAAAATAGGACGAAGCTAGTGGAAATCGGGAGGGTTTTTGTGAAAACTGAAAGATCCCCATAACTTGTTAATTATAGTACATATAATATCAGTTTAAAGTTATTATTATTTCTAGGAAAAGGGCCAAAAATTTATGCATGACAGATTTTTGATATCATGAAAAATGGGCTCAAGGGGCGAAAAAATAGTGTTTTAAGAAGAAAAAAAATTCAAAACTTTGTCAATTCACAAGATACTAAATCTGCTTAAATTTATTATAAATCTTCTTAATATTATCTACGACTTTCATATTGTCAGGTTTTGATAGGACCAACCTAAAAAAGACAAATAGGGTTTTGTTAGATGAACGAAACCCTAAAAATAATAATAATAGGGGATGAAGAAAAAATTATCACATTAACATGATTCTGATAAAACCAGCTCTTACAGAAAAATGAAATTAAAAACTCGTCAAAAGGGGCTAGATAAAATTGTTAAGTTGGGTTTATCTCTTACCTCGATTTAGTTTTTGTTGCTGAAATTAGTAGGGGAGGTATGATACACTTTTTTTTTTGTTACTAATTTTTTACAACCCTTAGAAACCTATTTTTAAACAAATTTTTCGTGTTTTCTTATAAAATGACCTTTTATTCATTTATTAAAAGTATTGTGAATTTAAAAGATAATCATTCAAAAATATATCCCAATTATTGTGAATGGTTACTACTGTATCAAATCTCCGTATTGATGTGGAGGATTGATACACTAGCAAGGGACACTTGATACATTGTTATATAATTTGAAAAAAAGAAATGCAGACAATTCAATTTATGTGTCATACAATTTTTTATGATAAATCTTGAAATATTTGAGTAAAATTTATAAAGAAATGATATTGACATATTTTTGTTTCAGAAATGTTTTTTACAAAAATATTTAAACAATTGCTATTATTTAAACAATTCTATTAACACACTTTTTTAGAAAATAAATAATGAAAAAAAAAAAAAACCCTAGAGATCTTGTTGCAAGGAAAAATGAAGAGAACATTGCTGATTTTTGAAATATTTAACATACATTTAGCACATTTAAGATTTCTTTAACCCTTTCAGGGCAAAGCATTTCCAATGCTAAAGTGCTGAATAAATGAATGGCACGGGAATTTGCCAACAAATTTAATTGGAAATAAGAAAGGGTTATATTTCACTTTCATATTATATGGAAAATATTTTACCAAAATGCTGGTGCCAATGTGGCGTTTGGGGATTAAAATTAAGTGATTTCATAAACATACCACCACCCCTGAAATGGTTAAAAGAAAACTAATAACTCTATCATTTTGGTAAGTAAAATCAGGTGGATTTAATGTTTTTTTAATTTGCCCTTCGTCAATTATAGAAACAGCTTCTCTTTCAGGCCATTTAAACTTTTTTCCCTTCTACATGACGAGCAAATCGAACTAACCATCTATCATCGCAGTGCTTTTCTATGTAACCTACATAATGTCTATGAATAATTGCTTTGTCCTTCCTTACCAATTTCAGTAGCTCTTGCTGTAAAACAATAATAAATATTACAGTCCTATATTAATATACAACTTAAAAAAACTATTAAATTTCAAATATACAAGTGTATCATTTCTCCCCAGCACTAATGTGTCATTTCTCCCTATCATGCCTTATTGGATTTTCAATCACTTTGTATAAATGCAGTTGCAAAATGCCAATCTGCTTTCTAGTAAAACTCACCCTAACAATGTGCTTTACAAATAATAAAACAAAAAATACAAGATATTATCTTCACAATAATAAGAGTTATGAATGAAAATCAGTATTTAAAAATATTTACATTGACATTCCAAAAGTCTTCAAAATTAAAAGAAAAAAAAAAAAAAAAACGTTATCAGTTCTTCACTGCTAAGTCCAGCTAATGATGGCCTCTGCTAATAAAAGAAGATTTTACATCTGTTACAATAGCTGTTAATGCCATTTGTTGAGAAAAATTGTCAATGTATCAACCCTCCCTATGTATCAAACCTCCCCTACCTCCCCTACGTAACTTCGAAATCTACCTGTGTCTGTAGGCCGAGCCGGCAAGGATTTCTTTTTAAAGAATAATTGTGAATAAAAATAAGCCATTTAAGTGTTTCAATAATCGTTTTACCAGTTTTTTAAACTCACCATTTTATCAAACATAAATTCCTAGTAATATTAGATGTTATTATTAAGTATTTTTCTAAATCGCTAACAGTTATCACTTGAATTTTGTTATCAAAATTCGTTGTCCGGAGGTGATCATATTAAGCGCTATCTATTGTATTTATACCGCTTAACTTTATTCAAAATTTGTTTCAGAATTTTTTAATAAAATTTTTCTTTTATAAGTTACATGAATAAAAAATGCATTTACTTATTTTCAAATGATATTGCCGAAAATTTGGTGAGTTTTCAACATAACAGCAAGAGCTATTTAAAATATTAATAAACTATCATAACAAAAGTTATGAGTATAATCACTTTTATTGCTTAATTGAATTCTTTTCTGGAACAATTAAATCATAATATATAATCTTTAACATTATAACCTTAACGCTTTTTATAACAGATATATATCTTTTTATACTTAATGAGAAGAAACTCTATTACCCTTAAAAGCTACTGTTTACCAAATACAATAAATGAAAAAATATTAGTTCATTTTAATAATATATATCTTCGTTCGGATTGGAAATATTTCGTAAGTTTTTCCTAACTCTGTTTCAGAACAGCCACGTATTCAAAATGAGAAAAAAGTTGCTTAAGTGTAATGATATATCTTTTGTCCACTTTTCAGCTTTTTCATTATACGATTTTCTTTTTGAAACACAAAGAAAACAATTTTTCGTAAAACTCACCACCCCCGCCCCCCCCCCCCCTATTTACATAGAAATTCTATAGCAAGGCATTTTAGTCAAAATATTTATTTTTTACCTATTAAGTGATTGACTAACCTGACTTATCACAGAAAAGTAAAATTAGAGCATCATTCTACCTGTTTTTAATAAAACGAAACATAAAAACGACATATTCAAATAAATATAGACAGCGAAATAAAACATATTATTTTATTTGATCTGTTAGATCTAGTTTAAAATGTAAGCAAATTTAAATATACTCATGTTCATAGATACGCATAATCTTAACATACATGTATAATGCTTAAGTTTAATTTATTTTTTGGCTTCAGGTAAATAAAAAGACAGAGAAAAACGTAAGCTTCGTTTTCCACTGCTTTCGATTTCGTATTAAAAGGCAATTTATAAAAATCGTTCGCATTATTTCAATTCTTATTATTCTTGTCGATTTGCAATTTGAAAGTATTTTCAGTTAAATTCAGATTTTTTTATTTGACTACGCTTGCTCTAACTAGTCTTCTGCACAGGCCGAGCCTGGGTTGAGGACCGTACGCAATACCCGGCACGCGGATCAGCAGAAAAAAGACAATTTATAACAGGCCGGGCCGACAAAAATTAAACGGTTCAGCCGGGCCGATAAAAAACTTAAGTGGACCGACCGGTTCGATAACATTTTTTTTTTACAAAGCTGATGAAATATGAACAATTTTCAATGGATATGACTTTCACGAGAATAAGTATAAATGTGCTGCACGCGCCGATGCGAGTTTGATAACATCAATACAGAAATATAACATGTGCAGTGGCAGGCTTAATTTTTTCTGCAGACCCGGGCCGATCCGGGATCATACTTACATTTTTTTTCTACATAATCGAGCCGGACCGAAACTCAACTTAGTTATAACCAGGAAGTGTCGGGCAGACAATATGTTTTGTAAAAATAGTAATAACGATAGTGAACTTCTGTTAACGAAATCGTTGGAAATATACCTTAAAAAATTACAAAGAATTATTTTCAAAAACCTAATTTTTATTGTACAGCTCCAAAAGTTGTGGTGATTTTAAACCTCTGTTTTTCTTTTATTTTAAACCACATAAATTTTTTAATGAATATTTATTTGAATGTTGAAAAGGCTAAGAGGCTAAGTAATCATTAATGTTGGTATTGTGTATTTTCTGTCTCGCGAACACGTAGTAATCTAAAATTAACTGTAAAATTATCCCATAAATATGTATGCAGTATTCTGTAAAAGAATCTTAATTGTATGTTAAGAAAAATCGGAATTTTTTGTAGATATTAAGTCGGACCAGGCCACATACGGGGCGAATTTTCAGTTTTAGACCGGGCCGGGCCCAGAGAGCTTTCTTTCCTGTCGGGCCCGGGCCTATTAATTTCGCCCGTACATACCTTTAGCTACAACACTATTTTCATTGGGAAAATATTAAGAAACTATCATAATAAAAGTTAAGAGTATAATCAGTTTTCATTGTTTAATAGAATACTTTTTTCGAACAATTCAATATTAATATATAATCTTTAACATTTAACCTTAAGGCTTCTTTTAATAAATATCTTCTTATATTTAATGAGAAGAAACTTTTTACCCTTAAAAAGCGACTGCATTCTTGCTGTATACTTTTGCACTGGCGAAAAAAGACGAGTGAGATGGGAATGGGGTAAAGCTAGATATGCTTTTCATGATAATTATAAAACTCTCTAGACTTTTGAGTTGAATATATCTAGAAAATGGTCATTAATGTATAAAAGAAAAACTTCATTCACTAGGGATTGTAAATAAAAACGTGCAGTTCTCTAATTTTTTACTTTGAGTACAGCCAAATGTAGTAAATGAAAAAATATTACTTCATTTTAATGATACATCCTTATCGTCTGATTGGAAATTTTTCATAGGATTTTCCAAACTCTCTTCACAACAGTCAAATATTCAAAATGAAAAAAAAAATGCTTAAGTGTTATGATATATCTTTAGCTTTCATATCAGTTAGTTTTTTATTAAGCGATTTTCTTTTTGAAGAAGAAAGAAAACAATTTCTTGTAAAATGTAATTTATTTTTCATAGTTTTTCGGTAGGAAGTTATTTTAGTCAAAACTTTTATTTTTTATTCATTATGAGACTGACTTACTTGATTTTTTATAGAAAAAAAATAATAGAAACATTGTAACTATTAAAAAAAATCTTGAAGAGAAGCACTTACATGCAAATTAAATAATTAAATAAAACCTTCTCTTTTAATTGATCTTTTAGATCTAATTTAAAATTTAAACATATTTAATTGGATACGCTTGCACACATACACATTTTCTTATGCACACATGTATATGAAGGTTTGAATATGCTTTATTGCTTCCGAAAAGCAAAAAGATCCAAGTGCTTTTCCCAATGCAACCGATTTCGGATTAAACGGCAGATTTCATTAAAATCATTATTATGATTCTTTTTGTTGATTAGAAATTAAAGCCATTTTATACTGCTTTCTTGATTCAAGGCACATTCCACACTTTGATAGATTTCCTTTTTATGCAGATTTCGTAAGAAATATTACTTATTACATTCTCCCCTATGTTGGAATTTCTGAAAATGTTTTGCAGATCTACACCGTTCATGACTCCTAGAACCCAAAACAAACCCCAGTTCAAAACTGTATATGTATATCTATCTATCTATCTATATCACTTTTTTATGGACGCGATATTTTCCATAATTCTGCACAAATCTCTTTCAAACTGATACATAAAATCAAGGGGCAGAAAATTACTGTGTAAAATTGGACCAAGGCGGTGGAAATAGGGAAGGGGGGGGGGGGTTGTGAAAAAAAACCCCTATAATTTCTTAATTATAATACATATAAAATCAGTTTAAAGTTATTATTGCTTCTAGGAAAAAGACAAAAAAATTTTGTATCACAGATTTTTAATAAAATTAAAAATGAGCTCAAGGACGAAAAAAAAAAAGAAAAAAAAAGGGTTTTAGGGAGAAATAAATTCACAACTTCGTCAACTCTCAAAATATCAAACTTACTTAAACTTATTATAAGTCTTCTTAACACTATCTACAACTTTCATATTGAAAAGTTATTGATAGGACCAACTCTTATTGAAACAAAAACAAAAACAAAAACAAAAAAAATTAAAAATTAAAAACGAAAAAAAGGGGTGTTGAAGAAGAAAAAATTGATAACTTCGTCAATTCACGAGATATCAAATCCGCTTAAATTAATAAATCTTCTTAATATTATTTACAACTTTTACATTGACAAGTTTTTGATAGGATGAACTCCTGCAGCAAAAGCAAATTAAACAAAAATAGAGGTTGAAGAAAAAAATTACCGTATTAACACGATTCTGAAAAAAAAAAAAAAAACAGCTCTTACAGAGAAATGAAATTAAAAAGTCCTTCCGGCCAGTGCCGGGAGGAAGAGGTAGCTTTCATATTCCTTATTTTAAAAAAGCCAACTTATATCATTCAAACACACGAAGCTCAATTAAGTGGAAACCGAATATAGGAGATTCAATACTACTTTTTATCAATATAATGAATGAGAATTTCGCGAAATTAGTCAGCTTTATCCAAGCTGCTTTTCTTTAAAGTAACTTATATTTGGCTGCCAAATTCGGCGATTTCTTAAAGTGCCTGCCATTTTAAGACAACATGGTGGATGAGGCTAATCAGTGAACTTGGTCGAGACCTTAGTAATTGCTGTGCACATGCTCACTCACATCGGAACCGGTTGATGTATACGAGTGCTGTCGCATGCAAAAAAAACAGATTTTTTAAAATGTCACCCACAATAGAAATTGAAACTGCTATATCTGAGCCATTTTTTACGGTAAAGACAAATAAAAAATGCTCCTGAATCCTTATATCAAGGTCAAATACTTAAGAAAGAGACCTTTTTCAATTTCTAATTCTCTTGCACCTCACTTTAAATATATATATAAATTTTAATTTAATGACCGCCATTTTGAAACAAGATGGCTGATGAATCTGGCCAGCGAACTTGGTCGAGGTATTGATGTATACTATCCACATGCCTTCTTACATCGAAATAGGCGAATACGTGTGTTATCGCGTGACAAATATTACAAGATACAATGTACAAGATCGTTTCTTCTTATCTCGATCTTATCTTCTCTCTATCTTATCTTCGATCGTTCTTTTTATACATGATTGTTTCAAAATGTTAGCCATGCTAGAAATTCAAAGTGCTATAATTCAACCATTTTTTAAGATATAAACAAAAGAACAAATTTTCAGAAACAAAAACTGCTCCGGAATCTTTGTATCAAGACAAAACACATAAAAAAAAATCTCTTTCATTTTCCAATTTTTTAATACTTTATTTTAAATTAAATTTTTTTTAAATGACAACCTTTTTGAAACAAGATGGCGAAATAATCTGGCCAAGGAACTCGGTCGAGACATTGGTATGTACTATGCACAGACCAAGTTACATCCAAATCGGTTCATGAATACGCCTGTTATCGTGTGACAAAAATCAGGTCGTTTTAAAATGTCAGCCACAATAGAAATTCAAAATGCTGCAACTCAGCCATTTTTTTAGATATAGACGAAACAAAAACTGTTCCGGAATCTTTGTATTAAGGTCAAACACATACGAAAAAAATCTTTTTCATTTTCCAATTTTTTGGTATCTCATTTTAATTTATTTATTTTTTTAATTTTTTTAAATGCCCGCCATTTTGAAACAAAATGGCGGATGAAGCTTGCCAACGAACTTGGTCGAGACATTGGTATGTACTATGTACACACCGAATTACATCAAAATCGGTTCATAATTACGAGAGTTACAGTGTGACATAGGTCAGATATATATATATATATATAAATTTTGAACGGAGGGTTGTTTCGGGGTCTGGGGGTCATGATCGATGAAAATATACCAAAATTTTTTGAAATCGCTTTCCTCCGAACGGCTGCAGTAGGTAGCTTTTTGTAATGAAAGCTACCTAAAACTTGTCAAAAGCGGCCAGATAAAATTGTTAAACTGGGTTTATCTCTAATCTTGATTTAGTTTTTGTTGGTGAAATTAGTAACTTAACTTCGAAATCTACCTTCGCCATTAGGCCGAGCCGGCAGGGATTTTTATTATTTACATTGCATTATACTAGTTCAATGACTATTTTCTTTGGGAAAGAAAGGAAAAGAAAAGATATAGGCACTGTATATTTTAATTGTAAAAAGTAAATATACTTGCCTGACAATGAATAATTTAGGGCTAAATTATATTAATCAATTTTATTAAACTGGAATATCCGATTTTAGAATGCTATTAATTCCTAATTAAAGCTGAATAATTGAATTTATCATGCTAGAGTAACAAAATATTATTAATTTTAATGTCAATGTTTATGTTGTTAATTTATCGTGTTTGTCTGTAACGTGTTTCTTGAACTTGAAAATGTTTACTGGAGAATTGATAGCGCTGAAAATCCCGACGTTGGCCGGGCTCCTGATAATAACCTTAAATATACCTAAAATCAGCTTTGAATCATTTTATATTTTTAAATGAAACTCTATTCGACCGAACCTAGAATTGAAGACTTCATTGCTTTCAGCAACGTACACCAGGCTGCTACAAAGTAAAAGAAAAGGACAAATGTTTCTTAATCTAGGAAAATGTAATATAACCATTACATTAATTTCTTCCAAGTTACTTACGATTCCGAAAAGCGTTCTTTATCGTTTGAATCCGCAAAAAAGTATATTCTCGAGATTTAAAGAAGAAAAAAAAATCACAGTTCCTTTTGCTGCCACTGATTTTTGGAAACGTTTCCGAATAGTTTTTATAGCATATTAATCAGTTTTCTCATTTATAATATAGGTTTTTCGGACGCTATCAATTCTCCAGTAAATATTTTCAAGTTCAAGAAACACGTTAGAGACAAACACGATAAATTAACAACATAAACATTGACATTAAAATTAATAATATTTTGTTACTCTAGCATGATAAATTCAATTATTCAACTTTAATTAGGAATTAATAGCATTCTAAAATCGGATATTCCAGTTTGATAAAATCGATTAATGCATTATAAAAACTACTCGGAAACGTTTCCGAAAAGTTCTAGCAAAAGAAACTTTGTTTTTATACATACTTCTTTAAATCTCGAAACTACATTGGTTTTTGAGGTTTTCCAAAATAAAGAACGCTTTTCGGAATCAGGTGTAACTCGAAAGAGTTTATTATATATTTTGGTATGTGGTTATATTATATTTTCGTAAATTAAGAAACATTTGTCGTTTCTTTCAGTGAACATGATCTACGGTATGTTTTGATTATATATTTTTAAAAGAAAATCTTTCCAAACGAACCTACCGTTTGGGGCCCACTACTTTAGTTGAGGTATACCCTACGTATACATGGAAAATCATAATATAATCATAATACGCATAATCCGGTCTGTTTTGATTTTATATATTTCAACGAAAGATCGGCGTAGCCCGATCCCGTGATAATAACCTTAAATCTACCTAAAATCAGTTTTTAATATATGTCCAATTATTAGTAAAAAATCGATGTTAAAATACTGATCTGTAGTGGTAAAAATGCTTGTAAGAAATGTTTTTTTTTTTTTTTTTTTTTTTAAACTATCGGGTACATTTAATAATAACAAAAAAATTCTTACTGTCCAAATTCTTTGAAATTGTTATGAGTTACAATTATAATGTTTCCGAAGCCTGTGCATAATTTTCGTACTGAAGTATTGATATTTAGTCGTAAAAAGTTGTGGTTTTCTTCGCACTTTTTTTTTCTCATTGGAAATCCATTTCACACCTATGTGAGAAAATTTTTTTATTTTCAAGTTGATTATTTTACCCCGAAAGTTCATTATTTCTAAACCAAAATCTAGCTAACCAAAAAACAGCTAAAAGGTTAGTTTAATGTATTAAAATTTTAGAGCATTAGCAAAAAAAAAAAAAAAAAAAAAAAAAAAAAAAAAAAAAAAAAAAAAAAAAAACAAGTTTATGTTATTGGTTCAAATAAGAGTGCACAATGTTAAGCCTGGAAATGGGAATTAAACGATAGTACATTGTAGCAAGATTTCAGAGCTATTGAATAAAATTAAGTCTATTTCTTTTTAACAAAATATGCTTAATTTTTACCCCGCGGAGAATAAAAACAAATAAAACTGTTGCAGAAGTGACTTTCAGAAAAGATTATTTTTGAAAGGCTTAATATTAATATATTTTTTGAATGAATACCATTGTTCAAAGGAAAAATAAATATAGATAAGGGCTGGTATTTTTCTTTCCCATTTTCATTTCCGGAGCGAAAACCGATAATTTCAAGTTTGGAGAAAATAATCGAACATCTGGAGACGGCTTTAGAAAAGAATTTTTTTGAAAGGATTAATTCTCGTATTATTTAAAATGGCTTACACCGTTAGAAAGTTAAAAGCATATAAATATAGACTGGTATTTTTTCGTTTTCGCGTACTCTGAATTGTTTACCCGATGCACACTTTAAAGATGCGGGGGAAAAGTGAAAAACGACATTTTGAAATGAATTTCTTTGAAAGGGTTAATATTTATATATATTTTAACGGTTTGAACCATTAGAATGATAAATGTAAGATAATACGGTGAACATATTTTGATTTTCTAAATTTCCACTCATCGAACCGATGAGGACCGCGTTAAGATGGAAAAAGTGCGATTTACGATCAATCGGTTCTTCCTTGCGTTCAAAACTGTAAAACTTGCCTTTAATCGCCGCGCTGCGAGTCTTCATGCCATTTTGTGATGTTCATTATGGTTTTAAATTACTATCGCGGTTAATTAACAAAAAAATATAAATATGAGGTACAGGAGAGCAGGACCTGCATTGGGCTATCCTCACATAAATTTCCAGACTTCTATGTGCGGTAGATTTCCCTAGAAATCACGGACGCATACACACATTAACATCTTTATTTTATTAGTATAAATATATATATTACTAAATATTTTATTTTACACATACACCAGTGTCAAATGGTGTTACTTAATTTCTTTCAAACTAGTTCTTTCGAATAATTTTTATTGTGAAAACTTCTTACAAAACTTACTAGAAAAAATTACTCGGAATTTGTGGTGCGAAAGACCATAATCAGTTTAAAAAGGCGGAATCGCGCCTGATATATATATATGATACGTATTCACTAGTATCATATAAATATATCGGTCTTAAGTAGCAGCCATACACTCGTTATCCAACTCAACCGAGAAATCAAAGTTTTGCAGTCGTAAAATCATGGTTAAGAGTGGAAGATCAGGCCGAAGTCTATTGGTAGTTTCCCGTAAATAATAACTGAAGCCTTTAGGTTCATCAAATATTTATTAGATGATCATAAATTGCACCAAACTCCACTAGCAATATGCTACGTCGTAAAATGTAAATCACTAGATGTTAAATATTAGAACAACATAGCGAAGATGAAAGAAACAAAGCTCTCCAGGTGACATGGGTTATTTAAGCAACTCAATAATCGAAATTTCTCTCTCTCCTAGCCAATGCAACAGGTTAAATACTTGCGAAAAATGCACACGTATGAATACATTACAAGTGAAAGAACCAACCCGTAAAAATAGCCGAAGGACGCGACGAGAGGCAGGCTTACGATAGGACTAACTCCAGGGGAAGGGGGGAAGTACGTGTGACGTCGATGTGAACTCTTTAGTTTTGACGTCAGATTAATAACGTAAACAAATTTTGGCGGGCTTTGCAAGGAATTATGGGAAATAGAACATCAGAGAACAAATGCTATTGACGTTGCGCTTACTATTTAAAAAATTCTTAAGACTAAGAATGTAGTAAATGTGTCCTATAATTGTATGTGTATACATATATATATGTATAATTAACTTTTTGTTACCCAGTAATAATAATAATAAAATCAAATGCTTTGTCGCGTACGCTACTTTCGGACATAACAAAATATAAAAAAATTCTTTATAGAAAAGTCCTTCTATCTTCAAAAAAGCAATAAATCAGCCTGCCATCTCTTAACGAAATTATCAAAAAATCATCCGTTTCCTTTATGCATTCGTTGTTTACCATTAGAACCACCTGGAAAAAAGTTAAAACTATTTTTCTTGGTGGTACATTGGAGCAGTTAACGTTATGAATGTCCGAAATTGGCCTCTTTAGCATAAAATAATAAAATTTTAAGATATTTATACAAAGCTTTTACAATAAATTATGTCATTTTCTGTCTCTGAATAGAATTAAACACTCAGTGTTAAAAAAAAAAAAAATAAAGTCAATGATAATTAAAGTTATGTTTGAAAGGCTTAAAGTTATGACGTGTGTTCGGTGCCCACCTTTTGAGAATCGCCCTGGTATTAAATACATACTCAAGTTTCAATCTACACATGAGTAGAATCATAATATATAAATAATGTTAATCTTGAAAAACAAAATAGAGTTAAAAACAAATGAGATTTAAAATCAATTTCGTTTTCATTTTACTTTTTGAAATAGATATTATTTTCATGTATATAAAATTCAATGAATAATTTTCAACATACACAGTTATTTAATTTTCCTCTGGAACAAGTATTATTATTTGTTCTGGAAAGGGCAATGAATTTCAATAAAAAAAATCGGATTGAAAATATTTTGTAAGATTCTTATACTAACTTTGTCTTCAGAATAGAACTCTTCAAGAACTTCCTTTGTCCGTCCTAGGAAAGAAAATTTAGAAAATATACTGAAAATATGCAAGGCTCTTAAAAAAATTATTTGTTTGTCTTTCTTTTTTAATTTTAGCGTCGAGATATACACACAGTAAAATCCGTAAAAACAAAATTTGGCTATATCAGAATCCTCTTTAAACAGAAAATATAATGGCCCCAGAGAATACAATACATTATTATATACGGTATACTTTCTAATTTGTCTAAAATACATTTTCTTCGGTCACTTGCGATTCCGTTTAAGCGAGTTTTATTTTATTATGCAAATATACTACTCAGAAAGCCAATAATTACAGAAATTACACCAATAATTCATTTCTACGGCTAATGAATATTTTAAAATATAATCAGCAAATTAAATCTTCACTGTATTATATCTTCAAATTGATTGAAGAACTTAAGACAAAGGTTGATTGAAAAATCTATGAGGGAAGATTGAAGAGGAAAAAAATGAAGAATAATACTTCAAAGTATTTATTTTTCTAAGTATTTAAGTTTAATTAAATATGTTATCAAAGTATATTACGGCTCTAAATATTTTGTGTCGGACTTTGATCTTTTTATTCACTAAAGTGTATTTTGTGTCTGCCATAATACTGTGCATAATTGAAAGAATTTGTTTCAGTAAAGTTAGTATTTATAGAAAGAATGCTGTAAAAGGCGTTATTTACGACACCATAATAATTATACCACCATGTAATCGTCGTAGTCTAAACTTCATTGAAATTCAATCCATTTCAACTGTTTGCTAATGGACTGCCAAAAAGCAATTGATCTGACACAATTTCATTCAGCACTTTATAAAAAAGTAGTTTATTAAATTAAAAACAGTTGTCTTTATTTCACTGTTTTATTATTGCGACAAATAAATACCTTAATCTGACAGACCTGAGATGATGAGATTAAGGTCTGTAATAATGATCTAATTTAGAATTTCTGTATTTATTCCACCCAGTAAGCTACAATTAAGCTAACTTTCCATTGTAAACTCTTGCTACTAGAGTTTTCTTGAATTGTTACAAATAAATAAAGAAAGTCAGATAAAATAAAATTTAAAGAAGGGAAGTAGTAATCGGGGACGCTAGATCTGGTAATTAGATTATCGATAAATGTTTGGTCATTAAAGGTAATTTGAGAAAGCGATATCGGCAATTAGGGCTACCGTTACAGCTAATGAATACTAACAGAGAGAGAGCCAAACTTGGTTCATCTGTTCTATTCTGCGGTAGATACGAAAAAAAAAAAAAAAAAAAAAAACACAATATAACAATATGTAATGAAATTTAAAGTAGTGAAATCTCGATTGAAACTTATAATAAATATTCTCTATATTAATTATTCCAAGCTTAGCGTTAATATTTCAGTAGTAAACATCATAATCATAAAAACATGAAAAAAGTCCATATATTAGAAATGGTTAAAAAAAACTTATCCTGTAAATACTTAATGTATTGTTTAACAAAAGCTAACCACCATTATCATTACTGTATAGTTTACAAAACTCTATTAATAAAAACTGTTTCGAAAAATTAATAGCGTAAAAATAATAAAAGAACGAATCGAAAAAAAAATAATTGCATTTCCCCCACAATGCAAATAAGTATTTTTTTGAACAAAAAGTTAAAAATTTTTAAATGCAAATAATCAAAAAGTCACATTAACTTTAATTGAAATTGTCTCTTTTGTAGAATATTTGTACTCTCTATGTTGTTTTGGAACAAATATATCTGAAAAGAATAAACAATTATACTAAATTCAGTATTCCTTAGATTATTTAACCCCCCCTGTTCCCAATGCACCCTCCAAAGTGCGCCTTTTGTTAGCCCCATAATTAAAAAAGAATGTTACAGTCAAGTCCAGCCTCATCTATTTGCTTCTTAAAGACTATTTAATGTGTTGATATCTAATAATTACTTGCTGTTATAACCAGAACCTTCTTTAACTTTTGAAAGTTCCTCGTTCTCGACATTTCGATGTTGTTTAAGTTTTGTCTTTATCATGACTTGTAAAGATTGAGTACGGACCATTTTTCACGATTTTGTTTTGTACAAAAATTTTAAGAGTATTACATACACTGTAATAAAACCATTGTAGATTTGCCAGCACAAACTGGATCACAGACGAATGTGCTGTATCTTTCTCTGGTTTCTTGACTATACAAACATGAAAAATACAGTAGTTACGTAAAATTAACAGCACAATGTTCTGGCAATTTTACGCAGCTACTGTATTTTTATGCAGCACATTCGATTGTGATCGAGTTTGTGCGCGAGATGAACAGTACTTTGTACTGTAAAAATGTGTTTTTTTTAGTGTACTTGAATTAACGATAATTCACGTATTTAATATTCAGTAATTTTGGGCGTAATTTCACTGCTGAAAATTAAATGTAAAATTATACATATAATTGTAAGAGTCTTGTGTATGAAAACTGCCGGGAAGTTATTGCGCAAGTGCCAAATTCATACTGTAGTGTCCGTTACTATATTAACCAAATTAACAGAAACAAACAAAAAAGTTGAAATTGAATATATTTATTTTATTTAGAGGCTAAATAACTAAAATCAATAGAAAAACTGAAAATTTCTTTGGTAGATCCTATGTGGGAAACGAAGGTCTAAACGCTGAAGATTTTAAAAATTTGAATAATGCTTCGTTAATAAATTAAGACATTTTCTGTGTTCTTCAAAGGAAAAAAAAACGAAATGAGTACAGGAACAAAGGTGTATCTTGGGAATAATTATGAAAAGAAACCTTTTAGCAGAATATTAAAAGGAATATACCATATTCCTTACCATATACCATATACCCATTACTCGCATAATTTGAGCCTCCGCGTAATTTACTCTCCTCATACTTTAAAAGGAAAATTTTAGCCAAAAAAGAAAAATCATTCACATAGTTTCTCAAAACCCCTACTTTTGAAAGACGATTTAGGTAAAAACGTATTTAAAAACACTCCGTCTAATTTCAGATCACGTAATTATGGGAAAGTCTTAAATAATGAAACAGGATTTCAAATTTGTCTAACCACATATATCCTAGCAATTTTGATTTCATAGTCAGATTTCATGTAAATTTTAAGTTCAGTTCTGTGATTCCAAAGGAGCATATTTGGTTTTTTTTTTTTTTTTTTTTTTTTTTTTTTTTTTTTTTTTTTTTAACAGCGGTTTTCTGTTTTCACTTGCTCCAAGAATGCAGGTAGTTTATGGTCAAGAATGCTGCATCAAAAGACGTGTTATATCGAAAATTACAGATGACTCCCTATTAACACCCCTCCCCCCCCCCCACACACACACACAAGAAAAAAAACTTAACAAAAATTTATGAGTGAATAAAAATGCAATGCGGAAAATATCCCTTATCAGCTTATTAAACAAAAGGAATATTGCCCAGTTAAACCGATGGCATTGAGCTCACAGGCTATTCACACTAATTGCATATTATACTTTTATTTCAAAGAATAACGCCCCTCGAAAAATAAATGAAGGGATTATCCCCTTTATACTTAACCAAATAATCTCCAAATCTAATCAGGGAAGCTCTTTAACATACACTACTGGCATACCAAATTTGAAGCAAATCAGATAATTCTGCATGAAAAAAAACCATTTCTCTAAATTAAGCGGGGTATTAGCTCCTTCATTTCTCCCTATGCTGAACCAAGAATCCTTCAAATCTAATCAGAAAAGCTCCTTATCAGAATGAACCTAGAAAACAAATTAAACTAAAATAGATAATTCTGCATGAAAAGTCATTTATCTAAATTAAGGCGTGGAGACACTTGCCCCCCTTTCTCCCTTTTATACTTAAACAATGAACCTCCAAATAAAATGAAGAAAGCCATATTGGAATAAACTGGAATAACAAATTTGAAGCAAATCGAATAATTCTGCATGAAAAACCCATTTATCTAAATTAAAGGGGGGACTAGACACTGTCCCCCCTTTATACTTAACCAATATACCTCCAAATCTAATCAACGAAGCTCCTTAACATAATAAACTGGTATTCGAAAATTGGAGCAAATCGAATAATTCTACATGAAAAACCCATTTATCAAATTAAGGGGTTAACCCCCTTTCCTTCCTTTATATGCAACTAATGAACCTCCAAATCTAATCGAGGCAGCTCCTTAACATATAAACCGGTATACCAAATTTGGAGCAAATCGAATAATTCTACATGAAAAACCCACATTTATCTAAATTAAAGGGGGTGGGGTATACCTCTTTGTACTTAACTAATGAACCTCCAAATCTGATCAGGGAAGCTCCTTAACTTAATAAACGGGTATACGAAATTTGGAGCAAATCGAATAATTCTGCATGAAAAACCTATTTATCTAAATTAAGGAGGGTGGGGGGGATAGCCCTCCTTTCCTCCTTTTATACATAACTAATGAACCTCCAAATCTAATCAAGGCAACTCCTTAACATAATAAACCGGTATACCAAATTTGGAGCAAATCCAATAATTCTACATGAAATACCATTTACATAAATTAAGGGGGGTAGCCCTTTTTCCCCCCTTTATACATAAGTAATGGACTTCCAAATCTAATCAGGGAAGTTGCTTAACATAATTAACCATTATACCAAATTTGGAGCAAATCGGATATTTCTGCATGAAAAACCCATTTATCCGAATTAAGGGGGGGGTGGCACCCTTTCCTCCCTTTATATTTAACTAATGAACCTCCAAATCTAATCAAGGCAGCTCCTTAATATAATAAACCGGTACACCAAATTTGGAGCAAATCGAATAATTCTACATGAAAAACCCATTTATCTAAATTAAAGGGGGTAGCCCCCCTTTCCCCCCTTATATTTAAGTAATGAGCTTACAAATCTAATCAGGGAAGCTCCTTGACATAATAAACCGGTATACCAAATTTGGAGCAAATCGAATAACTCTACATGAAAATCCCATTTATCTAAATTAAAGGCGAGGGTGTAGCCCCCCCTTCCCCAATTTATACTTAAGTAATGAGCTTCCAAATCTAATCAGGGAAGCTCCTTAACATAATAAACCGGTATACCAAATTTGGAGCAAATCGAATATTTCTGCATGAAAAATCCATTTATCTAAATTAAGGGGCGCTAGCTCCCCTTTTACCCCTTTATCCTTAACCAATGAACCCCCAAAACTAATCAGGGAACCGCCTTATCAGAGTGAACCTAGAAAAAAAATTTGAAGCAAATCGGATATTTCTATCAAAAGTTATCTCGTTACGTACGTACATACGTACATACAGAACCGGCGGGCACATAAGCTCTCATGCTAAAAATGACAAAAAGATTATGGCAAAATAAGCATACAAAAAGAAACCATTAAGATGATCAATTAATGTTGTGTGTCAAGGAAAGTTGAGACTTGCATCTTACCTAAATAGTTATGTACAGTCGTGGAAAAAAAAAAGTAAACACCCCCCACTAACTCCTCAACAAATTATTGTAGACGAAAGTTACTGGTACCGAACAATTGGAAATAAAGTCTACTTTTAAATGATGTATATAATATTTGCTTAGAAGGACATCTACATATTAAAACGAATCCAAACTTCATATTTTCAATAGCAACACCCAATTTTAACCAGATATTTCAAATCTTTGGTTAAAACTATGCCTAGACACCAAATTTCAAATCATTTGAATGATGAGTTTTTGAATTATAAACATTCAAAATTTAATGCTTCTAATGTATATGTCATAGTCAGTTACCTTTTAGGTAGCTTTCATTACAAAAAGCTACCTATTGCAGTCGTTCGGATTAAAGCGATTTCAAAAAATTTTGGTATATTTTCATCGATCATGACCCCCAGACCCCGAAACAACCCTCCGTTCAAAAGTTGACATATATATATATATATATATATCTCCATTAATTAAACATAACCTACCACCGTCAATTATTATGAATTAAAACGGTAAGTATTTAAAAAAAATATATATATATATAAGAATTATTATGGAAGAAAAAGAAAAAAGTGGACACCGACAAAAATTGAAAAGCTTATACATTGAATTACGTTATCAAGGGCACAGAATTCAATGATATAAGCAAAATGGTTGTTTTCTGTGGGAAAAATAAGCTAAAGCTAAAAATTATTTTCCCCTGTGCCCAATATATATATATATATATATGACATTTGTCACACTGTAACTCTCGTATTTATGAACCGATTTGGATGGAATTCGGTGTGCACATAGTACACACCAATGTCTCGACCGAGTTCGTTGGCCAGCTTCATCCGCCATTTTGTTTCAAAATGGCGGCCATTTAAAATTTTTTAAAAAATTTAAAATTTAAAATGTGGTACCAAAAACTTGAAAATGGAAAAATATTTTTTTCTTATGTATTTCACCTTTATACAAAGATTCCGGAGCAGTTTTAGTTTTGTCTATATCTTAAAAAATGGCTGAGTTATAGCATTTTGAATTTCTAGCGTGGCTGACATTTTGAAACGTCCTGAATTTTGTCACGCGATAAAAGACGTATTTATGAACCGATTTGAATGTAACTTCGTTTATACATAGTACATACCAATGTCTCGACCGAGTTCGTTGGCCAGCTTCATCCGCCATCTTGTTTAAAAATGGCGGCCATTTAAATTTTTAAGAAAAATTTAAATTTGAAATGTGGTACCGAAAAATTGAAAATTGAAAAAATATTTTTTTCTTATGTGTTTGACCTTAATACAAATATTCCGGAACAGTTTTTGTTTTGTCTATATATAAAAAAATGGCTGAGTTATAGCATTTTGAATTTCTATTGTAGCTGACATTTTAAAACGACCTGATTTTTGTCACGCGATATCAGGCGTATTTTTTAACCGATTTGGATGTAACTTGGTCTGTACATAGTACATAGCCATGTCTCGACCGAGTTCGTTGGCCAGCTTCATTCGCCATGTTGCTTCCAAAGGGTTGCCATTTAAAAAAAAATTAAATTTAAAATTTAAAATGAGGTATTAAAAAATTGGAAAATGAAAAAGATTTTTTTTATGTGTTTGGCCTTGATACAAAGATTCCGGAGCAGTTTTTGTTTCTGAAAATTTGTTCTTTTGTTTATATCTTAAAAAATGGTTGAATTATAGCACTTTGAATGTCTAGCATGGCTAACATTTTGAAACGATCTTGTATTTGTCACGCGATAACACACGTGTTCGCCTATTTCGATATAAGAAGGCATGTGGATAGTATACATCAATATCTCGACCAAGTTCGCTGGCCAGCTTCATCAGCCATCTTGTTTCAAAATGGCGGCCATGAAATTAAAAAAAAATATATTTAAAGTGATGTGCAAAAAAATTAGAAATTGAAAAAGGTTTCTTTCTTAAGTATTTGACCTTGATATAAGGATTCAGGAGCATTTTGCTTGTCTTTATCTTAAAAAATGGCTCAGATATAGCAATTTCAATATCTATGTGGGTGACATTTTGAAAAATCTGATTTTTTGCCTGCGACAGCACTCGTATATATCAATCTATTCCGATGTGAGTGAGCATGTGCACAGCAATTACTAAGGTCTCGACCAAGTTCACTGGTTAGCCTCATGCACCATGTTGTCTTAAAATGGCAGGCACTTTAAGAAATCGCCGAATTTGGCAGCCAAATATAAGTTACTTTAAATAAAAGTAGCTTGGATAAAGCTGACTAATTTCGCGAAGTTCTCATTCCTAATGATTTAGTATTGATAAAAATTAGTATTGAATCTCCTATATTCGGTTTCCACTAAATTGAGCTTCTTGTCTTTGAATAATATAAGTTGGCTTTTTTAAAATAAGGAATATGAAAGCTACCTCTTCCTCCCGGCACTGGCCGGAAGGACTTTTTCATAATTTTTTTTATATCTCCTGAAATTATGCTCCTAATGTGCTAATGTTTTGTGTAGTAATAATACTAATATACCCAAACATAAATATGTTGAATTTGCAATTTTTATAATTTTGTGATATGAATTATGAATTATGAAATTAATATTCGAAAAAATTATGAATTGCAACCTACAGTTTTTTTGATGAATTTAGTTTTATTAAGTCCTGCTTTATGGAAATCCAAAATTCACAATTTTCATCCAAGTAGTTTTCAAATTATGCTTAAAAAAAGACAAAAGAGTGTTTTAAGGGGCCGTCTGTGATAGAAGTGACTAGGTATTTTGAAATTTCTTCTGCTGTCCTGTAATCTAGCAGGTTTCGTTGACTGCTTGAGTGGTGCCTTGATCAAGAAGGGTGCTCTCTCGGTTAACAATCGAGTACGGAATTCAATTTGGATACAGCCCTTAAAATACGCTCGTTTTAAAATAATTAATTTCTCGAAAACGTATGGTACGAATTGCATAATAATTTATTTTTAGGCTAATTGAAGGGTGTAGAGTTCATTTATGCTGTCAGAATTGTGTACTGCTATTGAAAAAAACAAAGTTATGGTTCGTTTTAATAAGTTGATGAACCCCTAAGCAAATTTTATATACGTCATTTAAAAGTAGACATTATTTCCAGTCGTTCGGTACCAGTAACTTTCTTCTACGATAATTTGTTGAGGAGTTAGTAGGGGTGTTTACTTTTTTTCCACAACTGTACATTTCACGTAAATTATCAGCTTTAATAAAACAAAAATATAAATTAATAATAATAACAACAATAATAATAAAACTATATTTTTTTGGCAAGAAAATTATTTTTGTCATTTGAAACTTGTATATCTATTAATAAGAAACAGATAAAATATAAGTATATATAAAATACTAATATATGAAATGCATAAAAAAATATTTAATTATAAAAATAAATCAGTAAAGTTAATTTTCTCTCTTTCATGAACGAACATTTTCGAATAATTTAATGAATATCAATTTGATCTCAACTATCTGATTTTGTTGCAATAATGTCACGGTCTAAATGTCCATTTTTTTAACATTATGAAGCATAAGTACAGCTCATATTCAAAATATTAGAATAATTGAGTAAAAGTAATAAGAAAAAATTATTTTTCATTTAATATTTTTTTATGCTAAGTAAATACAATTAAATTTCTTATAAATTAAATCTGGAATGTTTATCTGGAATGTTTATATAAGATTTTAACATTTACAAAATATAAAAAAGTCCTTCCGGCCAGTGCCGGGAGGAAGAGGTAGCTTTCATATTCCTTATTTTAAACAAGCCAACTTATATCATTCAAACACACGAAGCTCAATTTAGTGGAAACCGAATATAGGAGATTCAATACTAATTTTTATCAATATAATGAAGGAAAATTTCGCGAAATTAGTCAGCTTTATCCAAGCTGCTTTTCTTTAAAGTAACTTATATTTGGCTGCCAAATTCGGCGATTTCTTAAAGTGCGTGCCCTTTTAAGAGAACATGGTGGATGAGGCTAACCAGTGAACTTGGTCGAGACCTTAGTAATTGCTGTGCACATGCTCACTCACATCGGAATCGGTTGATATATACGAGTGCTGTCTCATGCAAAAAATCAGATCTTTCAAAATAGCACCCACATTGGAAATTGAAACTGCTATATCTGAGCCATTTTTTAAGGTAAAGATAAACAAAAGATACTCCTGAACCCTTATATCAAGGTCAAATACTTAAGAAAGAAACCTTTTTAAATTTCCAATTTTTTTGCACCTCACTTTAAATACATATATATATTTTAATTTAATGGCCGCCATTTTGAAAAAAGATGGCTAATGAATCTGGCCAGCGAACATGGTCGAGGTATTGATGTATACTATCCACATGCCTTCTTACATCGAAATAGTCGAATACGTGTGTTATCGCGTGACAAATACAAGATCGTTTCAAAATGTTAGCCATGATAGAAATTCAAAGTGCTATAATTCAACCATTTTTTAAGATATAAACAAAAGAACAAATTTTTAGAAACAAAAACTGCTCCGGAATCTTTGTATCAAGGCCAAACACATAAAAAAAAATCTTTTTCGTTTTCCAATTTTTTAATACCTCATTTTAAATTTTAAATTTAATTTTTTTTAATGGCAACCCTTTTGAAACAAGATGGTGAATGAAGCTGGCCAACGAACTCGGTCGAGACATTGGTATATACTATGTACAGACCAAGTTACATCCAAATCGGCTCATAAATACGCCTGTTATCGCGTGACAAAAATCAGGTCGTTTTAAAATGTCAGCCTCAATAGAAATTCAAAATGCTATTACTCAGCCATTTTTTTAGATATAGACGAAACAAAAACTGTTCCGGAATCTTTGTATTAAGGTCAAACACATACAAAAAAAAGTCTTTTTCATTTTTCCAATTTTTTAGTATCTCATTTTAATTTTTTAATTTTTCAAAAATTTTTAAATGGCCGCCATTTTGAAACAAGATGGCGGATGAATCTGGCCAACGAACTCGGTCGAGATATTTGTATGTACTATGTACACACCAAGGTACATCAAAATCGGTTTATAAATACTCCTGTTATTACGTTACAAAAATCAGGACGTATCAAAATGTCATCCACGCTAGAAATTCAAAATGCTATAACTCAGCCATTTCTTAAGATATATACGAAAAAAAAAAAAAAAAACTGCTCCCGAATCTTTTTATCAAGGTTAAACACATAAGAAGAAAATATTTTTTCAATTTTCAATTTTTTGGTACCACATTTCAAATTTAAATTTTTCTTAAAAATTTAATTGGCCGCGATGAAGCTGGCCAACGAACCCGGTCTAGACATTGGTATGTACTATGTATAAACGAAGTTACATCCAAATCGATTCATAAATACGCCTTTTATCGCGTGACAAATTTCAGGACGTTTCAAAATGTCAGCCACGCTAGAAATTCAAAATGCTGCAACTCAGCTATTTTTTAAGATATAGACGAAACAAAAACTGCTCCGAAATCTTTGTATAAAGGTAAAATACATAAGAAAAAAATATTTTTCCATTTTCAATTTTTTGGTACCATATTGCAAATTTTAAATTTTTAAAAAATTTTAAATGATCGCCATTTTGAAACAAAATGGCGGATGAAGCTGGCCAGCGAACTCGGTCGAGACATTGGTATGTACTATGTACACACCGAATTACATCGAGATCGGTTCATAAATACGCCTTTTATCGCGTGACAAATTTCAGGACGTTTCAAAATGTCAGCCACGCTAGAAATTCAAAATGCTAAAACTAAGCCATTTTTTAAGATATAGACGAAACAAAAACTGCTCCAGAATATTTGTATAAAGGTCAAAGAAAAAAATATTTTTCCATTTTTAATTTTTTGGTACCACATTTTAAATTAAAATTTTTTAAAAACTTTTAAATGGCCGCCATTTTGAAACAAAACGGCGGATGAAGCTGGCCAACGAACTCAGTCGAGACATTGGTATGTACTATGTACACACCGAATTACATCGAAATCGGTTCATAATTACGGTTCATAATTCACAGATATATATATATATATATATATATATATATATATATATATATATATATATATATATATATATTACCATTAATTAAACATAACCTGCCACCGTCAATATATATATATATATATATATATAAATTTTGAACGGAGGGGGGTTTCGGAGTCTGGGTGTCATGATCGATGAAAATATACCAAAATTTTTTTAAATCGCTTTCCTCCGAACGGCTGCAATAGGTAGCTTTTTGTAATGAAAGATACCTAATACAGTACGATAAATTAGGAATACAGCTTTCTGAAACCCAACAAAATATTGGAATAAAATTTCGATTGGTTCAAAATATCAGAATATTTAATTTTACGCAACAATATTACCTTGTGAATATTAAGTTAATTCTAGTTAATATTTTATAGCATCCCCTTTAGCTTTCATAACAGCGTACAATTGGTCTTGCACACTATATACAAGGTGTTTACAAACATTTCTATCAATATTAGCCCAAATAGACTTTATACGTGCCACTAACTTAGTTTTACTTGAAGGAGGATTTTCTTGGAGTTTTTCCTTCATTATACATCATAAGTTTTCGATGGGATTAAGGTCTGGTGAGTTTGGTGGCCAAGGAAGTACCTTAATGTTGTGTTGGCGGAACAAATTTTTAGTTGACACCGAGGTATGCGGTGACGCTAAATCTTGTTGAAAGATGAAATTACCTTCAAATAAATCCTAAATTAATGTTAAGATTCGATTACACTATCCTATCTTCAAACTATTACTATATTTATTTCCTTCTGATGATGGAATCATGTAATATTCCCAAATTTATTAATATATCTGAGAGTTAACCTTTTTATAGACGATGCATAACTTTTCAGGTCATTCTGCACTCGTGCAACAGCAAAACATGACACTAGCAGAAAATTTTACAGAACGTTTAAGGTATTTTTTATCAAATGTTTCTTGTTTCATTTTCCTAACTGGAATACCTTGATTACCATATGAAATACAAAACATACTTTCATCACTAAATAATATATTTTTCCAATCTTCTTCGCTCCATAAACTTCTTGATTTACACCAATTCAATCTTATACGCTTTTGTTTTGCAGTCATGAGACGTTTTGTTTTCGTTATACACGAGATTCAAACTTAAATTTATAGAGACGTCTTAATGTTGTCGATGTAGAAACTTGAACTCCTTCTTCTTTCCATTTTCGGTGCAAGAATCGCATACTTTTGAAAAGGTTTTTCTTAACTATACGCTTCAGTTTCCTGTCATCTCTATCAGATGTTTTTGGTTTTCGGCCGCCATTTCGGCGATTATTTTGAAATTTTCCACTTTTTTAATAATGTATTAGTATTTTACTAACGCTTGATTGCAAACAATGTAAATAATTAGCTATATAAAATTGATTTTTACCGTGCCGATACAAATCAACCTTACGAAGTTTAATAGATTCAGGGATATCACTCACACGACCCATTTTAAGACGAAAAAGAAAACAAACTGTAAAAAGAATACTGATTTTAAATAGAATCGTCTGAATTGAATAAATATTGCCACCAGTTATGAATTGGTGATAATTAAAGGAGAATTATTGTGAAATATTCTAATATTTTGACTTTTCAAAATAATTTTTTTTCAATTCACCTTTTCAAAAATGATATTAATTTTAAGATAATAAATAAGTTTAATCAACAATAAGTTCTTAATAAAAAATATCGTTTGCATATTTGAATGAAAAGATATTAAATTACCAAACAATATTTTCAATTTGTAAAAAGAAAGTAATTATTCTAATATTTTGAATATGAGCTGTAGTTTTTAATAATTTGAAGTTTAGTAAAGGATCGTTCCGCATATGTTATACACTATATGGCCAAAGGTGACCGGTCACTTGCGATGTCAGACGTTTTGTTAAATATCTAGAAAAATACTTGAGGATTTAACCTGAAACTGCAGGTGAGTAAACAGTATATATTTTACAGTTTACGTATATTTCTGCGAAGATTTTTTCCCGAAACCCCATAGGGGACCGTCAACAAATTGAGAAATAACGAATATCTTTCGGATAACCCTGTAAAACCTAAAGTAGCAAAAACGTTGAAACTCGAGATTATTAAAAAGTGGCTTATTGTAATATACTGTGTTAAGTGTTATGAGGATAGCATGTATACTCGTAGAGAAATTAAGATTTTTATAAAAACAGTTCCAAATTTCGCCAATTTTTTTGCTTAAAATTTGCAGAAATCTTAATATAGAAAAAAGTTTTTTTCAGAAAATATGACAAACAATATTGTACACAATACTCTGCAATCAGAATTAAAAAATAATAAAAATTAGATGAAAAATGAGCAGGTTTACTAAAAAATGTTTCACTGCGCATACGCGAATGCAATCAAAATATAATGTGCATAACGTATTAGCTAAGTATATAGAGCAACTTTTGTGAAAGTCTCAAAATCATAGCTTGAAAATTTTGAAAATTATCTTCGATAGAATTAGCTGGAAATTCATTGTTCCCAAACAGCAGCGAAAAGATGAGGGGTTGTATCAAATATCTGTTGATAAGTGCCAAGATAGCGTACACAATATTGCACGTACTACTATATTTGGATACAACCCCTCATCTTTTAGGTAGCTTTCATTATAAAAAGCTACCTATTGCAGCCGTTCGGAGGAAAGCGATTTCAAAAAATTTCGGTATATTTTCATCGATCATGACCCCCAGACCCCGAAACCACCCTCCGTTCAAAAGTTGATATATATACATCTGATCTTTGTCACACTGTAACTCTCGTATTTATGAACCGATTTGGATAAAACTTCGTTTATCCATAGTACATACTGATGTCTCGACCGAGTTTGTTGGCCAGCTTCATCCGCCATCTTGTTTCAAAATGGCGGCCATTTAAAATTTTTTTTTAATTTAAAATTTGAAATGTGGTACCAAAAAATTGAAAATGAAAAAATATTTTTTTCTTATGTGTTTGATCTTGATACAAAGATTCCGGAGCAGTTTTTGTTTCGTTTATATTTTACAAAATGGCTGAGTTATAGCATTTTGAATTTCTAGCGTGTCTGACATTTTGAAACGACCTGATTTCCGTCACGCGATAACAGGCGTATTTATGAACCGATTTGGATGTACCTTGGTGTATACATTTTACATACCAATATCTCGACCGAGTTCGTTGACCAGCTTCATCCGCCATTTTGTTTAAAAATGGCAGCCATTTAAATAAAAAATAAAAAAATTAAAATTTGAAATGTGTTACCAAAAAATTGAAAAATAAAAAATATTTTTTTCTTATACGTTTGATCTTGATACAAAGATTCCGGAGCAGTTTTTCTTTCTTTTATATCTTAAAAAATGGCTGAGTTATAGCACTTTGAATTTCTAGGTTGGCTGACATTTTGAAATGATCTGATTTCTGTCACGCGATGACAGGCGTATTTATGAATCGATTTGGATGTACCTTGGTGTATATATAGTACATACCGATGTCTCGACCGAGTTAGTTCGCCAGCTTTATCCGCCATCTTGTTTAAAAATGGCGGCCATTTAAAAAAATAAAATTTTTTAAAATTTAAAATGAGGTACCAAGAAATTGGAAAATGAAAAAGATTTTTTTGTATGTGTTTGACCTTAATACAAAGATTCCGGAACAGTTTTTGTTTCGTCTATATCTTAAAAAATGGTTGAATTACAGCACTTTGAATTTCTAGCATGACTGACATTTTGAAACGATCTGATATTTGTCACGCGATAACGCGTGTATTTATTAACCTATTTCGATGTAAGATGGCATGTGGATAGTATATAGCAATGTCTTGCCCAAGTTCGCTGGCCAGCTTTATCAGCCATCTTGTTTCAAAATGGCGGCCAGTAAAAAAAAAAAAAAAATTATATTTAAAGTAAGGTGCAAAAAAAAAAAAAAAAATTAGAAATTGAAAAAGGTTTCTTTTTTGTGTGACATTTTGAAAAATCTGATTTTTTGCCTGCGCAGCACTCGTATATATCAACCGATTCCGATGTGAGTGAGCATGTGCACTGGAATTACTAAGGTCTCGACCAAGTTCACTGGTTAGCCTCATCCACCATGTTGTCTTAACACTAGAGCGCCCGGATGGAGTCGACTCGACTCCGACCACATGATTAAGTGTCTTTTGGAGCCAGAATTTTTTTTTTCATAAATAAGTTAAATGTAAGAGACGCAAAATTACGTTAAATAAATCAGCTAAATAATTTTAAATAAAAATTCTGGAGTGAAATATTTTTGGGAAACTTGAGTAAACTTTCCGGGCGTTCTAGTGTTAAAATGGCAGGCACTTCAAGATATTGCCGAATTTGGCAACCAAATATAAGTTACTTTAAATAAAAACAGCTTGGATAAAGCTGACTAGTTTCGCGAAATTCTCATTCATATTGTTTTAATATTAATAAAAATTAGTATTGAATCTCCTATAATCGGCTTCCACTAAATTGAGCTTTGTGTGTTTGAATAATATAAGCTGGCTTTTTAAAAATAAGGAATATGAAACCTACCTCATCCTCCCAGCACTGGCCGGAAGGACTTTTTTGCTTCCTTTTGGGAACAACGGATTTCGAGCTCATTCTATCGACGATAATTTTCAGCATTTTCAAGCTATGATTTTTTGACTTTCACAAAAGTTGGTCTTACTTAGCTAATACATTATGCAGATTATATTTTGATTGCATTCGCGCATGCGCAGTGAAACAAGTTTTAGTAAACCTGCTTATTTATCATCTAATTTATATTTTTTTAAAATTCTGATTGCAGAGTATCGTGTATAATTTTGTGTGTCATATTTTCTGAAAATAACTTTTTTTTATATTAAGAACTCTGCAAATTATAAGCAAAAAACTTGTCAAAATTTGGGACTGTTTTTAAAAAAACCTTAATTTCTCTACGAATATACATGCTATCCTCATAATAAACGGTCAAGTGCGAGCATTACTCGCGCACAGAGGTTTCCGTAGAATAAATATATGAATTTGTAATTGTATTATTATATTAAAAAAAAAAAGTTGCTAAAAGAATACTTAGACTTTTTAAAAAACTATATAACGTAGGGTTGGGTATAACTATATATATTAGAAAAGTGTAATCGGGTATACCATGAAAGTTCAAAGAGATATATGGAACAATATCAAATATAGCTATTCGTGTAACTCTTTTTTTTAATATTATCCTAATCTGTTTATGATGAACTTAATTCGGTACTGACAATAAAGGCAGTGCATAGTTAAACTTCATTTGGCATTTCATGAAACTAAATTCAGCGTAGTAATAACCTTTATTTCTACAGTGTATCTAAAACAAAACCATTGTTCAAAGTTTAAATTTGACATTGTGCTAAGCGCGCTTCGAATTGAGGTCTGAAAGTTGCAACGCCGCCTTGGTCAGTGTCGCGTTTTTCCAGATAGGTGTTTAATTAACTTTTAAAGTCACTCGAGGCGTATTGAGAGATACAATCAATGCAAACTATCGCGAATCTCACAGTATTTATGCGATTCATTCTAATTAAATATTTCGAGGGCAATGCCCTTAAAAAACGGACACCTAATTTTAATTCCAAAACAGACAAATGGCACCAAGAATATTTAATTAATTTTCCTTTTATCATGTAAGTGAAAATAAGCAAGTTCTCATTTTATAATAAATTCGTTTATAAATTCTGGTGTCAGTTCATTATTTCATAAGTTTATAAATAGAATTACTCCGTGCCGGAAAGGATTAAGTGGTCGCAGGAGTCTTAAAGCTTCAAAATTTAAGAAATTTTAATTTTTTTAGATGTTAAACTCCTATCTTTTCTGAATATTTTGATATAATTGTTTCCTTGAAATTCCCATTAGAACAGAAGTTTTAGCTTTTAGAATTATACCCGCTCAATAGCTGAAGCGGCGTTTCCGAAACTTTAAAGTCATTATTTTCCAAATGGCGTTTTTGGGTATAACGCGCAGGATACCTCAAAAACTTCTGAATATTTTTTCATGAAATTTTCAAAACATATATTCCATGTTATTCTGTATAAACTGAACCTAAAATTTCCTTTTTATTGTTCAAAAAAATATTTTTTTAGGTGATTTTACTGTTGAAATTTTCAAAATTTTGTACTAGCTAAATGCAGCATTGCATTAAAAATATAAAAATGCTTTAAATACAAATTTATTTAAGTTCAGGGAAATTATTACAATCTGAAGTATAAGTAAGCACCAAAATTTTCATTCTAGTTGCAATATTTATTTTGTAATCCTGTGCGTAAACTGTTACGCCAATTTTTTGTTCGACAAATGTCTAACAGTTTCGAATCCCGTATAAATACTAATTCTGTATCTTGCAATTTTTTAAATACATGAAACGAAAGAACATACTTATATCTTTCATTCCAATTAAAATTGTGTTTTAAAATCATATACATTTTAAGACATTAAATGTGTAAAATGGTCTTTTTTTTTCATTTTTTCCACTTTTTAGAGTCCCGAGACCCCTTAAATTAGTATGTTTTTAACAGTTTGACGTTTATTGCTTTTATACTGTTACTGGACATTACATTACACATATATATCATTAAAAGTCGTTAACTATAGGCATAGAGTACGCCGCCCTGTCCTTGTGTATGTCCAAACTGACCGTACCTTTAAGGGTTAATATCTCAGCTAATTACCGATGATTTTTTTCGAAAATCATTATCAACAATGCTTTTATTCTTCTGCAACAATAGGTATATTCAGCGATGCTCAACAATTTTTCTGAATGCCCGTAAATCGAAATTTGTGTATAACAGAAAAATGCTAATTATTCAAAAACTATGTGACCTAGGGTAATCGCTATAATTTTCCGGCAAGGTTTATATTAACGTCTACTACCTCTAATTTTTTAATAATTTTAGTTTCAGTAGATTCGGAATTAGATGGGGGGGGGGGGACATATTTTTGCGCTACATTTTCAACAATATCTTTGAAAATATAATACCTAAAATTAAAAGGAATGTATTTTTGAGTTCAGCGTTACAAAAGCTTTCACAGGATACCCACATGATATACAAAGAAAATATTTTTTTTTTCAAGAAGCATAATTAGCCCATCTACTTTTTTACTAAATATATTTATAAATGTTTATTAATCTGAAAATATGTGGGTCAATGGTCTTTATTACTTGCCCGAATTTGAACTTTCCACGTTCCATAGTTTACGATTAAAATGGCCGTGACAGACAGACAGACAGACAGACGGACAGACACAGGAGTGATATTATAATGGTTCCGTTTTTACTTTTTAAGAACGGAACCCTAAAAATTAACACAGTATATTGCAATAAGCCCCTTATTAATAATTTTGAGTTTCAACGGTTTTGCTACATTAGTTTTTACAGGGTTATCCAAAAGATATTCATTATTTTTCAATTTGTTGACGGTCCGCTATGGGGTTTCGGGAAAAAATCTTCGCGGAAATATATGACCCATACTATACTGTTTACACTCCTGCAGTTTCAGTTTAATTTCTCATGTATTTTTTCTAGATATTTAACGAAACGTCTAAAATTGAAAGTGACCGGTCACCTTTGGCCATAGAGTGTATATGATAAAAAATTCCGAAGAGCATTTGCAAAATTTTTATAAACTGTAATTAACTTGTTTGAATAAATACACTGAAATTTCACTTTATATAAAATATCTAGTCAAATACAACAAAAGATTCAGCTAAATATTTTTCCTGCTATTTGGATTGTTTATCCAGTTTTAAAGATAAAGAGTCATATCACATATACAGTTGAATCTCGTTACAACGAATGCCATTTTAACGAATTTTCCAGTTTAACGAATATTCTTTGGGTTGTTAGAAAAAATATTACCATATTTCATTATAAAAAATATTCACTTTAACGAATTTTTCGGTATAACGGATTTAATCAGCGCTTCCCAGTGAATCTTTATAACGAGATTTTACTGTACACTAATAAAAGAAAAATGTTTGTGTGTGTGTGTGCCTGAGCCCGATGGCTAGTATTACCTATCGCACATAGGCGTCTGCAAATTTGTTTCAGGATATACGAAGACAGGTGTAAATGCACCTGAAGTTTTGATTTTGCATTTTTTATTAGATTTTTGGTTATTTTATATTTAATAGAGCGATTCACGTATTTCTCCGATTTTCCAAGTTCACCGGCGATTTTAAGTCATTCATAAAATCAATTCAAATTAAAATTTTTATCCCAAAATAGTAAATTTTGTCCTCTTTACAATAAAGTTTATTCAAAATTGGTACAGCGAGTTTTGAAAATTTCATGATTTTTTTTATGTATTAATTTAGCCAAAAATGAGGTTTATTCTTTAGCAACCAATATCTATTTGATAACTTATCCATCCAATCTTATATTTTATACGCCTGTATAGAGATGATTTTTGAGAATCGATTAAAAAAAAATGATTAAAAAATTATTATAAAAGAAAGTAAAGTTATCGATCCCCCCACCCCTGAAACAGGATAAAAGAAAGGAAACAAAAAAACAAGGGTGAGTTTCCTAAGTAACCCTCTTCATCGCTCAAGGCCGCTCCATATTGACTGACACAGTTGATGCAGATGTGTATTGAGATTTTATGCTTATTCATGGTCTATAAGTGCAATTTATTCTCCTGAACTCCATGGCGTCCCCTGTCTCCCTCCCTCCCTGGAGCTGCAGAAATTGCTCCCGGAGAAAAATATTTGAATTCAACACTGATTTGGGGTATATTTAAGGTTATTATCCCAGGACCGGGCAACGCCTGGAGGATGTGCTAGTTTCAAATACAACATCTATACACCAAGTAAATAACTATAGAGGTTTTATGGCATCGATTCTTTTTTATCACCGTGTTTTAGATTACAGCTTTAAGATTAAATGAGTTACACAAACAGTTAAAATGTTCCAATGCAAGCAAAAGAAAAAACTGAACAACTTGTATTATAGAGAAGAAACCAATAGTTTCATTATTGATATCCGCAGCATCAATGACTGTTAGATTTAAAGAATAGTTTGAACATGGGACATAAATGCTTGAGGAATTAAATTGAATTCTTTTTCGTAAACCTATATTTTTGCCTCGAATATTAGAGCCCTCATCGTTATCACGACCAATCAAATTATTTATGTCTAAATTTAAATTTTTTTTATAAATCAGTAAGAAATAGTGTCAATCTAGTGTCATCTAAAATTGAATAGAATTGTGAAACGTATTCATTATTTATACCTTTTATGTTCTGAATTGAAATGAATGGATCTGGCTATCACGTGATTATTTGATCAGTATAACTCCAGAGTACAAGCTAAAGTATGTAAACTAGTAAATCTGTAGATCATGAGGCTTAAAGTCAGCTCTGCAAGTCATCATCTTTGCATAATATTCAATATACTACAATCCCCATTTTTTTTTTTTTTTTTTACATTACATAAATATTTATAAGCATATAAAATTCGTGGAAGGTTGCGGAAATTAGAAGCGTTAAATCAGGCACGGTGTAGGGCAATGATATTCTGAAATTATGATGAATTGTTTATTCTGGTAATTTTTTAGATAAAAAAGAACATTCCTTCATTCAGTATATTTCTTGTTACGGTTTAGGGAGCAAAGCTCCCTTGAACCGCCGTAGTTTCATTAAATTTACATTAGTAATTTCGGTACTTTTATGTTAGCCGAGAGACCTTATCTTGTAACATGTATCAATCTTTTAACATTAGCCAATATTGCAATGACAGAACTCTCTGTGAATGAATCAACAAATTAAAATATTTTCACATAAAATAATTAACATTAGTTATGAAAAGTTGATAATATCTATTATAATATTTTTAATAACTTAGCTAAAAATGATAATAAAATACGTAAACACAAACATACATTCAATACAAATAATAATATCTCGCGTAATCGGGTCTATTAATGATTAGGGTTAATCCATAACAAAGATCTTTAAATAAGAGGTAACATAAACTAGAAACATTTTATTTCATCGTATCTAATTTTATATACTCAAAAATAGAAGTTTATGTTATTTAAAGTCTCAAAATCTTAATAATCTCAAAGTTTTAATATAATTCATAATTTTTAAAAATGGATCGTTAGTTCTTTTTATTCCCATGAATTTAGTCAATGGTTGCAATTCAAATGATGTCAATTGAAACAAGATTTGGCGAGATATTACAGGCTCCTGGCTAACATAAAAGTTCCATAATTGCCTATTAATTGTGCTAATGATTACAGTATATCTTGGATTTCGTTTTACACCTGGATTTTATTAGGATAAGCAACAGTTTGGACAAGGATTTTATGTCAAAATAGCAATATTTATTTACCTGCAAACCACGAAACACCTGCATCTGATGGATAAGTTGAATAAATAAATCCCATATACGAAAGGAACTTATGGTAATGTAAACTGAATATAGTATATATTATATCTTATATCTAATTTAGAAATCTAATGTTTTTACAATTTTTGTTTCCGAAAAGAAATTTTGTTGGTAATTCTATAACATTTAGATATAACATCTTATCTAAACACATTATAATCTACTCGATAGCAATAGCATACTAAAATAACCCCCCAAAAAGTTATATTTGGAGACTTTTTAAAATCTACTGGGTAATTATTCATCAACGTGTCCACTGCCAATTGGCTAAATAGAAAACGTGATTTGGCGCTATGAAACATTTATTTTCTGATAGCCTTTTAATAGTATCCACAATCAATTAAAAATCGTAATATTACTAACATGGTTCATATTTGAAGAAAATTTATGTTGCAGACCAGATTACGAAAGATTAACTGACCTTTTATTTCCCTTAGCCAGAATTTCTGATTCATCTTTCGTAATCGGGATTATTTGAATTTTTTTATAGGCTATGAAATATAGTTGCTGGGGAACAGATAAAAGAAAAAGAGAAAATGAAATATGCATCACGTCAAATAAGTAAAGTGATAAAATAAAATGTTTTATATTATTCGAACCAATTTGTAAAATTCCAGGAAATGCTATAAATCTAATTTAAAAAATCTGACTAATGTATTAACAACAAAATTCGAATTAATCGGAATAATTTAAGATCCTCATTGGGAAATATTAGCATCCATAATTTAACAATTAAATGAATTAATGAAATGCGGCATTTTCTTTTTAATAAATGGAAAATTTGAAAATCTTCTGAATTTCTATAAGAAAACATTATGACATGAATGAAAATGTTTTACATTTTTCGAAAGAATGAACCAAATTTAACTCAAAACTATACAGCTGAATTCGGGTAATTCACCAACATGCCTACTTAATTACAGGCTAATCAGATGCATTTTGCGGCAGTCATCGTAGAGCAGACAGACAGATTAATAGAGTAACAGACTTACAAATGGAAATCAAGCATTTTTCGTGTCTCCACAGCGACCCTCCACTGACGTTTCGGCAAAAATATTTGTTTTATTGACACATGTTAACAATATTATTTTTAATATGCGATGTTAGAAAAACGAGTATATAATTTTTTCAATACTACCCGTTATACGCAAGAGCACTTTAAAGTCAGGATAATTAATTATGCGCCGCCTATGTTCTAATATAAACGGATTCAACTTTGCAATATTTCAGTATCATTTTTATTAATTAATCTTATGATTGCACTATATTAATTCAACATAGAAAGATACTTAAAAAAATATCTTGGTTGGGCCGCGTATTTTCGACGTCATATTTTAAGTGTGCCTTTCCATTTTCATTTTCGTTTGTCAAGAACGCCATTTTCTTTTGATTCCATCGTTTATAGAATTGTTCAAACTTTCTACTTAAATTTGAAAACCAAACAGGAAAAAAATTATACAATAAAACGTCTATTTATGAAGAAATAAAACATTAGTCTTTCTAGTATCGAGAAATAAAACGCAAAGAAGGCTATCGGTGATGGAAAACAATAAACCCTCGTCCAGTATATGTAAACCACTTCTTGTAACACTTTTATAAACATAAACAAAATTACAGCGGTATGTTTAACCTACGGCAGGGGATTCCAAAGCTGATTCAAGGGACTATTGATTCATCTTACAAGGGCCCCACCAGTGGCTGAAAGGTTCTGCTCTCGAAGCTGGTAGACGGGAGGTGCTGGGTTCGAATACAATCGCGCCCGTCGGCCTAACCGTTTCGGAGTTTTCGTGGTTTTCTTCGAAACCTTGGATTTTCCATGCGTAAATACGGGTTAGGTTCCCTTAGAAAGACCCCCACGGAGGGCACTCACTCTAGGGCCTAGATAGGAACGAGTAGATAACCGGCCGTCAAAAATCAACCACCATCTTACAAGGCGGGGGTCCGAGGTTGGCCTCACCGAATGCGATGAACATCTGTGTATCCATAGAGTATAGTTAATATATAAATATATGAGCGCCATAAAGCGCAACTTTCAGAGGGTCTTGGGAAAATGAGTAGAAAAGTTTAAGCTACAGTTCATAATCGGATAAATTTCTTTCTTTGACAAGCGGTTCAGCAGCGCGATCGGCAGCACGCTGGATTTCATTTTTTTCGGCCCGGGTTCAAATCCGACTCGGACTTGCTTTTCGGAACGAAAATTTTTATCAACCATTTTCAAACCGCAATTGAAAAAATATGTATAATTATTGAAATTTACGAAAATTTATGAATTAAATGTATGTTTTCTAGCATATAAGTGCTTTTTTAACTACGAAATTTTACATGTTTAAATATATAATGGAAAAAAACGCATATTTGTCTATAGACCAGAAATTTTTTGTTGTTATACAAAATTATTTACAGTTATTTCAATCAATAATCTATTATTTTTCACAGTGAAATACATCAAAACACGTGATATAAATGCGTGAATAATTATATTATTTTAATTTTGTTTCTATATGAAAGTATTTCGAATATTTGATGATTTTTTAAAATACTTAATGGCTTTTTTTTATTTCGGATTTTTGGTTTTGTAATTATTACCTACGTAATAACTATTTTCAGCAATTCAATATCTTTTTAGAACTTATTTTTAAGCACAATGACAGTTATTTTAACTATAATCATAAGAATCCAAGATTTAAAAAATTCAAAAGTTAAAAAGCGAGTTCGTAAAAAACGATACATTTATTTTACTGTGAAAAATAGCTCATTTATGTAAATAATAGTAAATAAAATTTAAAATTAGCTTAATTTTATGGTCTATAAAAGTTCCAATTGAATTTTTTTAGTTTATTATTGTTATTATTATTTTTTTATCTTTATTTTTCATTAAATATATAAACATGCAAAGGTTCGCACTTAAAACTGTATTTATATAATTCAGGGATGAGAGCGCTCCGACCCAAATGGCCGATTGCTACCACTAAATTTTTATAGTATTTCAAGCATTATTTAATGACAGAATTTCTGAGATTTAATAAAGCAAAGAATGCTATTAAAATTTAGTGGTACAATCCGGTCATTTGGATCGGAACGCTCTCATGCCTGTATAATTAAACTGCATTATATAAAAATATTAAACAAGAAAAAAATTGATTTCCGAAGGAAGTTACTAAGTATACACTTATTCTAATTAAAAATCAAGAATCCCAGGCTTTAAAAATCATATTAAAAATATAAAAGCATATTTTTAATAAACCATCAAATATTTGATGTATTTGAATGAGGAAACAAAATGAAAATAATATATTTGTTCGCTTATTTTAATTTATTTCTCTGTTAAAAATTGTTGATATTCATTGAAATAACTGTAAATAATTATTAAATAACAACAAAAAATTTCTGGTCTATAGACATACAAATATGCGTTTTTTTGTCATTATATATTTAAACATTCAAAATTTCGAAGTTAAAAAGGCTCTTATATGCTACAAAACATACATATAATTCATATTTTTCGTAAATTTCAATTATTATACATATTTTTTCAATTGCGGTTCGAAAATGATTGATAAAAATTGTCGTTCCGCAAAACAAGTCAGAGTCGGATTTGAACGCGGGCCGAAAAAACTTAAATCCAGCGTGCTGCCGATCGTGCTACTGAACCGCGTATCACAGGAATTTATCCAATTATGAACTGTAGTTTAAACTTTGCGACTGATTTTCTCAAGACCCCCTGGGGGTTGCGCTCTATGGCGCTCATATATTTATATACTAACTATACTCTATCTATACAAAAATGTTCATCGCATTCGGTGAGACCAACCTCGGACCCTCTCACTGTTAGATAATCACAAGTTGTTTCATCGGCCTCATCAATGCAAGCAGTGTAAATTAAAAGGCAAACTCATACACGTTATAGTTTTGACTTTAAAAAAAAAATCTAAACTACTTACTTGGACATGCTAAAAGGTTAGACTAAAATAAAAATTGTGTGATTTTAAATAATTTGTTTGAGCAAAGTATATAGAAAGAAATTAAATTTGAAATGAGTGTAATTAATTTTAATTTATCTTTTTCAAATATTTGCGCCTGAAAGTAAAATTTTGGCGCTTGTGTGCATTGCACACATAGCACATTGAGTGGGCGCGCCCCTGTTAATCAGTCTAAGTTAACACTTTTCATCATAATTTTAGTGCTATGAGATTATAATGGCTAGAAAAATAAGTTTTAACGTAAACTTTAAACTTAGAGTGCTCTACTTTGCAGGAAAATACAGCAATAGAGTTTTTAAATTACATTAATGCTCTCCCGCTAACGTATAGTTTATTATTATTATTAATATACTAGAATACCCCTGAAAACTAAAAATGACTGAGTTCTTCCGGTTAAAAAAATGCAACTTAAACAACCACTGCAAGCGTAATTTATTTTTTTAATATTAAGAATTTTTTTAAACGTTATATTATCTTAAAGAGAGACATTGCTCAAAGTTTTTATACAAGTAAGTTTAATATCGATAAATACTTATAGAAAAATAATCAGTCTGATATTTTTCTCCTTAAAATTTTATTTGGAACCGAAGGTTTCGTAAAAAAAAATTCCGCAAAATGCACAAGTAAGTATGATATATTATTTCTTTTGTTCCCTGCTGAACGCTTTATGCAATTAATTTCCACAACTGTTGTCTTCAAATGCATGCAATAGGACAAGAACTTACTCTTTTTTTTTTCTTTTTACAAGGTCATATACGGATTTCTAAGACCTTTATTTCAATGAAACTCTTAAAAAAAAAATGCTTTTTGCTGTTTTCGAAACTTCAAATATCCTATAGTGTCAATGATCAGACAAACATCGAACACAGAAAAAAATGTTCTAACCTGTGTAGTGTAGCAGGGTCTAGCTCAAATGCCATAGTGTGTTGACTGTAATCCCTACAAAAGCAGAAACGCTATTAAAATAGCTACACCGTAATAAATGCAGAAATATTTCCTGACATAGAAGAAACATTAATGGAATTTCAGTTCAACCAAGTGATTATCCAATATTCTGGAAATCTTTCACTTCCCAGCAAAGAGGAATCTGCTGGCCAGCAGCAAGATAGGTGCTGGAAATGATGGAGAAGTGCTGGCTAATGGTCTACCACTGCATGACCACTGCTGGATGGCTTCAGTGAACTTTGCTGTTGGAAATCATCAGATAAAATTCTGGTGGGCTTCCGTTTTATCTCATGCGCTGACCCACCACTACATAGAAGTGCACGAACTTTTGCGGTATTATTGCTGGGAACCCTTACGCTAGGTGGTGTTGCGAATATCGAAGACATTGAGTATTTGAACACAAATCTGAAATGAATATTTTAACACAATTTAAGCGGTGAAGCTAAATTTTTTTGAAACTGTAAATAATATAGCACCACTGCCATCAACAAAATAAATAAGTAAATGAATAAATAAATAAATTCTTTATTTCAACGCACTTTTTTTTTCTCCTTAAATCTGGTTTTACTAAGTTACAAAGGATTTTGGTTTTTATAATTTACACAGTTGAGGATCAATAATAATAAAAAAAAGCGTATAAAATATATAGGATTTCTATACAATACAATAATTTCTATATCAGTTTAATGATTTGGAACGTAAATCACAAAAGAAACAAACTTCAAATAGTGTAATGAGAGCTTAAAAACTACGAGAGGTCGTATTTTTTGTAAGGAAAGGTGCTGGGCCAGCAAAGGAATAGTAGTGGGATAAGTGCTAGCATTGCAGGAAAAGTGCCGGATTGAAGTAATGTGATGGCATACCAATGCTGGTTTGCTGTTGGCCATCACTGATGGGACAGCTGCATTCCGCACGGACACATTTTTCAGGTTTAAGTAATGGCACCATTGCACTTTACCGCTGATGGCAGTGCTGGCTGCCATCTTTTTTCCAGCTGATGGCCCACTGTTTCTTTCTTTGCTGGGTTATCTTCAAGAGAAGAGGTCGGTCAGAAATCGCAGAATCTAATAGTCTTCCGAAATTAAGAAAAAGATCTTTTCTCAAATTTACAGGCAGTAAATTTGATTTCCGACTTTTCCGATTATTTTATTTCCGACATTTTTTGGTAATCCAAAAAATTATATTGTTTTCTGTGGTTATTCTGATTGGTTGTTCTCCGAATGTTTTTAAAGTAGTGGATTTAGACTGAATTTAGGCAAATGTTTTTGCTACAGCAGTAAAAACAGTCTGATATTATTAAGGTGTATTTTAATGATTTAAAATTTGCAGCAATTAATACGTTATTTTACTTTCCCCCTACTTTGTATTTTCAACCCTTTGTAAATGTTTGTAATAAAGTAAATATTTATTTTAGGCGGTATTAAAATTTTTAATTTAAAAGTTTTGTTTTGCTCAAATCTTATGGATTTCATTCAGTATTTATTATTGAAAAAAAAAAAAAAAAAAAAAAAAGATACATTCCTACAAGAAATCTATTCCGGGTATTCTACTTAGTAAAATTGCATCTTAACAGATAAAGTTCGAAAACTTCAATTTTCTTACAAGAAATTGGCAAAATGCTTAAAAATGCATTTTATAACTAAAAGACTTTCCTCGGAAACTAACGTATTTATGTATTTATACATTACACTTTTAGGATTTTCTACTATGCATATTGTAATGCAATAAAAGTAAATAAATGAATAACAAAAACTAAGACAAAAACATTCAGTTTTAGCAAAGAGGTTTTTGTGTAGCTGTGTTACACATTCTGCACTATGATACACCATCTTTCAGATTTTTTTACAACAAGATGACGAAAATTGAAATATTTATTTTTCTGGAGTATCTAACAAAACAACAAATCTCAAAATTCAATGTTCTGGGAGCACAATATTTGCACTTCCATGTTTCTGGTGCAGTTCCAGCATTATATATTTATTTGTTTTTTCATTTTCAAAATTAGATACTTCTCAATTTATTTAAATTAAATAACTTGAATATTCTGGAATAAATGTCATATTTTCAAACAAAATACATTTTTCAATATTGTTTGTAAAGCAAGCGATTTCTTTTAGTTCTGCTTATGAAAAATTCTAACAAATTTTACAATCATAATCGAACGACAAAGAAACGTTAGACTTTTCAATCAATACTAACATATATATTTAAAAATTATAAAAATATTGTAAAATGGAAAAACTTTACAAAAGCCTTTCTCTGATCGAAAATAAACATTTATAAATTATGATTACGCATTTAAGATATTTATAGCATTGAAAGGAAAATTCTTCAAGAAAATTTAACACAAAAGATTAAGGTAAATAAGAAAATTCTCTTCCCGCTCGGCCTACAGGCAGAGGTAGATATCGAAGTTAAGTACTAATTTCGTCAACAAAAACTAAATCAAGATTAGAGATAAACCCACTTTAAAAATTTCATTTAGCCGCTTTTGAGGAGTTATAATTTCATTTTTCTGTAAGAGGTGGTTTTATCAGAATCATGTTAGTACCGTACCGTAATTTTTTCTTCAACCACTATTTTTGTGTAATTTGTTTTTGCTGTAAGAATTGGTCCTATGAAAAACTTGTCAGTATAAAAGTTGTAGATAATATTAAGAAGATTTATAATAAATCTAAGGGGATTTGATATCTCGTGAATTGACGAAGTTATGAATTCTTTTCTTCTTCAAAACACCCTTTTGGTTTTGGTTTTTAATTTTTTGCAGTAAGAGTTGGTTCTATCAAAAACTTGTCAACGTAAAAGTTGTAGATAATATTAAGAACATTTATAGTAAATTTAATTGGATTTGATATCTTCAGAATTGACAAAGTTATGAATTGTTTTCTCCCTAGAAACCTATTTTTTCGGTCCTTGAGACCATTTTAAATGATATGAAAAATCTGTCATACATAAACTCTTGGCCCTTTTCCTAGAAGTAATAATAACTTTAAACTGATTTGATATGTATTATAACTAAGAAGCTATGGTATTTTTTCTGTTTTCCCCAAAAACTTCCTATTTGCATCCCCAAAGTCCGATTTTGCCCATTAATGTACTTGACCGAGATTTTCTGCCCTTTGATTTTATGTATCCGTTTAGAAGAGGTTTGTGCAGAATTGTGTTATCGCTTCCATAAAAAACTGATATATATATATATAAAGTTTTGAACTGAGGGCAGTTTTGGGTTCTAGGGGTTATGATCGGCGTAGATCTGCAAAATGTTTTCAGAAATTCCAACATAGGGGAGAACGTAATAGGTAGTATTTCTTACGAAATCTACCTAAAATGAAAATCATGACTAAAGACAAGATTGGAAGCTACTCGTTTACAGGTGCCGAGTACGATTATCGGTATTGGCATAAATATTTGTAGCGGTTTGGAATTGACAATTAATTCTAAGCCCCAATCCCCTAAATCTTAAAAAACATGCGTCTCAAAATCTAAATGTAGCATCAAAAATCCAATCCAGTCTAATGCGCAAAAATCTTTATTTACTTAAATAGATTTTTTAAATGTTTATTACATCTTCAATACTCCACCTACTTCACGTACTTCAATTAATTGTATATCGTGATATGCCATCTATATTTTATCGATGGGATAAATAAATAGTAAAAAAAGCTATATTCGCCCGTATTTCTTATAACTGAAATAAAAACATCAGCACGTATATTTAGATAGAATCTTGAAAGAGGTCAATTTTATGAAATTCTCTTTTTTCAAGATTTAGTATTATGAAATTGGTGGCGAGGTGCAAGGAATGCAGTTAAGCTGGATATTACGAAATGTTTTCCTAAATTATCTGTGGGCTTTTTAAAAGACTGCCAATAGAAATATTGGTAATTTCATTTTCTGCAACATTCTGCTCAAGTAATATCCAACCAATATTGATATTTCATTGAAACTATTTTCGTTGATGCATGTAACGCATAAAACCAATATTGATTTGCTACTGGGGTATTAACATGTTATAAATCCAATATTCTCTTATAGTTCGTATTAAACTCAAATTCTTTTCATATAAAAGAAAAAATACAATGTGTATAAAATATGAGTAATTAAGTCGTTTCCGGTACTTGTAGCTGTCTTAATTAGAACGGATGGTAAAAGAGATATTCTTATAGCACTTATTCTATTAAAAAAATTTTTAAACAAATAAAGGGCGTCATTCCAAGAAGTTACTTATGAAATGTATTTACTTTAGTGAATTGAGAATTTTTTATTAATTCAAATACCTATAAACAATATTTCAATCTTTTAAAAAGGAAAAATTCTTAATATCTTTGTTTTAAATTTTTTTGCTGATTTCATCCTTAAAATTTGTCATGATCACATTAAAAAGTGCAAATAGCACAGTCATTTGCTTTATTGCCCTAAGCGTTATATATATAGGGTGTTGCCGAATTTGACCGACAAATTTAGAGGTGTGATAGTAGGCATCAAGAGGATAAAAATTACCATTAGAACATGGGGTCATAAACCACTTATTTAGTCACAAATACAGGCTGTTCCATCCTAACTGATCTTTGGTTAACGGCAATAATTTTGAGAAAAATAATAACATTGAAATGAAAATGCAACGATATGTACCTTGTTTTGTGTGAAATATTATAATATCCCGAAAAGTTCTGGAGAAACACAGTGCTGAAGCAATCGATGATACCTTATGAACTGGTAATCACAGTCAAAATGTGGAGCATTAAGTGGATACTGCAGGCGCGTATAATGGAAGCTTTTACCACTTTTTTTTATATTATCACATTTACAACAAAGGTGATAATGGCTATTAAATGTTTTATTATAATATACTTCAGTTTTCTGAAGACTATTACCGTCAACCCAAATTGAATTAGGGTTATTGAACACCCTGTATTTTTGATTAAATACGTGGTTTGCGACCCCATGTTCTATGGTAATTTTCCATCCTCTTGATTCCAATTATCACCCCTTTGAATTTGTCAGTTGGATTCGGCATATCCCTATATAACTATTCATCCATATTTAACATTAATTTAAATAATACTTCATAGCGTCATATAAGGCAACATTTTACTAAATCTTAAAATTCAATGTAATTTTCTGAAATACATTTCTTTGAATCTGAAATAAATTCCATGTTCTGAAAATCAATATTGGGCCGATATTGTTTCTACTGACTATATCGTGACCAATATTAGTGATATTGTTATATAATACTACTCCAGGAGTTTTACATTTTTCCAATGTTACCTTGGCAAGAAATAATTCACTATACTGTTGAAGATATTTCCAATGTAATGAAAATATTTCTAAAATATTGGCATTTCATTGCAAATCGTCAGAATGTAAAATAAACATTTTTGTAACAGTTTTCGTTTCATTGCAGATATTTTCAATGTAAAGTCAAGTATTTAACCAAATTGGTATTTCATTGGAGGTATTTCCAATGAATGCTATACAGGACATCAAAACTACTAATGTAACCATTACTGGTTTATTACCAGAGTAATTAAATTTTATAAACCAATTTTTCTTTTAATATTCATATTAAACTCAAATCCTTTTCATATAAAAGTCAAAAATATAATATGCATAAATTATGAATAACTAAGTCGTTTCCGGCTCTCGCAGCTGTCTTAATTAGAAAGGATTCATGGTAATACTGATATTCTTGCGGCACACATTCTAATAACATCCTTCTAAACTAAGAAAAGACGTCATTCCTGCAAACTTAGTTAAATAAGAAAAAGAGAATAAAATGTTAAAACTGAGGTAATGAAATTCGCAACTTGTTTGGAGAAGCAAGATTAAATTTTACTTAAATATAACAACAAGAAAACTTCTGTTAATTTAGACAGTGTAATAAGTTTACTTTTCAAACAATACTATTAAGTAAATAAAACGAGGAAGAATGTAGAGTTAAAGAAAGTTATAAATTTAATTAATGCTTAGAAAAGAATCTTGTTTAAATTGCTCGCATTTCTGTTGATAACCTTTTGTCCCTCATGTTACTTCACCTTTAAAAAGAAATTGAATATTTTTTATACGCTTTGAATTTTTTTTATAAGACTTAAGAACTAAACATGCAAAAACAAAATATAATGGTGAAATAATCTTATTTTGTTTGCATTTTTATTTTTTTTTTATGTTAAAACGATATTTGGTGGTGCATAATGTATTAGCGCACTTTCTATATTTAGATAAAAACATCGTTTTACTTTAAAGAATTAGTTTTTCATTTATTTCTAATTATCTTTTTGTTTTATTATCTAACTGCATCATTTTAATATGATATCACATTAAAAATATGTTCTTGTTATACAATATTTTTACATTTTATAATATTATATGATGTTTGAAATATAGTGAGATTGTTGTATTTATTCTGAACAGTAGGAAATTAAAGTTATCATATTTTTGTTTAACAGAGTGCAGAGATCATTACTAAAAGTGTTTGCCCGTTTCTGGTACCTATGTTTCTTGATGTCATTGTTTATGCATGATTAAACTTGCATTTACTTTATCAGAATCTATTGAGAATCTAAAACGTTGATTTGTATAAAACCCCCATAATCGAAAGGATTCCACTTACATCTCAATGAAGCATTTATCTTCGCGACGTTTAGTTTGTATCCACGGCCCTCTGTAAAATCTTTACAAACTAAGGCTGCCTGCTTTTTTTTGTGCCAACGACGTGAAGTTTTAGATATTTAGTCACATCAAATGAATAATATTTTTCTAGACTTCTAAATATACAGTTTGAGGTGATTGCTTTAGCTCTGGTTCATACATGATTGCAGATACCTGAATCGGCCATAGACAATTTTGGCATGAATTATCACTGCTATGTTTGAGTTTTCTGCAGAGTTTATTACATTACTAGTATATAACCCCCGTCAAAAATGACGGAATGTGAATGATAAATCTTCAAAATAATATCAAAAAAATATTTTTCTGACTAAAAAAGGAAAAAAAAAGATGCCTGATGCATTTTGTTAATCAAAAAGTATTATTCTTTGATTTTTGATGATTTGAACAAAGAAATAATGTAAACTGCAGTTTAGTCAGCAGCGCTTAATCGCACCATTTCCAGGTACACATTCTAAGGCGAAAATGTTTGTTTAGGTTCCCCCTACATTAAAAATTTGCTGTTTAGCGTGACTTTTTTTTCCCTACAAACTGTTAAAATTCATAATTTTATCTGCAAGATAATTAAAATATGTTGTACCGATAATAAATATTCATTTTATCTGCAATGTCTTCAAATCTGATAAAATGCATTTTAAAAAAAGAACAGAAAGTTTCTTTGTTTATATTAATTGCTGATAGATGACGCCAAAAGAATTAGCAAGAAACATAAGCTCCTGATTTATTGTGAATTAAAACGGCCTACAGAGATGCTGCTCGTAACCTTCGCTACAGAAAAAAAATGTCCCTTTAATTTCCCTTTAACTAATGTTAAAGTGCCATTGAAATAATTCTTTATTGTAAATGCATTTGAAAGTTTTAGATATTCAGATTCGGATAATTTTTACTTTGTCACATTAGACAGAACACAAATGTCACAGAAAATCTGAAATTGTGCAAAAGAATAATCATGCTGAACAAATTAAAAATACATGTAATGCAATGTGCTTGCACGGCACTTTCCTGAAGCAAAAGTTATAGCTTTTCTCCATCAGATGGCGATATTTATCCGTTATGTTTAATTTAGAACTTGTTGTTATTGTTGTTGTTGATCTGGCCCTTAAATTTAGAACTTAATTCGATAGTTTCTGAAGGTTTTTAACAAAGTTAAAATATTTAAAGGTTTTAATATACTTTTACAAATATCTTAAGAGGTGCATCGACATTAATCTGAATTATTTTTTAATGAAGCGTTCAAAGAGTCATTCATTTGTTTGTAGATTTGCTGGAATTTGAATCTGAATGGCAACAGTTTCGTTTGTTTAGATATAATTTGTATGTTTATAATAGTTTAATTTTAATTTAGAACTTAATACATTATAAATGGATATGATACACATGTTTTATGTGAAAATTTCCTGAACGGACATGATTTCAAGTAGAAGAAATTATCATTTAGCTGTCATATGTTAGCATATGTTTTTCATTAAGCCTAACATGGCGTTTAGCTACGGGTCGATTAGCAGACCAGAAAGGTTCGCACCGACATGGTTACCTACACTTTCTTGTACTCGGATTTTATTATAAGTAGATGCATAAAAAGATGTCTAGCAAAGAATTATTGCGCTGTTTACGTAAAGTACTGTATTTTTGTTTAATCGCTCCTTTTATTGTATAAGGTGATCATTAAAAAAAATTGCCGATATATATGAGCTCTTAGTAACTGTCAACTGTACCTTTCAAAGACAGGGGATTTGATTTGGGATGTGGGTATTTTATGGCATGGGATTCGAGGATGAGGT